>CM042147.1:77965597-78018097 GCA_023376005.1 Doryteuthis pealeii | reverse complement strand
TCTGTATGTGACGATAGCCAAGAGGTTAAGCGGTCCAACTGGTGCTGAATCGATAGGGTTTCTATCCCGGCTATAGGTAGCTTACAAATGTCTAGCCATACTGAAGAGGTGTCAAACGTCGAAACGCGGTGTCTGTGGATGACTATATAGTCCAGTCGTTTTAGCTCAGTCGGTAGAGCATCCGTATCGGAACGACAAGGTTCTGGGTTCAATACCAGCTCCTCGCCAACTTAGCGTATGAGTGGAACAGGGTCTGCGCGGTAAAGTAGGGAGCTGATGGTATGTGTGGCGCTTCACCTCAGACTCAAAAATAATCTCCCTGGCCTAGCGCTAGTGAAAAGGGGATAGACTCCCTCGCTGTTTAGATTTTTGGGCAGGGAAAATGATATGAAGAGAATTGAAAGAAAAACGTAAATGTAAAAACAAGAACAAGAACAAGAAGAACAATAAGACAAATTACTCATGGCGACCAACAATAGTAGAAGTGACAGATGGACAAACAGAAAAACAACAAAGACTAGTAAACAAAAATGGGAAGAAAAACAATTATATGGACACTTCAAACGACAAATCGAAGAGGTTGCACATGGAAAGACTTGGACATGGTTAAGAAAAGGAAACCTCAAAAGAGAAACAGAATCATTAATAATTGCTGCACAAAATAATGCCATAAGGACAAACTATATAAAAGCGAAAATTGATAAGACCCAACAAAATAGTAAATGTAGACTTTGTGGTAATAGAGATGAGACTGTAAACCATATTCTCTGGGAATGTAGCAAACTAGCACAACGAGAATACAAAACTAGACAAGACTGGGTTGGGAAAGTGACCGACTGGGAATTATGCAAAAAATTAAATTTTGACCACACAACAAAATGGTATATGCACAAACCAGAATCTGTTCTTGAGAACGAAACGCATAAAATTCTCTGGGACTTTGAGATAAAAACGGATCACCTTATCCCAGCAAGAAGACCAGACCTAATGTTGATAAACAAAAAAGAAAGAACTTGTCGACTGGTAGATTTTGCAGTTCCAGCAGATCATAGGTCGAAGCTAAAGGAAAATGGACAAATATTTAGACCTTGCTGAAAAAGTCATGGAATATGAAAGTGAAAGTGATACCAATTGTAGTTGATGCACTTGGAACAGTCCCAAAAGGATTGGGAAAGGGTTTGGAAAGTATGGAAATCAGAGGAAGGATTGATACCATTCAGAACACTGCACTGCTGCAATCTGCCAGAATACTCAGAAGAGTCCTGGAGACCTGAGGAGACTTGCTGTCACTCAGACTCCAGCGAAAGACCATCAGCTAATGCTGATGTGAAAACTCAAAAGGAGCAAATAATAATAATAATAATAATAATAATAATAATCTGGACCTTGCCAGAGAACTGAAAAAGTCATGGAATATGAAAGTCAAAGTGGTACCAATTGTAGTTGGTGCACTTGGAACGGTCCCAAAAGGATTGGAAAAGGGTTTGGAAAGTTTGGAAATCAGAGGAAGGATTGATACCATTCAGAACACTGCACTGCTGCAATCTGCCAGAACACTCAGAAGAGTCCTGGAGACCTGGGGAGACTTGTTGTCACTCAGACTCCAGGGAAATACCAGACTGATGTGAAAAAGTCAAAAGAAGTGAAAATAATTATAATTGTATCAGCGTGATGTAAAAAAAGTAAGAGAAGCAGAAACTGAATAGCAAGTACATTAAAGAAAGAAAGAAGAAGGAACTAAAAAAAGAAAGAAAGAAAAGAAAGAAAATATATGTATAAAATGGAAAGAATAAGAAAACGATAAAGCGCAGATTTTTTTAAGGAAATGAAGAGAAGAATAAGTTTCATTGTGAAATTACAAAAGTTAATTAGCCTTTTCAGTACTTAAATAGTACACTCTTGCCTAGTTTGTATCATTGTATTTCTCTCTCTGTCCCTCCCTAGCCTTATTTTCATCATTCTCTCTCTCTCTCTCTCTCTCTCTCTCTCTCTCTCTCTCTCTCTCTCTCTCTCTCTCCTCCTCTCTCTATAGTTTTTTACCGTCGTATCTCTCTTTCGTTATTTTTACCGTCTCGTCGTCGTCCTCTCTCTCTCCCTCTCTCTCTCTCTCTCTCTCTCTCTCTCTCTCTCTCTCTCTCTCTCATTGTATCGTGGATATCTCACTCTCATTTTATGCCTGTATTTCCCTCTCGCTCTCTTCGAATCATTCTCTCTGTCTCTCTCTCTCTCTTCTCTCTCTCTCTCCTCTCTCTCTCTCCTCTCTCTCTCTCTCTCTCTCTCTCTCCTGTCTCTGTCTTTCTTCTCTCTCTGATCTCTCTCTTTTTTACCGTCGTCCCCCTCTCTCTCTTCTCTCCCTCTCTCTTTCCTCTCTCTCTCTCTCTCTCTCTCTCCTCTCTCTCTCCATTTGTATCGTTGTATATCTCACTCTCATTGTTATGCCCTGTATTTCCCTCTCGCTCGTTCGAATCATTCTCTCTGTCTCTCTTTTTCTCTTCTTTCTCTTTCTCTCTCCTCTCTCTCTCATCTATTAATATATATATATATATTATATATATATATATAATATATATATAGAGAGAGAGAGAAGAGGAGAGAGAGAGAGAGAGAGAGAAGAAAAGAAAGCGAAAGAAATAGAGAACAGAAAGAGAGAAGAGAAGCATCCTGCAATTTTAGTATATATAAGTTATTTAGGATATTTTGGTATATAAAGAACTCTTGGTCTGAGGATCGCATAGACGAGAAACTACCAGTTACCTAGCGCTGTTGACTCTATATCTACGCTATCTTAATTCGGATATATATGCTCTGTCACTGACATTGACACGCTTTATTCATAAATATAGCTAACTATACTATCAATATATCATATAATATATAAATATATATTATCTATTATATATATAGTATAGTTAGCTACATATGAATAGCTCGTCGTCAATATATATATAATATATTAATATAATACTATCAAAATAATATATATATATATAACTCGCGTTTGCTGCCCAATCAACCTATTATACTAATATTACTATAATATAATATTGATAGAAAGCCATCCCGAATACGGCTTGCACATCTCTCCTGATATTCCCACATGCATTTGTAAACCATCATTTATGTTTTTTCAACTATATCATAATATCACACTGTCTCGATTAAGTTCCTTTTATTTCACACACACACAACAAATATATATATTCTACTATATATATATCATATTACTACACTATATATACTTATTCATTATATATTATACTATACACACACACACATACATAATATAATCATACTATAGTTATATACTACACCACACACATAATATATATTATAAATCATACACACATATAATATAATAACACCACACCACATATACTATCTTATATATATACACACACCAGCCTACTATAATCATCTGTCCATCATATATATACCTCATTACACAAATTCGCACTATATACATTACTCACGTAAACACTACCCAACACAACACACCACTTAATCATCTGCACATACAAAAATCTAGTCATCTACTCATACAGATAACATACAAATAAATCACCCTACTCTACACCATCAATAACATATCAACTAATCAATCCCAAACCTTAATCATCACCACTATATGTCAAATTATAAATCTACTTCTACAAACAACACAACACCATCAAACAACTAACATACACAAAAACACCACAACAATAACTAATCTAAACTCAACACCACATAACACTCACAACACAACTTATCAATTACAAATCATCAACATCCATCAGCTACACCCTATCAATAACACAAAAACTCATCAATCACCAACGTACACCATCAGACACCTATCCTACTGCTTCAGCGTATATACTGACACTATATATCACCACACAAGTCCTACTATATATATACACACATTATCATCTAACTTCTAGCATAGATTGAATGTGATATCCAGCCATACGCTCTACAAATGACACTCCCAGCTCCCCACGCGCATTAATCGATCAGCGACCTTATCCATTCTATCATACCTAAAGTAAACAATCCATCCTAGCTAAATCATGCTCACAAGTCTATTCAATACGTACTATCCAATATCGTCATTATAGTTATCAACACAGCCACGAAACACATCATAAAATCTCCGACAGATCGATACCCCATACTTCCACCTATCACTCCTACACAATATCCCGTTACATGCTGAAAAAACTACAGACATATAATATGCAATACCTATCTTATTAGGAGCTCATGCAATAGATACACTCAATCATCCTACTTCGTAACAGGTGGCAGAAACAGACTGATCAAAGATCTCTCACCGGCTCAGTAGTACAATATCTACCAAATTTGTCACACTACTATGTTGTACAAGTATTACGAGAGAACCGTCAGCGTAACTAGATCCGGCTACACATCCATCTCTTCTACTTCTGCTACCCTGAATACATATGATTAGCTCATACAGCTATGCTTAATATCTTGCACATCCTCCACTCATCGTTCATGTTACATCTCTCCTTTTGCTCTCACTTACTCACATATCAGTATCCACGCGATCAGACATAGGTCCTCACCAGACTTGACACGCCCGTATGGAAATCTCCATACGACACTAACTCGGACTGCTGACAATAATTCGCCGCATAGTCTACTACCATGTCTCGACATACCTCGGCCATTGACTTCTGTAGACTAGGCTACTCCAACCCCTTGCTCCTTCCTATTCATACTCTAGACATCCACGCGAAATCTCATCTGCACTACAACACTCATACAATACGGTGATTGCGCTTACATCCAGCTAAATCCTCAATACGACGCGACAACTAACAATAACATGCAAACCCACACTACATAATCATGACTAGATGCATCCTACTGCCACTATCCACAAATATCTGGTGTGCCTACTCTTATCCGCACCTCATGTCTGCTCCATTCCGTATCCTCATCCGTTAGATTACACTTCTCCGCATGATTCTCTCCTGCTCCCTCACTACCTGACTCGATATTATCCCCAACTGACATCCTCCCTACTATATACCTTCTTTCCTCACCCCGAACAGATAATGAATCGATCTGATATGCAAATACATCTCTATAATGTTCTGCAAAATACTCATGGTATCTCCCACTGCCCCTCACTGTCGCTACGCATCTGTTCCTAAGCAATCGTCACTCCTCGGACATCATTCCCTGCTCACATCCCACGATAACAGACCCCAGTCGCCAACTATCCGTTACACTGACCATGCGTCATGCTATGACCAGCACATCAGTCGAACACCTGGGCCAACGTGCGATAGGACGAATCGTGCGACGATCGCAGTCTTCCGTAATGCAAGAAAACTGACATATACAAGAAACGAGCGAAAAGAAACAAGAGACAAAAATAAACAAACCACCAAAGCAATGCAGCCAAGATGGTAGCCCTTTTTGCTGACCATGCGCGCCTCATTAGAATCGAATTTCCGCCTCCTCTGAGATTTCCAACCCATCCCTCTCGACAGCTAATGGATGATGGCAAATAATGTTTCAAATACAGGCAAGTGCCTCTTTTTTCAAAGATGCCTGCATCCCGCTCACTGCGGATAGATCCCCGTGCCTTTCCGTTTACACTGACTTGGTCAGCTGAGGGTGAACCTGGCAGTGGTGGGTGGATGTGTTCTGTAATGCGACAGGGTCCATAATTCATCAATTTTTTTCCCTACCCAGTCCGTGGCAGGAGCGTTAGAAGCCCCGCTATCACCAATACTTGCGAATCTGGCGGTTATTCTATTTCTAATTTTCTTGTGGCCAAATTAGCCTCTTCTCAGTTGCCAGTATCGTTTCTACCAACAATTCGGTTTAGCTCAGTTGGTAGAGCAACCGTCTAGAAAGCGCAAGGTTCCAGGTTCGATACCGGTCCCAGCCAACTCAGCGTATGAGTATAACAGCTTTGGGTAATAAGATCTGTACTGTAAAGCACCTGGGGGTTGACGGTAGGTGTAGCGCTTTACCTCTCCAAAATAATCTCCCGGTATAGCACAAGTGAAAAGGGGATTGACTTCCTCTCAGTTCGGAGGATACTGATAATAGACCACCCTACAGAGTTTACTTTTACTACTAACAACTGGTTTTCCTACCCCCTTGATTTAAAGGAGCAGGGCTAGGTTTATTACCCAGTGCCTGAGGCGCCCTCCTTGAGGAATGCCGACGGGATCTAAGCATTTGTTGCATCAACCATCCAATGATAACTACTACAGCAACTTGGACAATCAGGCCTTTTGAAATCCGTCTCAGTTTCTGGGATGAAGAATTGTTATTTACATTATACCAGGACTGGTTCAAATAAATCGATAGAGCATCAGCCTCGGAACCACAAGGTTCCGGGTTCGATACCAGCTCTTGGTTCTCGTCAACTCAGCGTGTGAGTTGCACAGCTAATATCTTTGTTGTAAAGTGGGGACATGACGATAGGTTTGGCGTCCACTTCAGATACGAAAGAAAACTCCCAGGTCTAGCGCTAGTGAAAAGGAGATAGACTCCCTCGCTGTCTGGCTGATACCGACAAAAGGCCCCTCCGCCGACTTTACAACTACTAATCAATATGTTGTCAGCAGCTTCGAAAAATCGGCCCTCGTCAACTCAGCGCATGAGTATTACAGATTATATCTGTGCGGTAAAGTGGGGACACGACGATAGGTTTGGCGTCCATTTCATGCGCAAAAACAATATCTATGGTCTTAGCACTTGTGAAAAGGAGATAGACTCCCTCGATGTCCGGCTGATACCGACAACAGGCTCCTCCACCGATTACTATTAATCAATATCAAAATCGGCCCTCGTCAACTCAGCGCATGAGTAGCACAAATGATATCTGTGCGATAAAGGGTTAGACTCCTCGCTGTCCGGCTAATACCGACAACAGACCCCTCCACCGACTATTATTAATCAATACCTCGTCAGCAGCTTCGGGAAAATCGGCCCTCGTCAACTCAGCACATGAGTAGCACAGGTAAAGGGATAGACTCCCTCGCCGTCCGGCTAATACCGACAACAGGCCCCTCAACCGACTTTACTACTGCTAATCAATATCTCGTCAGCTGCTTCGGGGGAAATCATCGCTTACGCAGACTTCATCAGAATCAGGAAATTGTCTTTTAATCCTTCTCTGTTTCACTTTGAGTGGGAGAAGATCCAGAACAAAGGGAATCTCTGGCGAGATATATCGTCAACCGCTTTTAAAGTAATCATCACTTTCACTGCCTTCATCACCATCAACGATTTGGTTTTAATCACTAACTAATTCTCCTTCCAGAGAATGAGAGAGAGAGAGAGAGAGAGAGAGAGAGAGAGAGAAAGTAAAAAAGACAAAGACATTCCTTGTAGCTTTATCGTACCCGCACCCGCCGCCGCCGTTGCCGTCGTCGCTGGGTAAATTATTGCTTTCATCGCCCTCTTTGTGAATTGCCTTTAATCACCGCCCGACTCGCAGCCGGTGTAAGAAGAGACCGAACAAAGAGACTTCTCGCTAGATATCTTGTCAGCCGCTCCCGGACAATCAGTACTTTCACCACCATCGACGAATCCTGTTTAATCAGTGATTTACCGTTTCGGTAAGAAAGACCCAGGGCGTATTTAACGATAGTTTACATAAGAAAAAATATATCATTTTACGGTTTGTGTTTTGACTTATAAAAAAAAACTATAAAAAAAATACATTTCTATGACTAATTAGGCTAAACTGTTTATTCTTTATTCACATTAAATAAACAAACCGCCCTGTTGGAGCGGCTCAAAATACGCTAAATGTATCCCTAGTTGAGGAGTAAACCCCTCTCCTTAAAAAGCCAGGGACACCCAGTAAGAAACGAACTCATTAACAATGGTCTGCTAGTATGGTTCTATAACTATTGTATCAGTGAAAACGCCAAAAACCAAAACTTGTATTTGACAAAAGACCAGAAGTATTAAACAGTTAGTAAGGTTCAAACTCACTACTATAGGGCCGGGTTAGCTCAGTCGGTAGAGCGTTCGGCTAGAAACCACAAGGTTCCTAGTTCGATACCGGCCCTCGCCAACTCAGCGTATGAGTAGCATAGGGATCTGTGCGGTAAAGTAAGGAACTCCGCCTCAAATGCAAAAACAACCTCCTTGTTCTAGCGCTAGTGAAAAAGGGATAAACTCCCTCGCTGATTGGCTGATACCGAATTTAGGCCACCCCGACGACTTACTCAGTAGTGAATATGTGACACCAACTTGCTAACTATTACATAGTAATGAAGTGCTCTATAAAAAAAAAACTATGGGGTACTTTGATTTGGAACCCGGCCAGATGTAAGGAACATTGTATGAGGATCAAATTTAGTACACAGCCCGGGGGGGGGTTTAAAATAGACTAACTACACCCTCTGCAGTAGTGCGAGCAGTCACCCAAAAAAGGATGTGTATTGGTTATAATACTAAACTGGATCTGGTGGTGAGGCTCCAGTTCTGGAGACCTGAGAAATGTGGAGAATTCGTTCATTGCCATTACTCCCATGTCCACTCTGACCTAGACTATATATATATATATATATACAAGGTGTGTAAAAAATGTATCGGGATTTTTTGTACTTTTTGACACACCTTGTATTCTGAAAAAAAAAAGGTTCCATTCATTAATTTTTTTTCAGAATACAAGGCGTGTCAAAATAGTACCAAGTTTAAAGTTGTACATACCAAGATAGACATGAAGAAATGAATAGAACATTTTTTCAGAATACAAGGTGTGTCAAAAAGTACAAAAAATCTCGATATTTTTTTACACACATTGTATATATATATATATAATATATATAATGACAAATATTTAATTTTTAGCTTTTTATTCTCTTTTTCTTTTTGTCAAACGAGATCTCAATTGTGGTTGTAGGCAATTTAAAGATTGTCCGAAGTTTCTGTTTGCGTAGTCTGGGTACGGATCCTTTCGACCATCTTCGGTCATTTTCGAGGACGTAGGCGCTCCTATGTTATATATATATATATACCAACCCCTCCGCACGATCAGGATTCGACACAAGGCCAATTTCTTAAGCGGAATTTAACAGGTTTGAATTCAGAGTTTTACTTCTCCTATACTGGTTACCTAGCTATGGTTAAAGAGCACAGTCTGCCCTGCTATTTACCCATAACTGGAGGAGAATTGGCAGATGGGAAAATCCCCCATTTGGGGCCACCTGTTGGCCGTGGGAGGCAATCGTGTGATGCTTAAGGACAGAATCCCTGGTGGCTGAATAGTCCATGACATGCAAACACTCTACTTTGGCCCTTACTTAGGGTAGACGGATGATCGGAGAGGTTCTCTCCGATAAATCGGCTGGTCACGTCAAGCCCTAGCACTTATTTGATTGTCGCAACCTATGGCAACCCCAACTATTTTTATCATATATGTGCTAGAAGTCGGTGGTTGAGGATCTTATTATGCAGGGTATGACGTTAAACTGCATCTAATTTTGAAGTTCCAATTCCGGAGCTCTGGGGAGTTTAGAAAACCACTTCATTGCCATTGCTCATTGGTTCACTCTAAATTTGAATATCCATCAAGAAAGAATAAAAAAAACACATATTCGGCATAGAATATACAAACAATGGTTGACGTACTGTAAAATTTAACAAAACAGTACCTGCTGTTGCCTAACTGGTTATCCATCTAAGAAGAAGAAGAAGAACTTGATGGAGATATATCTTTTCTTAAAGGGGAGAAAACCTGAAATTAAGAAAACTGAAGAGAAAGAAGGAAACAGAAAGGAAGAATGAAAGAAAGAAAGAAAGACAGAAAGGTTTTGGTTGGTTATTTATTTTGTTTAACGGCATAAAGAAGAAGAAGAAGAAGAAGAAGAAAGAGGACGAAAGAAGAGTAATAGGATGAAGAGAAGAGGGACGAAAGAAGAAGAGGGACGAAGAAGAAGAAGAAGAAGAAGAAGAGAGTAAATAGGGACGAAAGAAGAAGAGGGACCGAAAGAAGAAGAAGAAAGAGTAATAGGGACGAAAGAAGAAGAGGGAGAAGAAAGAAGAAGAGAGTAATAGGGACGAAAAGAAGAACGAAGAAGAAGAAGAAGAGTAATAGGGACGAAGAGAAGAAGGGACGAAAGAAGAAGAAGAAGAAGAAGAGTAATAGGGACGAAAGAAGAAGAGGGACGAAAGAAGAAGAAGAAGAAGAAGAAGAAGAGTAATAGGGACGAAAGAAGAAGAGGGACGAAAGAAGAAGAAGAAGATAATAGGGACGAAAGAAAGAAGAGGGACGAAAGAAGAAAGAGAAAGAGTAATAGGGACGAAAGAAGAAGAGGGACGAAAGAAGAAGAAGAAAAAGTAATAGGACGAAAGAGAAGAGGGACGAAAAGAAGAAGAAGAAGAAGAGTAATAGGGACGAAAGAAGAAGAGGGACGAAGAAGAAGAAGAGAAGAGTAATAGGACGAAAGAAGAAAGAAGAGGGAAAGAAGAAAGGGAGAAAGAAGAAGAAGAAGAAGAGTAATAGGGACGAAAGAAGAAGAGGACGAAAGAAGAAGCGAAGAAGAAGAAGAAGAAGAGTAATAGGGACGAAGAAGAAGAGGGACGAAAGAAGAAGAAGAAGAAGAAAGAGTAATAGGGACGAAAGAAGAAGAGGGACGAAGAAGAAGAAGAAGAAGACGAAAGAAGAAGAAGGGACGAAAGAAGAAGGAAGAAGAGTAATAGGACGAAAGAAGAAGAGGGACGAAAGAAGAAGAGAAGAAGAGTAATAGGGACGAAAAGAAGAAGAGAAGACGAAAGAAGAAGAAGAAGAAGTAATAGGGACGAAAGAAGAAGAGACGAAAGAAGAAGAGAAGAAGAAGAAGAGTAATAGGGACGAAGAAGGAGGACGAAAGAAGAAGAAGAAGAGAAGCGAAAAGAAGATAATAGGACGAAAGAAGAAGAGGGACGAAAGAAGAAAAGAAGAAGAGTAATAGGGACGAAAGAAGAGAAGGAAGAAGAAGAAGAGAAGAAGAGTAATAGGGACGAAAGAAGAAGAACGAAGAAGAAAAGAAGAGTATAGGGACGAAAGAAGAAGAGGGAAGAAAGAAGAAGAAGAGTAATAGGGACGAAAAGAAGAAGAGGGACGAAAGAAGAAGAAGAAGAAGAGTAAAGGGACGAAAGAAAAGGGACGAAAGAAGAAGAAGAAGAAGAGTAATAGGGAGAAAGAAAGAGGACGAAAGAAGAAGAAGAAGAGAAAGAGTAATAGGGACGAAAGAAGAAGAGGGACGAAAGAAGAGAAAAGAAGTAATAGGGACGAAAGAAGAAGAGGGACGAAAGAAGAAGAAGAAGAAGAGTAATAGGGACGAAAGAAGAGAGGGACGAAAGAAGAAGACGAAGAAAGAAGAGGACGAAAGAAAGAAGAAGAAGAAGAAGAGTAATAGGACGAAAGAAGAGGAGAGAGAAAAAGAAGAGAAGAAGAGTAATAGGGACGAAAAGAGAAGAGGGACGAAAGAAGAAGAAGAAGAAGAGTAATAGGGACGAAAGAAGAAGAGGGACGAAAGAAGAAGAAAGAAGAGTAAATAGGGACGAAAGAAGAAGAGGGACGAAAGAAGAAGAAGAAGAGTAATAGGGACGAAAGAAGAAGAGGGACGAAAGAAGAAGAAGAAGAGTAATAGGGACGAAAGAAGAAGAGGGACGAAAGAAGAAGAAGAGTAATAGGGACGAAAGAAGAAGAGGGACGAAAGAAGAAGAAGAAGAGAAGTAATAGGGACGAAGAAGAAGAACGAGGACGAAAGAGAAAGAAAAGAAGAAGAAAGTAATAGGGACGAAAAGAAGAAGAGGGACGAAAGAAGAAGAAGAAGAAGAGTAATAGGACGAAAAGAAGAAGAGGGACGAAAGAAGAAGAAGAAGAAGAGTAATAGGGGACGAAAGAAGAAGAGGGACGAAAGAAGAAGAGAAGAAGAGTAATAGGGACGAAAGAAGAAGAGGGACGAAAGAAGAAGAAGAAGAAGAGAGTAATAGGGACGAAAGAAAGAAGAGGGAACGAAAGAAGAAAGAAGAAGAAGAAAGAAGAGAAAGAAGAGGGACGAAAGAAGAAGAAGAAGAAGAGTAATAGGACGAAGAAGAAGAGGACGAAAGAAGAAGAAGAAGAAGAGTAGGGACGAAAGAAGAAGAGGAGACGTAATAGGGACGAAGAAGAAGAGGGACGAAAGAAGAGAAGAAGAGTAGGGACGAAAGAAGAAGAGGGACGAAAGAAGAGAAGAAGAAGAGTAATAGGGACGAAAGAAGAAGAGGACGAAAGAAGAAAGAAGAAGAGTAATAGGGACGAAAGAAGAAGAGGGACGAAAGAAGAGAAAGAAGAAGAGTAATAGGGACGAAAGAAGAAGAGGGAAAAGAAGAAGAGAAGAAGAAGAGTAATAGGGACGAAAGAAGAAGAGGGACGAAAAGAAGAAGAAGAAGAAGAGTAATAGGGACGAAAAGAAGAAGAGGGACGAAAGAAGAAGAAGAAGAGTAATAGGGGACGAAAGAAAAGAGGGACGAAAGAAGAAGAAGAAGAAGAAGTAATAGGGACGAAGAAGAAGAGGGACGAAAGAAGAAGAAGAAGAAGAAGAAGATAATAGGACGAAAGAAGAAGAGGGACGAAAAAGAAGAAAAGAAGAAGTAATAGGGACGAAGAAGAAGGGACGAAAGAAGAAGAAGAAGACGAAGAAGAAAGGGACGAAAGAAGAAGAAGAGGGGACGAAAGAAGAAGAGGGACGAAAAGAAGAGAAGAAGAGTAATAGGACGAAAGAAGAAGAGGGACGAAAGAAGAAGAAGAAGAAGAGTAATAGGGACGAAAGAAGAAGAGGGACGAAAGAAGAAGAAGAAGAAGTAATAGGGACGAAAGAAGAAGAGGGACGAAAGAAGAAGAAGAAGAAGAAGAAGAAGAGTAATAGGGACGAAAGAAGAAGAGGGACGAAAGAAGAAGAAGAAGAAGAGTAATAGGGACGGAAGAAGAAGGGGGACGAAAGAACAAGAAGAAGGGTAATATGGACGAAAGAAGAAGAAGAAGAAGAAGAAGAAGAAGAAGAATAGAAAGTTGATAATTTTAAAGAAATAAGGCAAATATGTTGCAAATACGACACGCAATACAGACACGCAAAAATGCTCGCCTTACACCTTGTGTCGTACACTCCCCTCACCCCAATCTCGGAAGTCCGTGGTCCCTTAGGCCCTAACTCCACCCCCAATTGTCCCTTACTTAGCTTATCCTAGTCTGACACAAAGTCAAAAGTATACATATTTACCAAACCACTCCACACGAGCAGGATGTGACACAATGTCGATTTCTTAAGCGGAGTTTAACAGGTTTATTCAGAGTTTTCCTTCTCCCAGACTGGTTATCTTACCAAGGTAAAAGAGCCCAGCACGCTCTACTATTTGCCCATAGCTGGAAGGAGAATAGTTGGATTCATACCTTTCCCAAGGGTATTAGCGCTATGTGAAGTGCAAACAGACTTATCTAGGATTTGAACTCGTCTCGTCGTTTCCATTTCCTACGACTCTAACCATTACACCGCCAAGCGCCTCTTGGTCAGAAGGGGACTTAGTGAGACCAACCAACCAGCCAACCAACTAAGCTCGCTAACCATTACATCACGCAATTAACCAAGTAATCTTAGTATTTACCCAACCCGTTCGCCACGGCTAAGAATGTGATACAACGTGGCAGGTATGGGGCATCCAGCGAGGAACGAACTCGCTTTTCAGTTGTAAGAGATCTGCGAGACTAGCTTGCTAACTTCTACACGACGATGAGAGTTACAAAAAAAAAAGCAAGCAAACAAAACATACCCTACCGAACGGGTAGGATTTGACACAAAGTCACAAGTATGGAGTATCCACCGAAGATCAAACTCGCTACCCGTTATTTCGTATTAATTGATCTGCGAGAGATCTAAGTAATGGACGTGAAAAAGTACTTTAGCTCAGTCGGTAGAGCGTTCGGCTAGAAACCACAAGGTTCCTAGTTCGATACCGGCCCTCGCCAACTCAGCGTATGAGTAGCACAGAAACTTTAGGCAAAACATAAGTCTTGGAGGATGAGCAGTCCATGACATGCAACACTCCACTTAGAACCTTACTTAGGCTAGACGGGCGGTAGGAGAAGCCCCCTCCGATCAATCGGCTGGCCACGTCAAGCCCTAGCACCTATATGATTTTCCCAACCCTATTGCCCTTATGGCAAGCCCCAATCCCTTTTTATCATATGGGTGCTAGAAGGCGGTGGCTGCGGGTCTACATATCCTGGGAATGATGTTAAACTCTATCTGATGGTGAGGTTCCAGTTTTTGGAGGCTTGGGAAATGTGGAATACCCGTTCATCACCATTGCTCCCTGGTCCACTCTAACCCGGAGTGGTAGTACTTGTTAGGATCCCATCTATGGGTTAAATAGATCTGTGCGGTAAAGTAAGGAGCTGATGGTAGATGTGGCGCTCCACCTCAGACGCTAAAAAACAATCTCCTCTGTCTAGCGCTAGTGAAAAGGGGATAGACTCCCTCGCTGTATGGCTCATACCAACATTAGGCCGCACCGACGACTTTACGTTTTTTTTTTTACTTTTACATTAGACCCTGACTAAAATATCAAGTTCACTCCTCTATGAGTGCCTTGAAATTGTGGTCTTGTGCCATACGCAGCTAACTTTAGTCAATGTGGTCGTTGTTCTGCAAATGGTCACAGAGAAGCGGGGTTGATTTTGATGTTTAGCGTTGGGGTTGGCACGGGCGTTGGTTGGTGGTGACTCAAAACATTGAACCGATTCTTATTCCCTGCCCCACCCACAGCCAACAAATCCGACCTAAATTGTTATTTTATAGCCTTTCCCGCTTGTTAATCATTTCGCGCTTTAATCTGCTAATCTGCGTAATGCAATCCGCCATTCTTTCTCAATTTCACTACTTTATTTATACTTCGCCCCCCCAAAAAAAAGCCTTCACTACCCATCTCGGATAATTCTTCGCCTCATTTTCGATTCAGGGGCTTCTGTTCCTGGGAACCAAATACACGTCAGACCCCCCCCCTCCCCAACGCCCCCGCCAAATCGAGGAAAAATATGGCCGAACATCCATTCATAAATCGTCGCCATTTTCTTTTTCTTTTCTTTTCTTTTTTCTCTTTCTTTATTTATTTTTATTTTTCTTTCTTCTTTTTTTTTTTTTTTGAATTACTTACGCTAGATCTAGGAACCCACCCAGATAGGAAATATCAACGGCTGTATCACCATTTTTACGATCACTTGAGATTTGAAAACGGATCTGGCCGGGTACTGGCGATGCTTTGCTCAAATTTCTCACGCGTCCCGGAAAATGATTCAATAGTTGACGCCATTCGTTGAGTTTTGAAAGTTCACAGGAACCCATTGTCTCTCTACCCGATGTTTCGGTTGCGTTTTCGCTTTCATTGGTGAAAGTTTAATTTCCAATAACAGAATTCCAGAGAACAACTATCCGGTGTTGATTAATACGAGAACAGAACTGTTGATTCCGTGGATATTGTTTCAACATTTTGGGGGTCTGGAACGGCTGTTAAGAAACAGCCTCTCTAATTTTATGGAATAATTATGGCTTCCCGGATCCGGAGAAAATATTACCCAGGATGTGGCAGTCAAATGTCGGGGGCTGGAGAAGGGGAAAGGCAAATATTTAGTCACGCGTCCAAAAACTGTTTATCATTAAAAGCACACCAGGCCTAATGTGGGGCTGAAATCATTTTGCATTTGACAATGGTGTGTGCGATCGGTGTTCAAACCCATGTACAAGCCAGGATATAGAATGAATATATTTTTAAAAATTTAACCTCAAAGTTTACAAAAAAAATTAATTCAAAAAGTGATAAAGTTTTTAAAATCATATAAACTATATCTAATATAAAATTTATTTGAATTAAAGTAGTTTTAATATAGAATTAATTTGAATTAAACTATACTTAATACAGTATTAATTTAAATTAAACTATTTTTAATATAACATTAATTTATATAAAACTATATTTAATATGACATTAATTTAAACTAGATTATATCTGATAAAAGATTAATCTAAATTAGACTATATTCAATATAACATCAGTTTAGATTAAACTATATTTAATCTAACATTAATTTAAATCAAAACAAGATTAGATATAAAATTAGTTTGAATAAACTATATTTAATATAACAGTAGTTGATATCACATCATATTTAATCTCTATAGTAATATTCGTGTTCCTTAAGAGAACGAGCGTTATCATCTTCCAACACCCTCTGGTTAAAAATAAGACCGTCTAAATTGTCGAAGAGGAAATGCAAAAATGTAAGTCTTATTTCTTATGAGTGTCGTCACTCAGCTAAATGATGGACCATTCCGTTTTTATTATAAAAAAAAAAGAAAGGAAAGAAAAAGGACACGCTACACAGAAAAAATATAATAAGAAAGAAAGAGATAAAAAGGGTAGGAGAAAGAGAGAGAGAGTGGGGGAAGCGACAACGCTAATCTGTTTCAGTTGAATATAATGAAAAAATAAAAAGGAAAGAAAGAGAAAAAAGAGTGTGAGAGAGAGAGTTAAATCAAGATTATTATACTTTTTTCATATTGAGCTATTTTTCAATAGCTCATAATGTTGTATACCTCTTTACTTACTTCTTACTTCTTCTGGCGTCTTTGATATCGTACGTCTTCTTCTAGGTCTCTTCTAACATCTCTTCTTCGTCTGGACTTCTCTTTGGCGACTTCGTATCTGGTCTTTCATTGGGGATTTCTCTTTATCAGAAGCCCTGTGTCATTGGTAGTTTTTAGATAATAACACAAGACTTCGATTTAACTTAGATCATATTTTATTCTGAAATCCCCACCAGACTACCTGCGCAGATTGAGTCGGAGCGTGTATAACACGACTCACCTCCGTCGTGGTTTCTCGCCGACTAAAATCTATTTTTAATCTAAACCGAAAGAGGGTCTCCTCCACCGATTCTCACGGTATCCACCGGAAAAGATCAGGTTGGGTCAAGCCTTGTCACTCATCCTTCAAGGCCGTGGGCTGCAACTAATAGCAGCCATTTTGATTTCTACACTATTGCACATAAATATTAGGTATCTAATAATTATGTAACAATAAGCAAACTTATCAAACGTTGTAATAATCAAATTATCATATTGTGCTCAATCCACAGGTCCTGCTAGGATACAATAATACCATAATAAAATAATTGATTATTTTTAAGTATATGAATACAATCATCAACTCACTTAAAGAAGTGCCTTTTAAAAATATCATCGAGAAAAATACTAGAAACACTCAGCTCCGTGAATACTAAAGAAGTGTCGTCTGAGGCTGTAGAATACCCAACTGCACCTCTGAAGAGGAGCAAGACCTCTCATAGGGGCCACCTGTTAGTTGCGTATAGCAAACCGTTATGCCTGTGGACAGGATCGAGGTTGCTGAAGGCTCCGTGAACCGGATACTAAGTAGTCCGGTGACATGCAACACTCGACCACGGCCCTTACTTGGGCTAGATAAGTGGTCGGAGAGGCCTTATCCAATCAATCGTCTGCTCATATCAAGCCCTATCAACCATATGATTGTCCCGACCGTATTCTTTAAATTGCTCTTATGGCAAACACCAACCCTTTTTATCATATAGAAAATGCGGGGGCAGAGGATCAACCACACATGAAGTTATTTCTTCTAATTCATTGATGCACATTTAGTAGAAATTATTTCAACCAGTTTATAAAACCAAAAATATTTACCTAAAAACTATTTGCTTACAAATTATAAATACAAAGAATAAGATTGGCATTGAATAGCCCGCAAGGTTGATATGTCATTAAACAATATAACGAACAACTAACATAATTATTTTAACCAATTGATAATCATTAAGTTAATGAAATATCTAACGTAAACTTATTTCTACCACATGAAGTTAAACAAATCAGAAATAAAGAAAAAAAAGAGTTGGCGTTAAATAACCCACAAGGGTTGATATGCCAAACTAAACCAGCCCGATTTTATTTATTCCTCAAACTATATAAGATGAATAATTATCCTAGGTGTGGAAAATACATTTCAATTAGCGCTAATACCCTTGGGAAAGGTATGAATCCTACTCACCCTCCAGCTATGGATAAATAGTAGGGCAGACTGGGCTCTTTAACCTTGGTTAGGCAACCGGTCTAGGAGAAGAAAAACTGAATTCAAACCTGCTGAACTCCACTTAAGAAATTGACCTTGTGTCACATCCTGCTCGTGCGGAGGGGTTATATATAATATATATATATATATATAATATATATATATATATAGTATGTACGTGTCGACGGATTCGAAATAATGTGATGATTACCAAAATCAATCGATTTGCGCTGCCTGCTGTGCAGTTTAGTTTAATTTCAGTGAACAAAATTCTAAGTCGTTCACCTCGGAATCTTTCGCCTATTTATGTCCAATCTTTATATATAGTCGGTGTATATCTCTCTAGCCCCATAAGTTAAATCCTAAGTTAAATCTTCTTTGTCTTCATATCTGATAATCTATCAGGCCATCCCGAGGTACCATATCGAATAAATTCCTCTTCTTGGTTATCTCTCAGGGCAATGAAAGGGTTTATCGGGCAGCGCCCATCACCTCTCATATCATCATATCATATATTTTTACTTGGTTACATATTACAGAAACAAGGCCTAGCACTATATAATTGTCTGAACTCTATTGTCCTTATGGCAAGCCCCAACCCTTTTTATCATATATATATATTTACCAACCCCTCCGCACAAGCAGGATGTGATACAAGGTCAATTTCTTAAGCGGGTTCAACAGGTTTGAATTCAGAGTTTTCCTTCTCCTAGACCGGCTGCCTAACCAAGGTTAAAGAGCCCATTCCGCCCTACTATTTATCCATAGCTGGAGGGAGAGTAGGATTCATACCTTTCCCAAGGGTATTAGCGCTAAGTGAAATGCAATTACCACGTCCAGGATCTGAACTCGGGGCAATGAGTCCATTTCCCATGACTTTAACCATTACACCACGCGCTTCCATAACTATATAGTACATTTAGATGATTACGAATTTTCATTCGAAACGAAAATGTCATTCAGTACCTCATGAGAGTATCATTCAGTTGTGAATTGGACTGGAAATCTTTTTATTCTCCAGGTTAAAAAAATCTTTTTTGTGACTGTTGTCATCTCAACTAAATAAGGGATCATTCCGTTTTCATTATAAAGGAAGAAAGGGAAGAAAAAGGACATGCTACACAAAAATATGATAAGATAGAATAAAGAAAGAAAAGGGAAAGAAAGAGAGTATAGGAAAATATAGAGGGATTGAGTGTGCGGAAACGATAATGTTAATCTATTTCAATCGAACATAATAAAAAGATGAAAAGAAGGAAAGAAAGAAAAAAAGAGTTGGAGAGTGTTAAATCAAGATTATTATACTTTTTAGATATTGAATTAATTTTCAATAGCTCTTAAGTAAGCATATCAAACATTGTAATGATTGAATTATCATAATGTGGTATATCCACAGGTCCCACTAGTTGTTTAATATAACACGTTCAACAAATAGTGAATTTCGGATAAATTAGTATAATCTATTAATAATGGAGATTCTCTTGCGGTTTTTGTCTGTAAGAAAAACTACGTCACTGCTTACATCACATTACCCAAAATCGTCATAATATAGAATAAATACACTCAAAATTTGAACATGCAGCATTAGACAGTCCTCATTGTTTTTTTAAAATAAGTTTTAATAAATACATGCATTATATATCTATATATAGTTTTGTTTTATTTTAATACATATTTAAAGTTTACATTTGAAATTGTTTTATTTTTTAAATCCTTTAATGAATTTGATGATTTTACTTACTTAGGGTACAAACTCGCTGACATTGAATTTTTAACTCCCACCCCTCAGGCAATATGTTTCAAAAATCTATTTTACATCGCCCATTTTGGTAGTATCTCTAATTGCAATAACTTTTCAATTAAAATATGTTGTTTAATTGGCAGCAGTATGTTAATATGTGCATAAGCTGTGCAGATTATTATTATTATTATTATTATTATTGGTATTTCAGTCTCGGAAGACTATAAATTTTTTTTTGACCCTGAAGTTACAGCGCCTCCTGTGACTGTGAAGTCCAATGTTAAAAAAACATTCTTGACTACAGATGTCGCATGTGAAGGCAGTCCCAGAATATGTTGATGTGCCGGCGTTTTGTGGTTACTGCTTTCTTCTGGACCTCCTAGCTTCACGGTGTTGCGCCAGGGTAACTTCAGACAGAAAGTCCTCTACAGAGAGCCTGCCGCTGCTGAGAGACATCCTTGGGGCAACCAATCTGTCTCTTACCAGACGAAATGCAGATAATGCTAAATCATTTAAGGAAGCCTGTTCATACAAATACAGTGGTAACTTGACTTACGAGTTTTCCGAGTTACGAGCTGTCAGCTGATTTTTTGCTTTGTGTTATGAACTAAAATTTGAGGTACGAGTTCCGATACGCTTATCTATATATCAATACGCTAGCACATACGTGTGTCACATATTAACACACACACACACACACACACACACACACACACACACATACACAGACACACACACACACATACACACACACACACACAGACACACACACACACACACACACTGATCCGAAGAAGCTTCTTGGTTGAGGTATTGGTAGAATTGAGTAGGGGAATCGGTTGTTAAAGTGTAACACACGGAGGTACAAAAGAAACGTGGAGAGAGAGCGCGAGCTTAAGCGATAATACTAATCTGTTTCAATGGAAGGAAAAATTGGATAAAAGTAGAATGAGAGAGAGTTGAGGTTAAATTAAATTTATTATACATTTTATATATTTTTTATATATTGAAAAAGGGCCGGGTTAGCTCAGTCAGTAGAGCGTTCGGCTAGAAACCGCAAGGTTCTTAGTTCGATAACGGCCCTCACTAACTCAGCGTATGAGTAGCACAGGGATCTGTGCAGTAAAGTGAGTAACTGATGGGAGATATGGCGCTCCAGTTCAGACGCAAAAACAATCTCCTTGGTCTAGCGCTAATGAAAAGAGGATAGACCCCTCACTGATTGGCTGATACCGACTTTGGGTCATCCCAACGACTTTGCTTACTTATATATTGAATAGCTCTCAACGTATACATATTAAACGTTGCAATAGTTTAGATAATATACTGTGATATATCCACTAGTGTTAATGAGTTCGCTAAAAACATTTCAAATTTCAAATTTATTATGCCAAAGAAAAATATTATCTATAAAAAATATTAAAACATATTACACTACATAATTCATTATATTCTTTTTTTTTTTTTTATGAAAATACATTGCTATTTTAAGAAGAACATTAAAAAAATTAGGCTTTTTTCGGGGGGGTCTGGAACTGATTAATGGCATTTCAGTTCATTTCAATAGGGAAAATTGATTTGATATACGAGAAAAATGATTTACGGTCGGAACGAATTAACTCGCAAGTCAAGTCACCACTGTAAACCGATCTTATATTTTACTTAGGAATAACCAAGGAACTTCTACAGGTCTCAACGAAATCTGTTGGAGGAGTCCCAAAAAAACTCGCAGAAAACCCAACTCCGAAAAAAAAAAAAAGAAAGACAAATCGCCATTGTTTTCCAGTGTGACACGTTACTGGAGTCTCTCCAAACTGATTGTTGCGTCGAGGCGATGTGTCATGTGATATGTCATGTGATACCACGCACGAGGTCGCAGACGCTGACCCCGCTATCATCCCTTTTGCAGCCATGAAATGCAGCCCTAAAACCAGGGGGAGATAATTACACTTTCTAACGTTCGAAGCGGGAATTCGATTTAAGGAGCTGGGCACTTGGCCCAAATGCGTTGGCTGACCAGCCTTCGGACTCTTTTGCTCTAACGGTATGTGCGTCTGGACGAAACCAGGGGTCCGTTCTTTAATTATACGACAAACGAAGGGAATAACAGCTGAAGGTGTAGGGGGGTAGAGGCTTCGCATCTTCCCTGCCTCCTAACTTGGCTCCTTAGCTGCAAAGACAAGGTAAATCACGGCAGATTCGATAGGGGGTGGCAGAAGCCAAGGAGCTGGTTCCGTGATCGGTACGTATATATCTTGTAGATAATATTCTTTCGGTGGCAAAGTCCTCGATGATAAGCAGAAAATCTAGCAGACAAGGCAGAGTAGCAGACAGGCGGATAATACAGGAGATGGCATCAGGCAACGAAGAGTTAAGTTAAAACGTAATATTTAGTTACAGAATTTTGCTCTACAGTTGAAACCGGGGCACGACAGGGGAGATAATTCATATTAAAAATGACAATTCGATCATTCTTCGACGATTAATCAAATGTATCGTTAGAAAATAGTTGTTGCGGGTCGGTATTATGATGAAATTCCCTATGTCTTTACTGCTGAGTCACGCGCATATATATATATATATATATATATATATATATATATGTGTGTGTGTGTGTGTGTGTGTTGTGTGTGTTTAGGCCGCATTTTTTCTTGTAGGCATATATTGTTAAATAAATAAACTTTGATAATAGCACAATGTTCTAAAATGCCTATAATTACATTAACAAATTATAAAATTATAATAATATTAAAAATGATAATAAAAATAAAAATAATATTAACACTAATAATAACAACAACAATAATAAACACAACCTATATAAATAAAAATGGGATAGCCCATTGTTGAACGTTTTCAAAATACCCTGAAGATTGCCCACGATAGGGAGGAAAGTACTTGGTCTATGACATATGGCAAATACATCAGCCAATTTTCGCCAGATATTACAAAAATAATCCGGCAATACAAAAAAAACAAGGGCAAAACTTGCAGACTAAAATGGCTGCAATTACTTAACAATATATATATATATTATATATAATATATAATATATTATATATATATACATGATGTGGATTTACCCGGTTAAATAAATGAAACTCAAAACTAGAGTCTTCAGATATTTATTCTTCAACTACCATATTACGCTAACAATATTAGCATAATAAGTACGTTAATGCTTTACTCCTCAGCCCAAACCTAGTATAAGTATCTCCTAAAACGGATACAAATACTAACATTCACCTCAAATATATAGATAGAGAGATAGATAGATAGATATAAACACACACAAATATATATATATATATATAATTTATGTATGTATCGTAAGTTCAAGCCTTATTGAGTTTGTTATGTTAAGCGATATTTTCTTAATAATAATAGTTGATATTGTATGAAACTAAAAAAAAGCTTAGTAAATCTATATATATATAAGAGAAAGATTTATATGTCTGTCTATATGTCTGCATGTTTGTTTGCACAACGACCCAGTGCACGTCCTTTCATAAAGGAAAATTGGTGGAGACCAGCAAAACCCAAAGTGCAGCAAAACCCATACCCAATTTTTGTCCGGGAGGGTCGTTAAAAAAAAACTTCTTACCCTTTATTTTCCTTAAAAAAATAACTACAATTAAAAATATTAAGAGGCTATAAATCGATGATATATTACAAAAGGATTTTAAAAACGATTAGACAAAAAAAAAAAAATTAATAAAGGATAAAACACAATAAAAATAAAATAAATGATAAACAAGAAGAATATTTTTTTTTAAATAAATAACTTGAAAAAAAATATATATTAAGAATAAAAGCTAATACTACAAATATACAGTAAAATAATTTTATCAATCTATATTTAAATATATAACAGATTTATTTTTAAGATATATAATTAAAATTTTAAATATAAAAATTAAAATTCCCTTGTGAATATATTTATCAATCTATATATAAATATAGAACGGAGACTAATTTTCAAGATTTAAAATTAGAATTTTAGGACCATATGACCTGTAGGCATCCCTTTTTGATCTCGATTAAGAAAGGACATGTTTTTCATTTACACCGTCAATATCCGGTTGTTTTAACAGACAAATTTTAGATTTTTTTAATTATAAAACTAACCCCTAACCCTAACTCCTAACTCTAACCCATAACTCTAACCCCTAACAAACAACCGGATATTGACGGTGTAAATGAGAAACATGTCCTTTCTTAATCGAGATCAAAAAGGGGTGCCTAAAGGTAATATGGTCCAAATTTTAAATATAAGAATTAAAATTCTCGTGTGTATATATTAAACAATCTATATAAAAATATAGAATACAGATTTATTTTTAACTTTGTAAATCCCTGACAACGCCAAGTAGCTCTGCGCTAGTATTTATGTGCGTGAGTATATATGTGTGTGTGATTAAAACGGGATTTTCCGCTTCTACTTGCCACAAACAAATTTATCAATTCTCGTGTGTATATATTTATCAATGTATATAAGTATTTCGAATATCTAGATTTTATCTTAAATTTCAAATTTATATATATATTTTATTATTATATATATATATATATATATATATATATATATATATATATATAAATTTATCAATTCTCGTGTGTATATATTCATAATTATCTTTTATATACTGTATATATAATTCTCGTGTGTATATTTTTATCAATCTATATATAAATATATAAATTCATATATTTATTTAGAATATCTAAATTCTATCTTAAATTTTAAATTATATATATAATATATATATATATATATATATATATGTGTGTGTGTGTGTGTGTGTGTGTGTGTGTGTGTGTGTGTGTGTGTGTGTGTGTGTGTGTGCGTTATTTTTATATACAGGGTGTCCACAAAGTCTTGAAACAGTTATAAAATTGAATATTAATAACTCACATTGTACAAATGATAAAATCTTTTCATTAAAAAAACATATAAAAGTTCAACTTTTAAAGGTTTAATATTGATGTATTTTTATTAGTATTCCACTTTAACATGACCGCCATTTTTCTTTATACATTTGTAACCTGTAGTGGGACTTTAAGGACACCGTGTATATAAATTTATCAATTTCCGTGTGTATATATTTATCAATCTATATAGATATAGAACAGAGATTTATTTTTGACTTTGTAAATCCCCGACAACGCCAGATAGGTCTGCGCTAGTATATATATATATATATATATATATATATATATATATATATATATATATATATATACACCCCGCACGAGCAGGATGTGACACAAGGTCAATTTCTTAAATGGAGATTAACAGGTTTGAATTCTGATTTTTCCTTCTCCTAGACTGTTTACCTAGCCAATGTTAAAGAGCCCAGTCTGCCCTGCTATTTACCCATAGCTGGAGGAAGAATTGGATTCCTACCTTTCCCAAGGGGGTTAGCGCTATGTGAAATTCAAACAGCTTCGTTCAGGAATTGAACTCGGGTCGACGAGTCCATTTCCTATGACTCAAACCATCAGACTATGCGCTATTATACATGTGTGTGAGTATATGTATATGTGATTAAAACGGGATTTTTCGCCTTCTTCTTCTTTTCTTCTTCTTGCTTCAAACAAATTTTTGAATACACTGCTAGATGACTTAACGAATGTAATTTGCTTTCCCTAATGTGGATAAGTATTTTGTATATTTGCTTTTAAAAAACGATTTTTTAAAAAAGGAAAAGAGACTGTTTAAATTCTAGATTGTAATTTTTTTTAAATATCATGTCTTTATACAGTTTCAGAGTTTTGTTTTAATTATCAGGTACATAAAAATCTAATCAAATTTTGACTAACACATAAGATAGGTATATTTACCTACAAAACTGAGCTATTTAGTTGAAAAAAGTGAATCTTCAAGTGTTTTATTTGAGTTGGGTTTTATTTCATTTGTTGTTATGCCTGCTTCTTTACCAAACACACACACACACACACACACACACACACACACACATATATATAATATATATATATATATATATATATAAACACACACACACACATACACATATATATATACATATAACAGAAAAATTACAGAAACACGCACAACCTATGTATATATATATATGTATATGTATATATATACATATATATATATATATATATATATATATATATATATATATATGTAAATCAATATATGTATTGATCAAAGCCTGAAGAAGATACCAGAATATCTGAAACACGCATTGCGTATGTAAAATAAAAGAATAAAACATTTTTTTCTGGGAACGATACATTTTGCGGACCTTCTTCCATTTTTTATAAAATATTACATTTTCTCCCGTTGGAACCAGAAGAACATTTTTATGTACACATATATATATTTATATATTCTCTCTCTCTCTCTCTCTCTCTCTCTCTCTCTATCTATATATATATATATATATATATATATATATATATATATATATATGATATATATATATATATATATATTATATATATATATATATTATTCATTGTGTATAAATTTTGTTCTTGTGAACATTTTTTAGTATTTGAACATGGAAAAAACAGAACAAAAACAAACAAAAAAAAAACAGAACAAAAAATTATCCAGGTGTTGTTCTGTCCCTGGTTAATTAATTCCGATATTTCGGTTGAATCTTCACCCTTTGTCAGGGTATAAAGAATGTGTGGGGAAAATTGAAATCCAGTGTATGTGAGAAAAAAATATCTATATACACACATGATATGATTGATCAAAGCCTGAAGAATATATCAGAAGATTTGAAACACGTGTCGCAAATATAAGATAAAAATAATAAAAAAAGTTTTCTAAAAATATAATCCTTTTGCGGACCTCCTTTTTTATAAAATATTTAATTTTCTCCCGTTGGAACCAGAACAACACTTTTTATATACACACACACGCGCACACACACACACACACACACACACATATATATATATATATATATATATATATATATATATATAATAAGTCCACCAAAGTTCAGGTCCCGAGATATTCTAACGGAAAATACACATATTCTGCACAAAAAAAAATTAACAAAAACTCCAAATACTAGAAGCTTTATACATAAAACAATACAAACCATCCTTAAACAAAATTAATTTCCAATGCAGTACACACATTTTAAAATGCCTATGACACCTTTCTCGTCAATTCTTCTCCTTCCAGCCTCCACATTAATATAATTTTTTTAAAACTGGAACACATCACCCCTGATGATGGCACTTCAAAGTGTCGAAAGTACTCGGGACCTGAACTTTGGTGGACCTATACACGAATTCCACCCAAATATTAAAAGTTGGCCAGAAAACTCGAAAAGATCGAGAAAAAAATTGTTAAACAGGAGATGTGTCTTTTGTTTAATTCTACATGTATATATATATCGATTTCTGTCGGAGGGAAATCGTTAGTATATACCGCTGATGAGACTTAATAAAGTCGAAACAGTCTGTACGGTATTCTACACACCGAGCCATCCTTTGCCGGGATTACACTTGTCAAGTTCATTTTCTATAAGAAAAAGTATCGAATTTTATGCGATACATGCGTTGTAAGTGCCTTCAAGTAAAAATTTAATATATAATATATATATATATATTTATATTCACTGTACACTCTCTTTCACTATCTATCTATCTATCTATCTATCTCTCTCTATATATAGAGGGAGAGAGGGAGAGAGGGGTGAGGGAGAGAGATGAGAGAATTAAAGAGGGAAAAAGAGAAAGAAAGAGAGTACAGTCAATATATAATGTAGTTTCCGATAATGAGAAATGCGCAATATCAGTGAAAAAACATAAGTAGATGTAAGTTAAAATAGCTTACTGTGTCAACGGCACATGATGATTGTCAGGTTCTCGCCTCGAGATCCTGGTCTAATAATCGCATTGGCGGGCAACTGACAGTCACCAAGCATAGCTAATTCCGTAGGCTATTTTAAAGGTCTACATATGTTCTTTCACTGATATCGATCACTCTTTATTTGTAAATATAGCAAACGACATTATATATATATATATATATATATATATAATAAAGTAATCCACAGACATGTGTTTCGAGGTATCACCTCTGATCAGTGTGGTTATACCGTTTAACAGCTACCTCTTGCCGGGTTCGAGACCCGAATGAACTTTCGTTCGCCAATCCTCTTACCCGTACGGCCATAGGCAGCTGTCAAATATAGGAGACTATTTAATCGCTACATTTCTAAGCGGAAATGAATTCACTACAGGCCTCAAACTTATGTAAACAAAGCGAGGCTTAGCTGTGCCCCGAATACGGTGAATTTTGCAATTAAATCCCTTCTAATTAAAGTGCTCAACCAAATTGGGAGCATATAATAAAGTGTGTGTGTGTGTGTGTGTGTGTGTGTGTGTGTGTGTGTGTGTGTGTGTAATCTCTCTGTTAGTAAATATACCAAACGATATTATATATAACTAGCAAATATATGCACCCTCTGGGTGCAAGTATTTAAGTTTTAATGTAATAAAATATTATATTAAATTAGAAAGGCTAATAAAACTAAATAAGAATGCAGATAAAAAGATTTGAAACAGAGAGGGGTATAATCGAAAAATAGAACAACTGAAACTTACTCTTCCATCACTCTCGTCTTTCATTGTTATTTTTTCTAATTTAAGTATTTAGTTAAAAGAGGAAGTAGAGAATAAAATGACAGTTATTTTTTCTTGTTAATGGATTTCATTTAAGATTCATTGAAGAGATTTTTGCTTATATTCATTAAAATAAAATCAAACAATTAGAAATCAATCATACTAAGCACATATTTATTAAAATCACATTTTTAAAATCAATATGCAAATTAGCCTTCCTGTTTACACTGTAAACCGCTATTTTGTTGTATATATAAATATAATTGCATGTTGTTAGTATGTAGATATGGTTAACAGTATTAATAATGTAAAGTAATTTTATTAATAATTGAGGTTTAAATAAAAATAAAATCATTGAGAATGTGATGTCAATAACTAAGGGAATTGTGATTTGAGTAGTGATATAGTTTCAGTTACAGACAGAAAAACACACAATCTCCATTATAATAAGATGTTGCTTGCTATATTTACAAACAAATAAAAAATATCTCAATATACAAACACATAGGACCGGTTTAGCTCAGTTGTTAGAGCGTCCGACTAGGAACCATAAAGTTTCGGGTTCGATAACGACCCTCTCCAACTCAGCGTACGAGTAGCATAGGATATGTGCGGTAAAGCGCTGAGCTGATGGTAGGAGTGGCGCTCTACCTCACACGCCAAAAACAATCTCCTTAGTCTAGCGCTAGAGAAAAGCGGATATACTTTCTCGTTGTCTGGCTGATACCGACTATAGGCCACCCCGGTGACTTTATATATATTTAAAAACGTGTTGCTTTTTATATGGGGAAACATTCTTCCTTTCTTTTTTTTTTCCATCCCTAAATTCTACCTAAGATCAGAGTATAGTATCTGTTCGCCTTGTCTAGAGTTAAAGGGGCACTCACCAAATCCTATACAGAGAAGTATCTGTTGAAATTATATTTAGAATATCGTAAATTGAGATTTGGAAATAATATAATCATTAGTATATCTATACGTATGGGTTGTTGTTTTTTTTTTTTTTTTTTTTGTTTTTTTTTTTGTTTTTTTTTGGGGGGGTCGGTAGAGTTGTGTTCATTCTTTTAGGACGTAGATGATCTTCTCAATAACTTCAAATTTGATATATTAGAGTTTATTTGGGTCTTTTTAATAATCCCTATATATCCGCTACACTCTTATTCTAAGCAGACATGTTAGTCACACTATCCTAATCCTCGTTATCTTATACGCAAAAATGCCTTAACTACTCTTAAATATGCTTGTTTATAAGATCATATACACGGATGTTTTTTTTTTAATAATTAATGTTTTTTTGTTATATACATACACACACACACACATATATATATATATATATATATATATATGTGTGTGTGTGTGTGTGTGTGTGTGTGTGTGTGTGTGTGTGTGTGTGTGTTGGTGTGTGTGTCTGTATGAGTGTGTCTTCGTGTCTGTATTTTTATCTGTGCTTGTGTGATCATGTCTGTATTTTTCTCTGTGCTTCCGTGCATACATGCGTGCGCGCGCGCTTATGTGTGTGTGTGTGTGTGTGTGTGTGTGTGTGTGTGTGTGTGATACAGAGACAGAGACAGAGACAGAGAGAAAGAGAGACAGGGAGAGAGAGAGAGAGAGTTTTCAATACTATCAAACTTTCAGAGCAACATTTACTTAATAACTGTTAATCTACGGACTTATTGATCCTTCATAGATAGATAGATAGATATATGGACAGATTGGGCAAGATTGATAGATAGATAGATAGATAGATAGATAGATATGCACAGAGTGAGATAGAAAATAAATGAATAGATAGATAAAAACTAACTACGATAGATAAATAGATAGATGTGGACAGATTGGGCAAGATAGATAGATAGATAGATAGATAGATAGATATGGATAGATTGGACAAGATAGATATATAGATATGGACAGATTGGACAAGATAGTTAGATAGATAGATAGATATGGGCAGATTGGGCACGATTGTTAGATAGATATATAGATAGATTGATCGATCGATCGATAGATAGATAGATATGGGCAGATTGGGCATGATAGTTAGATAGATCGATCGATAGATAGATAGATAGATAGATAGATAGATTGTGCAAGATAGATAGACAGATACATAGATAGATACCCATTGTAGCTTACTACGCTTCGTGACCAAATACAAGAACATCTGAGCGAGAAAATTACACCATTTTTAGAATTAAATGTTTTGGGTTTTTTTGTTGTTCTATTTTATAGTTTAATCCACGAAAATCCTTTCCTGTTTTTTTTTTTTTTCTTTTTTTTTTTTTTTTCTTGAAGTAATTTTTTAATAAATTTCTATTTTAAACCATTACATATTTTTTTTCCCCTTTATTAAACTCTGTGGAATTTCTTTTCAGCTAATTCTCTCAATTCAATGTGACTCTCATTATTCCCAATTTCTGTTATAACGACATCTCATTTTTATTTCTATACGAAAAGATGAGCTTCTTATCTCAATCTCTCTCCCTCTCTCTTTATTTTATAATATTCTTTTTTTTTCTTTTTTTTTTTCAATCTTTATTTCCTTCCATTTGTTTGTTTATTCTTGTTTTTTCTAATTTGTTTTAGCAGCTTATTTTATTTCTATAAGACTTTAGTCATATCTTCTCCAATTAACATGTTCGATTGTTACAAAAATTGATTATTCGAACGTATTCTCCAGTAACTGTGGATGACGTCACGTGAACGATTGTCGCTATAAAACGATGCATTTGCCTTGGCGTCTCCCGGCTTCCAATTGCCATTCACAAGACGAATTCTCCAATTTTGGAAGCCCATTAGGAACTAATTTCGCCAAACCTCGGCAGCGCACCCAATAGTTGATGCTCTAATACGATATGATTGCTATTAATACGGTTTAATTGCATTAATTAGCTATTTCTTTGGCCAACGCATGTTTAAGCGTGAAAAGAGAAAGAAAAAAAAACGATGGGTGATTGCGCATGCTCAAGAAAAAGAGAGCGAGCCCGAACGAGAGAAAGAGTTTCGGCATATATATATATATATATATATATATATATTATAATATATTAATATTTTGAAGGCCAATACAATGCGTATGAAAAATATAAACAAAAAGATGTTATTTTTGTCTTATCGATTTCGAAGCATGAGCTTCATCATCAGAGTTTATTTTCAGAAATGGACGTGCTTATGTTTTTATTTGTGTGTAAAATTTCTCTTCTTATTTCCTTTTCCTCTCCTTTTTTTTCTCTTTCTTCTTCTCTTCCTTTATGAATGAAATGGGCGAATAACTGTAATTTCTTATTTCTCTCTCTTTTTTTTTAAGTTTGTGGAGAACAAATGTTCCTAATATCGTCTGTCATCCGGTCAAATGTTCCAAGTGTGTTGCCATGTCAAAATTCAAAATAAAAAATAAAATAAAAATATGTATATATATATATTAGACACGTGCAAAATATATATATATATATATATATATATATATATATATATATATATATATATTAGACACATGCAAAATCTTTCTGCGCCTGGTAGAGACTATACACCTTTAAAAATACTTTTTAACAGGAATCTTTTGCACATACATACATGCATATGTACACACACACACTCACACACACACACACACGCATATATATATATATACGTGTATGTGTGTGAGAGAAAGAGAGTTGTGTTGGGTGCACCTACGTATTCACCCACCGCTCCGCCACAATATTTAAAGTGAAGTACAGATGAATTCAATTCAAAATTGTCCTTCTTCTAGACTGGTTGCCGGTGTGTGTGCGTGGGGGGGGGGCACACGCGTGCGTGCGTGGAATTACCCAGCCGCAGAAGATCAATTTTAAAACGGCATTCAACTGGTTTGAATTCAAAATATTTTCTTATCCAAGGCTGGTTATATATATATATATGTGTGTGTGTGTGTGCCTTCTTCTGGAACCCAAACTAATACTAAATAAGCTAGGCTTTTTAATGGAATTGAATCGTTAAATGTAAAATGAAACGAATCTTTTTTCTATCCTTGCTTGGAATCAATAAAAATGCGAACTCACATTTCTCTTCAGAAGTGTTATCAAATTAACAAATTAGTTATTATCTAATGCCAAAGCCTTCGTTTTTTTTTTTTTTTTTTTGGGGGGGGGGTATTTTTATCTATTTATTTATGACACATAGCTGGAGGATGATAAGAAAATGAACGTAATAGCACGACTGGAGTTTGAACTCGCTTACAACGATTTCACAGTCCAGCACGTTAGCTATTACACCGCGGGACTTAACTGGTTTGTTTTTGTTTTGTTTTGTTTGTTTCTTGTTTCTTTGTTTTTTTGTTTTTTTTGTTGTTTTTTTTGCGGGGGGTGTTTTGTTTTTTGTTTTGTTTTTTGTTTTCTTTTTAAATAACATGTCAGCCTTCATGGGTTATTTCAGGTCAAATCCGTTTTATTTTAGAACTAAAGATGAGATTTTGAAATCTGTCAGCCAGGTTCTCTTCCAGCCGTTGGCTTCTTTTAATAACTTATCTATTTTCACCCCGGTATCCCCCAAAAAGTTTCACTTATATATTGGTTCACAAATTTACTTTTCTCGCTAATCCACCTGCCCAAGCTGAATCTCTGGTGCATAGTCTGAGACAGGCAGCAAAAGGCTTACCATGAACCATTGTTCTTGTTTTTTGAAGAAGATTGAGCCTCTCTAGGAATGCCATGGATTGCTATTAACAGGTTATCGATCAAATAGTTGCCTGTTATCTCAAATAAAATAAAGCAGGAATTCTTCCAAGCTGTAGCCATATCGGTACTACTGTAAGTCTGCACCACTTGGTAAAACGCTTGAAGAACACATTCTGGAAAGAATACCCCACAAAAAAAGCAGCTGAACAGCCACTTTCCTGTTATTACACAAACCATCCAAGTAACGAAGCTAACTGGATGTGGACTGCTGGCGACAAAAGGACGAACTCATAAGCGATGGTCTATTGTATACGTCGTTACATGGACCCACTAGTGTTGGCGGACCAGCGAGGACTTACATACAATAGCTATGGGCAAACTCTGGACGCTGAGTGGAAGACTTGCCAGGAGCGATGACCGATAAAGAAAGATGGCGAGGGAGCACCATGGGAATCACAATTTGTTGTTGTTGTTGTTGTTGATGATGATGATGATATCATCATCATCATCATCATCATCACCATCATTGATTTCTAAAATATTTTTTCATAGTCAAATACATATACTTTCTAGTGGATAATTCTTAAAAGGAAATAAATAATACTGCTCATAAGTATTTGAACAAGCAGATTGATTGATTGATTGGTGGGTTGGTTAATTGATTGATTGATTTTGACGGCATGTCAAACCGTCTGGGTTACTTCATGCCTAGGAGTTAGAGAATCGCGTTGATTATATGTTCATAGTTTTGTGCAGTTGTTTCTTAAGAGGTTTTATTTGCACACGGTCCTATCGAATAGGAATCATTTTTAAACAGACCAATGGAATTAAAGGCCATGAAGGTATATACTACACTTTCCGGGAAGGAGTTCCTGTGGCGTAATGGCTAACGTGCTGGACTGTGACATCGTAGTACACCAGTACAAACCCCGTCTCGCTATTTCTTTTACTTTCAGACTAATACTCTTGAGAAAGGTATGAAACCCCTCATCCCCCAGCTATAAGTTAAGTCGTACCACTAATGCTCTTCTACAAGGATGTCTTTGGCATTAAATAACCCACGAAGTTCGATTTGCCATTAAACAAAGAAACTGAATCAAATTATCCACACTCTCCAGATCTCCGGAACTGGGGCTTCAACATCAGATGCAGCTCAGTGTTAAATGGAACAAATCTTATTTTCTTTACGTAAGAATTTATCTGAGATTATGTATTTTCCGATTATAGCATTCCCCCGTGGACAAAACTACTACCCATGGACACACCATTCAATAAACATTATAGTTTACTTAGTTGACTTGAACAATAGTTCTCCGGTGGACACTACTACCCATGGACACAACCATTCAATAAACATTATAGTTTACTTAGTTGACTTGAACAATAAGGTTATCCAGTGGACACTACTACCCATGGACCCCATTTAATAAACATTGTGTTTACTTAGTTGACTTGAACAATAACGTTCTCCGGTGGACACTACTACCCATGGACACACCATTCAATAAACATTATAGTTTACTTAGTTGACTTGAACAATACGTTCTCCGGTGGACACTACTACCATGGACACACGATTTAATAAACATTGTTGTTTACTTAGTTGACTTGAACAATAACGTTCTCCGGTGGACACTACTACCCATGGACACACCATTAAATAAACATTATAGTTTACTTAGTTGACTTGAACAATAAGGTTATCCGGTGGACACTACTACCCATGGACACACCATTCAATAAACATTATAGTTTACTTAGTTGACTTGAACAATAACGTTCTCCGATGGACACTACTACCCATGGACACACCATTAAATAAACATTATAGTTTTACTTAGTTGACTTGAACAATAACGTTCTCCGTGGACAAAATACCCATGGACACACCATTAAATAAACATTATAGTTTACTTAGTTGACTTGAACAATAACGTTCTCCGGTGGACACACTACCATGGACACACCATTCAATAAACATTATAGTTTACTTAGTTGACTTGAACAATAACGTTCTCCGGTGAACACTACTACCCATGGACACACCATTTAATAAACATTATAGTTTACTTAGTTGACTTGAACAATAACGTTCTCCGGTGGACACTACTACCCATGGATACACCATTTAATAAACATTATTGTTTACTTAGTTGACTTGAACAATAACGTTCTCCGGTGGACACTAATACCCATGGACACACCATTCAATAACATTATAGTTTACTTAGTTGACTTGAACAATAACGTTCTCCGGTGGACACTACTACCCATGGACACACCTTAATAAACATTATAGTTTACTTAGTTGACTTGAACAATAAGGTTATCCGGTGGACACTACTACCCATGGACACACCATTCAATAAACATTATAGTTTACTTAGTTGACTTGAACAATAACGTTCTCCGGTGGACACTACTACCCATGGACACACCATTTAATAAACATTATAGTTTACTTAGTTGACTTGACAATAACGTTCTCCGGTGGACATTACTACCCATGGAACACACATTCAATAAACATTATTGTTTACTTAGTTGACTTGAACAATAACGTTCTCCGGTGGACACTACTACCCATGGACACACATTCAATAAATATTATAGTTTACTTAGTTGACTTGAACAATAACGTTCTCCGGTGAACACTATTACCATGGGACACACCATTCAATAAACATTATTGTTTACTTAGTTAACTTGAACAATAAGGTTATCCGGTGGACACTACTACCCATGGACCACAATTCAATAAATATTATAGTTTACTTAGTTGACTTGACCAATAACGTTCTCCGGTGAACACTATTACCATGGACACACCATTCAATAAACATTATTGTTTACTTAGTTGACTTGACAATAACGTTCTCCGGTGGACACTACTACTGGACACACAATTTAAATATTATAGTTTACTTAGTTGACTTGAACGTTCTCCGGTGAACACACATTCAATAAACATTACTTGAACTCTTACAACACTATACCATGGACACACATTCAAAACACTATAGTTTACTTAGTTGCTTTAAACCATAACATTCTCCTATGGATACAACTACTACCCATGGACACACCATTTGATAAACACTATAGCTTTATTTTAAAATGTTATAATGGTCTGAGTTGTTCTACCGTCAGAATTTTCTATATTGGAATTAATAGAAAAATGTTGACGTTTTTATTTCTTAAAGCCTACCTGTGATATCACGGATTACATAAAACAATAGGAAGTACATATCATTGAGCATGACATAGAATTGTATGGGTTCGTAAGTATAAAACACACAGAATGACAACTGTCCGATTGTATTCCGTCTGCCTAACTGTGCTCATCCATCTATTCAAGCCACGTAGCCAGTTTCTTAGTACGGAGGATATAGATGCTGTCCGTGTAAGGCCGGCGGGCACTTTTCTGAATCAATGACTCTGGTTTCACCCTCGGGCCCCGGGCCAAAACGAGGAGAGATAACATGAATCCCATTATCCATGTCAATCACCTTCTAAATATTTGAATTGCTTTCAGAGTTGGCCAAAGATAAAGGCGTTCTCAGTGCAGAGAAATGAAATCGCTGGAGGAGATCATTTACACGCCATTGCTAGGTGAAGGGCTTGCCTGCCAACAATGGGGATGTGTGGGCTATATCCACTGCCATCAACGCTGCTGGCCTCTTTGCTATAGTTTTTCATCATTCATATATATATATAATATCATATATTATATATAAATATGTGTGTGTGTGTGTGGGTGTGTGTGTGTGTGTGTGTTTTCTGTGTGGTGTGTGTGTGTGTGTGTGTGTGTGTGTGTGTTTGTTTACAGACGCCAATCTCAATACCATAATTATATATATATATTTAATATATAATGTTGTGTGTTGTCTGTGTGTGTGTGTCTGTCTGTGTGTTTGTGTGTGTGTGTGTGTGTGTGTGTGTGGTGTATGTTTTTTTACAGACGCCAATCTCAATACATAATTATATTTTTTTAAATATATAATGTGTGTGTGTGTGTGTGTGTCTGTGTGTGTCTGTCTGTGTGTGTGTGTGTGTGTGTGTGTGGTGTGTGTGTGTGTGTGTGGTTTTACAGACGCCATCTCAATACATAATTATATTTTTTTAATATATAATGTGTGTGTGTGTCTGTGTGTGTGTCTGTGTGCATGTGTTGTCTGTCTGTGTGTGCGTGTATGTGTTTACAGACGTCAATCTCAATACATAATTATATATATTTTTTATATATATAAATGTGCGTGTGTACATTTTTGAATGTGCATGTCTCTCTCTCTCTCTCTCTCTCTCTCTCTCTCTCTCTCTCTCTCTCTCTCTCTCTCTTTCTCTCTCTGTGCGTGTGTGTGTGTGTTGCAGGGCCAATATAGTTTTTCAAGTAATATATCGCAATACATAATTATATATTTTTAAATATATATATATATATATAATGTGCGTGTGTACATTTTTGCTTGTGCATGTGTTTCTGTGTGTGTGTCTATGTTGTGCGTGTATGTGTCTGTGTCTGTCTGTGTGTAGTTTGTATATATAATATATATATATATATATATATATATGAGATTTTATATATGTTTCGATATAAGATTGTGTGTGGTGTTCCCGTGTCTGTGCCGGTGTGTGCTTTTCCTTCTGTGCATATGGTTTTCGTTATGCGTGAGTGTGTGTAAGTGTGTGTTTTATAGTTGCAAATTAGTTTTTCATGCATTATATATATTATATATTATATATATATATATATATATGTATGTATATATAAGAGAGAGAGAGAGAAAGATAGGGAGAATAAGATAGAGAAAAAGCGAGAAATGAATAAAGAAGGAAAGAGAGAAAGTAAGAAGGAAGATATATCCAACGATACTCTGTGTGTGCTTTTATATCTATATGTACATACGTATAGAATATATATATACATATATTATATATATATATATATATATATATATATATATATATATATATATAGTAAGGGTGCTTAAGTAAACAGAGATCAATATCATAGATAGAACATTTATATCTAAGTTAAGGCTTAAGGTAGCGTGGATATAGAGTCAACTGACAGTTTCTCACCAATGTGATCTTTAGACCAAGTGGAAAAGAATTGCACAGAAGATCACATATGTGAGAAACTCTCAGTAACTAGGCACCGTTGACTCCATTTACACGCTATATATATATATATATATATATATATATATATATATATATATATATATATAATCTATAATATGGAATGCGCTTAAAAAGTCTATATAAATTATAGAATATGTATATCTAAGTTAGGGTAGTGTGGACCTTGTAACACGGCGAGTTCTTTTGTTAGCGTCAACTAATTTTTAACGAAATAAGAAAAGTATAAAAGTTATTTTTGTTAGTTAAAGGAAATGGTTTTGTTAGAATGGGGAAAATAAAATATTGTATAAATTTTTGATTTTACTTATTGTGTTTATAGGTAGAAGCAAAGGTCACTGCAGTGACCTAAGATGATATGTTTATCAAGCTGTCAGAAATCCAGAGATATACTTATTTTGTGGCCTGGCGGATAGCACTTGTTCACCTTGTCACGATTACAGAATAGCTACAATTTTTTCTATATAAAAGACGCTCTGAATTGTTGAAAATTCAGCCAGACTGGAACGCTAGAAGGAAGCTTGTCAGGGGGTCTCGAGACTTATTCAGAATTGCTGAAATAAGAAAATTACAGCTAGAAAAAATAAACTTGCCACCAAGAAAAATTCCAGTAAAAGAACTTTACTGAATTACTCAATGCTATTAAGCATAAAACAAAACGCCAGACAGAGCTCCCCACTAGGTCTTTTCTCCACGACCTAGTGTACTAAACATGTAGTAGGATGTGACACAATGTCAATTTCTTAAGCCGTGTTTTAACAGTGCTGAATCAAGCAATTTTGATATGGTTACCCTCGAAGTATTAAATAGACTTATCGTTGCTTAACTTGTCTTGATCGTTAGCCTGTTTGGTTTGGTTTATTTGTTAAACTTACCTGGAGAGAAATAGTTGGCTTCATACCTTATCCAAGGGTATTAGCGTTGTGTGAAATGCAAACAGACTAGGATATATATTCTAGCCTGAAATAATTATTTTAGTAAAATAGATCACTAATTAGGATTAAGCCTATTCTAGTAATGACCACTCCAAGTGGATTTAACGGGTTTGAATTCAGAGTTTTCCTTCTCGTAGACTCGTTGCCTAACCAAGGTTAAAGAGCCCAGTCTGTCCTACTATTTACCCATACCTGGAGAGAAATAGTTGGCTTCATACCTTATCCAAGGGTATTAGCGTTGTGTGAAATGCAAACAGACTAGGATATATATTCTAGCCACACTGATAAGACATAAACGTCGAAACACGGTGTCTGTGGATGACTATTACATATATTTATATGTGTGTGTGTATGTGGTGTGTGTATGTGTGTGTGAGTGTGTGTGTGTGTGTGGAGTGTGTATGTGTGTGTTGTGTGTGTGTGTGTGTACGCACGCAAAGAGGAATAAAAGGTATCAAAGGTTTTTAGGTATGCATATAACATTCTTCTCTATACATATATACAAAATTATAATTTTTCCCATATAAGGCTTTTTGTGTATGCGTGTGAAGTATTTCCTTGTGTATATGCTTGTGTGTTTTAGTGTTTGTACTTAGAGATACAGAGAGTAAAATTCTTTAGTGTAAGATGGATAGGAAGATGTTAACATATTATATATATATATATATATATATATATATATATATATATATATTATGGGGAATATAAAAGGCCTTAAATACCATGGGTATCGTGGTTATGGACCATTTCCACTCGCGAGTATGCTCACGAGCTTCTTCAGAACCACTGATATATTTTATTTAGACAGGACACATGGCCAAACTCATTTTATATTCATAACATTTCACCTCCTTCATTCAGGGGTGGTCATATTGCATTTTTTTCTTTTCAAGTGTCTTTTTTTTTGGTGGAAAAAAAAATTTTTTTCCTTCATCCTTTGCCTAGACTATAAATTGAAATCCTGTTGGTCAGTCAAACTAAACTTAGGATTTTTACCAAACAGACTAGGCAGACACATAAAAACACCGCCAACCAGGCAAAGGATGAAGGAAAAAAATCCACCAATAAAAAAGACACTTGAAAAGAAAAAATGCAATATGACCACCCCTGAATGAAGGAGGTGAAATGTATGAATATAAAATGAGTTTGGCCATGTGTCTGTCTAAATAAAATATATCAGTGGTCTGAAGAAGCTCGTGAGCATACTCGCGAGTGGAAATGGTCCATAACCACGATACCCATGGTATTTAAGGCCTTTTATTCTTTGCTCTGTTTACAATAATTAAACATTGAGTTCTCATACGGAACCTGAACTCTACAACAAACTACTGTAGAGAATTAGGAGTCGCCTAGAATCACCTTGTACCAAGAAACTTGGTACCGACCCATATATATATATATATATATATATATTATATATATATATATATTATATATAATGATGGATAGATAGATAGATAGAAGGTCACGAATAGACTATGATTTATATATATATGTATATATAGATGAATGAATGAACAAATAAAAGGTTTAGCTTTTATTTAATTACATGGGAACAATATTTACAACCAATGGTTTCCTGCTAACGCATTCGTCAGGTAAACGAAATAGTTTTTTATGATAGAAATGGTGTAAATGGTTAAATATGTGCGTTTTTTAACTGTATTCTCGTGTTGCATGTTTACGTGATGTCGAATGCGATTTTTGTTTGTACGTGTGCGTATTTTTGTTTGTGCATGTGCGTATGTTGTCATGCGCATGCGTATGAAAATGCGTGAAGACTGTGATGTTATGATCGTATGCACGCGCGTGTGTGCGTATGAATATGCGTATTTGTGTTTGGTATTCTTAGTGACGTATGTTTTGTGCGATTAATATAATGTATTTTTATTATGCTGTTAATAATAATGACCATGTTATGTATTGTGTTAGTGATGCAATGTGAACATATTTGTATGATATTATTGTACAATGTAGACAGGTATAATATTTCGTGTTGGACGTCATATGACGTAATATAACGGTGTAACGGATAAAAAGCTAGTTGGTGTGCTACCGTGAGTGGAGATTGTGATGATCATGGAATTTTATTGTGCGTAATTCATTGGCTGAAATTCCACTGAATGATGTACAATAATAAGGGTACTTGTGTATACATGTGGTAGAGGGAAAGTTACTTACGGATCTATTGCGGTATTTACTATTGTTTTGTTTTTTTTGGGGGGGAGGTTATATATAGAATAATTGGATAGTGGGTGTGTGTGTGGGTTATGTATATGGATTGAAGTGCGATAGTAGGTGTTTATTTTCATGTCGGCATTTCGATAGAATTTCCGATTTTTTGTTTAGTATGGTGTGTTGTGATGGATGAGTGATAATTGAAGGTTTTTCTTGGAGGCAAAGAAAGCATCTTTTTGATGTTTTGCTGTATGCGGGTGCAACTTTCAGAATTTCCCAGCTTATGTTCGGTGAGATGTGCATATGCTTCAAGTTCCAGATATGTGTGGATAGAGATGTATTTATTAATGTATTTGTCTCTCTCTCTCTCTCTCTCTCTCTCTCTCTCTCTCTCTCTCTCTTCTCTCTCTCTCTCTCTCTTCTCTCTCCTCTCTACACATAATATATATATATATATAGGGAGAGAGAGGTCATGAATAGCCTATGATAGATAGATAGATAGATAGATAGATAATAGGAATAGACTGATATATATATATATATGTGTGTGTGTGTGTGTGTGTGAGGAATAGATTGAGAATAGTAGATATTTAGATAGATATGAACAGAGATAGATAGATAGATATGAAGAGATAGATAGATAGATAGATAGATAGATAGATAGATAGATAGATAGATAGATAGATAGATAGATAGATAGATACAGACTCAGATAGATAGATAGATAGATAGATAGATAGATAGATACAGACTCAGATAGATAGATAGATAGATAGATACAGATAGATAGATGATAGATAGATAGATAGATAGATAGAATAGAGATAGATAGATAGATAGATAGACAGACAGATCAGACTCAGATAGATAGATAGATAGATAGATAGATTATACAAATTATAAAGGTTGTCCTGTGCAGCCTAATGATTTTTCTTCATGCTAAATGCTTGTAATAAATCCCATCCTTTTAGCCGTGTCTGTCTTTTCTGAAATCTTTTTTCAGCATCGACCGAGATAGAAAATGTAATCTTTAAATACTGATCAATTATTGTTTCCGTAAATACATATGAGCGCCATTTTGTTAAGGTCTGTAATGGACCCGGTGGTGTTGGATGATTGCACCAGACAATAAAAAGGCCGAATATAATTGAAATACACTTGTCAGATTTCACTAACATTGTACAAAAGATAAAGCTGAAAAGTTCCCCATCAACCTAATATTATTTCTGCAACATAAAAAATTTAAAAAGACTTTTTTCTACTTAATATTATCTACTTTTCGGATATAAATGCGTGAGTATCAGCGTGTGAAGATGGAAGATGGCCTCCTGGGAATTCATTTCTATATGTATTAATATACTTTAGTGCTTATAAATAAAATATTAAACAGAAATATATTTTATAAATGACTAGGCAAGGGCTTGATGAAATAAAGAAAAAAAGAAGGAAAGAAGAAGAAGATTTAAAACTAAAGAAAGAAAGAAAGAAAGAAAGAAAGAAAAAATTAAAGAAACAAACAACAACAAAGAAAAAAATCAAATAAATAAAAGAAAGAAAGAAAGAATACAACCCAAGAAAGAAGAAAGAAAGAAAGAAAGAAAAAATTAAAGAAGCAAAAAACAAAAGAAGAAGAATAAAATCAAATAAATAAATCAATTAATTAATAAGAAAGAAAAAGAATAAAAAGAATAAAAATAAAAGAAAGAAAGAAAGAAAAGAAAGAAAGAAGAGTATGGAAGAAAAGAAATAAACAAACAAACAAAGGCGAAACAAAGACTAAGATCAAATAAACAAAAAGAAAAAAGAAAGATGGGTAAGAAAGAAAAAGAAAGAAAGAAAGAAAGAAAGAAAATTATGCAGAAGGAAAATAATTTGTTGAAGAAAAGAACGAAAAACGGAAGAATAAAACTACGAATTAAAAAATAAATAAAAAGCTTCAACGGAAGTAAATATAAAAAATCTTTTAAAATGGTGTTGAGTCGTTGGAAAGAAAGAAAGAAAGAAAGAAAGAAAGAAAGAAAGAACGAAGAAGGAGGGGAAAATAAAAATTGGTTGATGAAAGAAAGGAAAAATATGAATATTTATTAATATTTATTAAAAATTGAAGTTGATAAGAGAAAATAGAAACGTAGAAAAGCAAAGAAAGAAAGAGAGAGAGAGAGGGGGGAGAGAGAGAGAGAAAACAAAGAAACAAAGAAAAAGAAAGATAGAAAGAAAGGAAAATATTGAAGTTAATAGGAAAAATGGAAACGTAGAAAAGCAAAGAAAGAAAGAAAGAAAAAAGAAAAATAGAAAGAAAGAAAAATATAAGAATAAAAATCAAGGAATGGGAAAATATTACAAATTGATAGGGGAAAATAAAAACGTATAAAATCAAAGAAAAGAAAGAAAGAAAGAAAGAAAGAAAGAAAAGAAAGGAAAATATTGAAGTCGATAGAAAAATAAAAACGTAGCAAAGCAAAGAAAGAAAGAAAGAAAGAAGAAAGAAAAAGAAAAAGAAAAAAGAAAGAAAGAAAGAAAGAAAGAGAGAAAGAAAGGAAATATTGAATTTGATAGGAAAAATAGAAACGTAGAAAAGCAAAGAAAGAAAGAAAGAAAGAAAGAAAGAAAGAAAGAAAGAAAGAAGAAAGACAGAAAGAAAGAAAGAAAGATAGAAAGAAAGAAAAATATTTATGTTGATAGGAAAAAATAGTAACATAGAAAGCAAAAGACAGAAAAAGAAAGAAAGACAGAAAAAAAAAGAAAGAGAAAGAAAGATAGAAAGAAAGATAGAAAAATATTGAAGTTGATAGGAAAAAATAGTAACGTAGACAAGCAAAGAAAGAAAGAAAGAAAGAAAGAAAGAAAGAATGGAAAATACTGCAAATTGATAGGAAAAAAATAAAAATATAAAATCAAAGAAAGAAAGCCGAAAGGATAAATGGATCGAACGAAACATTAAACAAAAAGAAAAAAAGCAAAAAAGAAAGAAAAAGAAAAAGAAAAGAAAAAGAAAAGAAGAAAAGAAGAAACGAAATGTAATAGAAAAGATGACGAAAGAAAGATAAGAGTGAAAGGAAAGTAGCGAAGAAACTAATGCACCAGGCAAATGAAAGCCGCTTAAAATGTCCGTCACTTGCGGAGCCTTTTAAACGACCGTTCTGTGCCGAGCCGAGTGTAAGCCATTGGGAAAATCACCCCTTAGCATCAAACGTAACACCTCAATAAATTAGTCCGCCTTTACTCTTGTCAGTCAGCTTGTTGCACTAATATCAAATATAAAACACACTCATAAACCCTGTGACGCGTATAGTCAAGACATGCGGACAAACACGTGTATACATATACAAGCACTTGGCTCGCGGTCAAATCAGTCTCGAAGTACCGGGTGTCGCCAAAAACAACCAAGTTAAGCAACTATATGCCTATTGATTTTAGATGGGTGACCAATTAAAAGGGGCAGTATTGTAAGCAATCAGAGGTCTGTTTAACCAGACATAGCAAAGCACAGAAAAAGTGCTGTTAGCTCATACTTAGCTTATGGTTCGTGTGTCTCTTAGTGGTGCTTCATTGTGGTTACCAATCTTGTCTCGCAGATCTATTGCTACTGAATAGTGAGTTCGATCCTCGCTGGAGGCCTTATGATTAGCGTGTTCATTCATAGGGCAATGGTTACCAATCTTGTCTCGCAGATCTATTACTACTGAATAGCGAGTTCGATCCTCGCTGGATGCCTCATGTTTAGCGTGTCCCTTCATAGTGCAATGGTTACCAATATTACCTCGCAGATCTATTGCTACTGAATAACGAGTTCGGTCCTCGTTGTATACTTTATGACTGGAGTGTTCATTCATAGTGCAATGGTTACCAATCTTGTCTCGCAGATCTATTACTACTGAATAGCGAGTTCGATCCTCGCTGGAGGCCTTATGATTAGCGTGTTCATTCATAGTGCAATGGTTACCAATCTTGTCTCGCAGATCTATTACTACTGAATAGCGAGTTCGATCCTCGCTGGAGGCCTTATGATTAGCGTGTTCATTCATAGTGCAATGGTTACCAATATTGTCTCGCAGATCTATTACTACTGAATAGCGATTTCGATCCTCGCTGGAGGCCTTATGATTAGCGTGTTCATGTACATGTAGATATCTATTGTATACGTTCTTATTGTACCTTGTGCCTTACACGTATTTCTTGTATATGTTATAAATGTCTCTGCACGTGCTTGTATATTAAAGTCTATTATGTTCTGTATTTTAACTCTCGAGTCGGAGTTGTTTTGTTCTTATTATAACTTTGAACCTAACACAGTAATACAGAGAATAAACTTGTGAAAAGGGTTTATATCCAGTTAACTCACAAATGATTGGTATCAAGTTCTGAATCAATAAAGGTTACACAATCCATTTCAGCATTCAATCCAAAAAGGGCAAATCTCTAAATAAATTATGGGCTGCGGATGTTATTGGGGTGGTTACTTGTTTTTCTTTAGCCCCAATTACGTGTCGTCTCCTTTTTGCTGCTCGTTATGCTTAAAAGGAATGTAGGAAGAGGAAAGAGACAAGAGGTACTTTCAAAGTTCAACTTTTATTTCCAGGTTCATGGCTATTTCTAGGAGAGGAATTTTCTTCCTGGGCAAGTAATAGATGTGTGTCCGGTTAAGGTTTTAAAAGAATTCCTATGGTGTCTTTTTGGTGTCAGGAAGCTCCTCTCTTCCTAACATGCCCAGTGTTTTTTCCTCTCAGAAGTCTTCTGGGGGATTGTTTAAATTTTGTATTTATTTATTCTATTTTGGGATTCTAGTTTGTTTTTTTTTTTTTTTTTTTGTTTTTTTTTTTTGTTTTTGTTTTTTGGTGGGGGGATTGTTTAATCCCCACAAGGCAAATACAACAACGGCAAGATGTATTTTTCCATTAAGAAGATGTCACATCAAAGGCCTTACATGTGTGAGGGTTTTTTCTAGTAATTAGGAGACTCATTTTTTTCTAGAATGCAACGTCGATGGTCATTTATTTCAGACAGGAAGTTTTATGGCTTATACCAAGAATAATCCAACAGCAAAGAAAGGGAGAAAAGATTGGTTAGAGTCGGAGGAAATGGACTCGTCGACCCGAGTTCAAATCTTAGACGAGGCTGTTTGCATTTCACATAACACTAATACCCTTGGGCTCTTTAACCTTGTTTAGGTAACCAGTTTAGGAGAAGGAAAACACTGAATTCAAACATGTTAAACTCCGCTTAACAAACTCATTTTGTGTCTCATACTGCTCGTGCAGAGAGGTTGGTAAATATATATATATGCGCGTAGTTACCAGATACATTCCCAAATTTTGACTGTCCTCACCGAAACATAAATATGTTTACATTTTCTCCGTACACATTGCCGATTGTTTCCTTTGACAACGGAGATACAAACACATTTTCTAGAGTCAGATGTTTCTTTTATCTTTATTTTTATTTTAACTTTAACTGTATTGTAAACGCCGCACATAGGTAAGCTGTGAGCAACTGCACATGCTCAGATACACACACACACACACATATTCGCACACACTGAGTGAATCGGTGTAGACTGATTGATGTCACTCGAATGAAATATGTCCGGGATGCTTCATTGGCGTCCGATTTCATTTCAATCATTTGTCAATGACATTTCAATTCCCAGACGGCTCCTAGAATATCTTCGGGGAGGATTCGCAGTATCTCCTTCACTTCTCACAACTTCTCTAACGAACATTCCTTTCTGTCTTTCTCTAACAATTTTCGGTTTTCTTCTTCTTCTTCTTCTTCTTCTTCTTCTTCTTCTTCTTCTTCTTACTCCACTTGTTATTTGTCTGCCTCTTTATTGTCTTCTTTTTCTTCTCTTTCTCTCGTTTTTCTTTTCTTTTCTTTTTTCCTTCTCCCACTGGGTCATTTCACATTTTTCTTCTTCCTTTTTTCTCTTCTGTTCTTTTTATTCTTCTTTGTTCTACTCTAACTCCTCTTCTTATTTTTCTTACTCCTGTCTTTCTCTAACAATTTCTTCTTTCTTCTTCTTCTTCTTCTTCTTCTTCTTCTTACTACTACTATTCCTTCCTCCTCTTCTACTACTACTACTACTACTACTACTACTACTATTCCTTTCTCTTCTTCTTCTTCTTCTTCTATTCATTCTTCTCCTTCTTCTTCTTCTTCTACTACTACTACTACTATTCCTTCCTCTTTTTTGCTACTACTACTACTACTACTACTACTATTCCTTTCCCTTCTTCTCCTTCATCTTCTTCTTCTTTCTCCTCTTTTTCTTCTTTTCTTCTTCTAAAAGCTCATTTTCTCATTTTTCTTCTTATTATTCTTCTTTTCCTTTCTTTCCTGTTCATATCTTTCTTCTCCTTCCCCCTACTCCCACTTCCTCAATTATCTTTTCCCTCCTTCTTGTCTTCTTTCTCCACTTGTTCCCTTCTTCTTTTTCTCCTTTCACATGTTTCTCTTCTTATTTTCCTTCTTCCTCATCCTTCTCTTCTTCTTTCTCACCACTTCTTTGTTTTTTTTTCCTTCTTCTTTCTGTTCCTCATCTAATTTTCTACTTCCTTCTGCTTCTCTTTTTATTTTTCTTCTCTCTTCTTCTTCTTCTTCTTCTTCTTCTTCTTCTTCTTCTACTCCACTTCTTCCTTTTTTCTTCTTCTTTCGCATTTAGTTTTATTAATTATGTCATTACTTCCGCCAGTAATTTTTCTCCTTTTTTTTTTCTTTTCCCATTCCTCAGTTTCTTTTTTACTTTCCTTTCATTTCTTTCTTTTTTTGAGGAAGAAGGAAAATAAGAAGAGGGACATGAGAAAGGAGAAAAAAGAAGAGAAAGAGTGAATAAAGAAGACAAGAAGGAAGAAGATAAGAACCGTAGTGGGAGTAGGAGAAAAGAGAAGAAAAATAAGAAGATGAGAGAAAGGAAAAGAAAAAAAGAGGAAGCAGAAAAATTTGAAAATGAGAAGAAGAAGAAGAAGAAGAAGAAGAAGAAGAAGAAGAAGAAGAAGAAGAAGAATTAGTAGTAGTAGTAGTAGTAGTAGTAGTAGTAGTAGTAGTTTAAAAAAAGAAGAAGAAATTGCTAGAGAAAAAAAGGAAGAAGAAAAATAAGAACAAGACTGGGAGTAGAACAAAGAAGAATAAAAAGAACAGGAGAGAAAAAAAGAAGAAAAATGCTTTTATTCTTCAAACTTTCTAGTTATTGATTTACTTTTATTCGTCTTCTTTTTTTTCTTATTTTCGATACAATTTCTCTTCCTTTTTTTTCTTTCTATCATTCTCTGTATTTCATAATTTTCATACTCTCTTCTATTAAACAACCCCGTTGGTATTCAAACGTTGCTTTATACGGAACAAAGTTATAAATATTAAGCACTAAGTACGAATTCAAATCAAACTAATTTTATTGATCGAGTAGACACACCTGCAAACCTTTACTCCAACTGCCCTGTCAGCTGGGACTGAAGAATACGCCGACTGCACCTCTGCAAAGGAGTACATTTCCCCAATAGACACCCGTGTTATCCGTGGGTGGCGATCTGTGATGTTTCAAGACATATTCCTGGTGGTTGAGCAGTCCATGACATGCAACAGTCCACTTTGGCCCTTACTTAGGTTAGACAGGCGGTCGTAGACACCCTTCCCTTCTCTGATAAGTCGGCAGGTCACGTCAAGCCCTAGCACCTATATGATTGTCCCGACCCTATTGCCCTTATAGCACACCCCACAAAAAAAACTTTTTATCATATCCGTGCTTGAAGGCGGTGGATGAGGTCCTGAGTATGATGTTAAACTGCTTATGGTGAAGTTCCAATTTTTGAGCTCTAGGAAGTGTGGAGTACCCCTTTATCCCCATTAATCCCAGGTTCACTCTGACCTGGAGAGGTAGTACCTGTTAGAGTGGCTTATATAGAAAAAAGTTTGAAAATGAGTTTAAAAATAATTTTAAAAATCTAGTATGGCTAAAACAAAACATTTTCTACATGAAATAACCCAATAAGGGTTGATATGCCGTAAAATCCAACCAACTATCCTTACTCAGAGGCGATGCGCCTTCTTTCTTTTTTCTTTCTTCATCGTTTTTCTTCTCTTTTTCTAAAGATACTGTTATTACTACTACATCTCCACGGTATTTAAGATGATTGGTTTAGTAGAGCACGTGACCAGACGCAGTGAAATGTTGTATTTACCGGGTCAGACAAAAGGCCCTATTAATGTGGGGCCACCCACGAGGCGAGACTCATGGGTGGCGGATGCAAAAAATGCGTTGATCCCGTCGGCATTCCCCCTCAAGAGGGACGCTTCAAGCACTGGGTAATAATCCCAACTCTGCCCCTTTAAATCAAGGGGACAGGTATTGCCTGGGGTGATAGCCCCTGGGATTACTTCAACGGCCCAGGGCCGAAGCCACCGAAGCTACTGAACCCCCGACGCTGTGAAATGACGGTCATTATATCGTGTTAGTCACATTTCCAAACTGGGAACTTTCACCTACCAAGGAAACCAACATTCGACATTATGAATTTTTGCCAAGATTCGAATGCAGATATTTTGGAATCAATAACAAATATCCTACTTTCTCGGCCACAAGACAGGTCAGGGTATTTATCAATTTTATGTTGATTAATTTAATTTAACTGCATGTCAACCTGTCTAGGGCTATTTTATGCCTAGAGTTGTTGTTATTTGGGTGGGGCGGCGTCTTGCCCTTTGCACGTGATACAATTAGTGTATTTTAAGCCCGAATGACAGGGCGTTTATTGGTTTTAGTTCAACAGATATATAGATTAAGGAGATATGGAAGTCAGCCAGATAACGTTAAGCCAACCTGACAAGTAGGACAGGGTCTGCCTATCAAGAAAATCAGTCTTGGCTTTTGACTACGAATTACTTTTTTGTTCAGAAAACGTCTGGAAGTCAATCGCATACGTGATTCAAATTTGGTGAAAATTTGTTGATCTGTTTTCGTGACCAGGAAACACGCACACATACTGAGATAATTCATTTTTATAGTATAGATAATACCTATTATTTTAGTTTTTTTTTAATTCTATAATATATTAACTTACACAGATATATCTGTTTATCTAAAAAAAAAAAAAAAAAGTATCATTGTAAGTTCAGGATTTTATCTGGATTTGAACACTGATCTCTACCACTGAAACTATTCTAATCACGAAACTGGCTAAACTTGTTGTTTTTTTTTTTTTTTTGTTTTTTTTTTTATTGGTGTGGAGATATTTTTAGAGTTTTTAAAAAAATTTTTTTCTATTTCTCTTATTCCCCCTTCTTCGTCAGGGAACAGACAGTTCTATAGGAGGAGAAGGAGGAGGGGAAGGAGGGGAAGAGGAGGAGGTAGAGATGGAGGAGGAGGAGGAGGTAGAGGAGGAGGAGGAGGAGAAGATGGTGGTGGTGGTATGTTGGTACTTATTACGAGAAGAAACACGAGAATTATAATGGGATATATAAGAGGCTGAAGATGAGGCGACTAATGGACGACGCAAGCTGCATTTATCCCACTTCCACGACCCCCACATACAGCGTCCGTTCTTCCCACCCTCACCCTCAGAATGTTTCTAAGCTGTCAGAAATAAGAATTAACGCCCTCTATTGGCAAAAGTTGACAAATTGTGCATTGCTCTTCACCGTTGTGTATACTTTCACAAATGCATGTAAAAGTTAATGAAATTTCGGACCATATGACCTGTAGGCACCCCTTTTTGATCTCGATTAAGAAAGGACGTGCTTTTCATTTACACAGTCAATATCCGGTTGTTTTAACATACGATTTTTAGATTTTTTTTAAATTATAAAACTAACCCCTAACCCTAACCCCATTACCCTAACCCCTAACAAACAACCGGATATTGATGGTGTAAATGAAAAATATGTCCTTTCTTAATCAAGATCAAAAAGGGGTGCCTAAAGATAATATGGTCCGAAATTTCTTAATTTTACACGTATCTAAATTAGATTGATTTGAGTATTTGGGTTAACAGTGTTAACTCAGTCGGTAGAGCATCCGCCTAAGAATCGCAAAGTCCCAGGTTCGATACCCGTTCTCACCTATTGAGCGCATGAGTAGCACAGCTTGTTAACTCGTGAACAACATGAAGATGAATTGTACCGATTGTTGTAGGTGCCCTGGTACGATCCCTAAGGGTATGGAAAAGAGTTCGGATGAATTGGAAATAAGAAGAAGAATTGAGACCATCCAAACAACATCGTTGAGCGGCTAGAATTCACAGGAAAGTCCTGGAGACCTGAGGAGACTTGCTGTCACTTAGTCTCAGTGAATGGCATCAGGTAAAGCAGGTATGAAAAACTCTTAAGGATCATTAATAATATTTCATATATATTATCTAAAAACTAAAATTAATATATATATATTGTATGTTATATAGAAAAAGTAAAGTGGTTGGCGGAGTGGCCTATTGTCTGTATCAGCTGGACAGCGAGGGAGTCTATCCCCTTTTCGCAAGCATTAGACAAGGGAGATTTTTTTTACCACCAATCGTCGGTTCCCTTTACCGCACCACACTATTCTTCTATAAGAATGGCTTTGACATTAGGTAACCCACGAAGTAGAAAGGTGAGGGCCGGTTAGCTCAGTCGGTAGAGCGTTCGAACTAGAAACCATGATGTTCCTAGTTCGATACCGGCCCTCGCCAACTCAGCGTATGAGTAGCACAGGGATCTTAGCGGTAAAGTAAGGATCTGATGGTATGTGTGGCGCTCCACTAAGACGTAAAAAACAATCTCCTTGGTCTAGCGCTAGTGAAAAGGGGATAGACTCCCTCGCTGTATGACTCATACCGACATTAGGCTGCCCCGACGACTTTTCTTTTTTTAATTTACCTGTAGAAAACGCATGTATGAACAGGTACTATCACTCTGGGTCAGAGTCAAATTGAGAGAAACTGCAATGGAGGGGTACATACTCCCCAGAACTACAAAACTGGAGCCACATTATCAGATCATCTTTAGAGTCATAATCAAGACTCATCTTTTTTGTGTGGTATCATATCCTTCTACGGGAGATACAGTCAAAGTATCCTAAGCCCCCCCCCCAACTGAAAGGAAGACTGTGGGGGGTTGTAACTTTCGAAAACAATCTTCTGAACCGTCATTA
>CM042147.1:77908097-77963097 GCA_023376005.1 Doryteuthis pealeii | reverse complement strand
TGTCGAACTCGGGAGGCTTCATGCCGTAATCGGGAGCCTTCCCGGAACTTCAAACCGAATCCGGGGTAGACTGTTCTCATTCCATTAACCGTGACTGGGTACAAGTGTTAAGCTATGCTAAGTATTCTATTTGATTATCGCCCTTGGCCAGGATTGAACCTGCAACCTACAGATGTTCTCACGTAGAACTGTATTAACTCAACCCTTATATCTGTTGCAACCTGTGTCCGTGGATTGAATAAAGGGTTCGATTTGAAGTTTCATGAAGATTTCCGATTCCGATAAGAGCTTTTCCTAGTTCGAGAAGGTTCCCGAGTCCGACAATAAACACCTGAAGTAGGCCGGAGAGCATATCAACCGAGGACAATTTTCTGAAAAGTCCAAATTATACTAATTATCAAGAAAAAAATTCAGACAAACGATAGGAATTTCTATAATTACTATTAAAAGAAAAAAGAAAAATATTATTCACGCATAGAAATCTTTAACTTTCAATTGCTTAAGTCTAATGATATTGAATAGGGTCCGGTTAGCTCAGTCGGTAGAGCATTTGGCTAAAAACCACAAGGCTCCTAGTTCGATACCGGTCCTCGCCAACTCAGCGTATGAGTAGCACAGAGATCTGTGCGTTAAAGTAAGGAGCTGGTGGTAGATGTGGCGCTCCACTTCAGACGCTGAAAACAATCTCTTTGGTCTAGCGCTTGTGAAAAAGGGATAGACTCCCTCGCTGATTGGCTAATACCGACTTTAGGCCACCCCGACTTTACTTCTAATTACTTTCTTATTATTACGCTAACTGCTTCTTTTTAACCTTCTTATCTCTACTTGCCGGATTGAGTAATCTGGCTTCTCTCTTCATTTGGGTCGTCTAGGGCAGCGGTTCCCAACCTATGGCCACATGGCCAAAATGGGCCACAGCAAATTTCAGGTGGGCCAAGGAAATATTATAATTATATATGAAGTCTGTGCGTCAATATAGTTGTATCTTGATTGAATAAATATCTTATGTAAAAATGGACATATTTTTTCTATAATAATAATTTCATGGGCCACAATAAAATTCTGGTTTCAAAGTGGGCCATGAGCTGAAAAAGGTTGGGAACCACTGATCTAGGTATCTCCTGTGTTCGATCTTTCTCCGTGTCCATCTTTGTTTGTTCTTCTTAAAATCGGGGACAATGAAGATTTATATTGTTTTTGACGCAGACATCTTCATTATTTTCCCGAAACCCAAACTTTAACAGGCGTGAAAAAGAATTCAGATGACGCCATTTTGCATCCAGACTGAAAGTTGTCGTCAACTAAACTCAACTAACTTTCCCGCAGTTTCTCAGTCACGTGACTCCCTCAGCTAATGAGAACATTTTGTCGTAGATCATATTTACCTTGTGAACGGGATCATTTTAACATCCCCATCGGAAAAATGTCATTTTAACATTCTTAACTTATGAATGGGATAGCTTCTTACTGAAAGGGATCATTTTAACGTTCTAACCCTGTGAATGGGATTATTTCAACATCCCCGCCCACTGAAAGGGATCCCTTTAATATTCACACCCCTCGAATGGGATCATCTCAATAATCTCCCACTGAAAGGGATCACTTTGACGTACGCACCGCTTGAATGGGATCATTTTACCACCCTCCCACTGAAAGGGATCATTTTAACGTTTGCACACTTTAATGAGATCATTTTAATACCCTCCCACTGAAAGGGATCACTTTAATATTCACATGGGATCATTTCAACACCACCACCCCGACACACACACTGAGAGGGATCATTTTATTGACATCCCCTTGTGAATGGGGTCTTTTCCACTTCCGCTTATGAAAAGGGATCATTTGAACATACTTTGTGAATAGGATCTTCTCAACATACTCGCGCTAAAAGGGACCACTTTAACATACTCGCCTTGTGAATGGGATCCCTTTCTATGACCTTCCACTGAAAGGGATCACTTTAACATGCTCATCCTTTGGGATGGATCACTCCCACTTAAGAGGAATCAGTTGGACATACACACCTTGTGAATGTGATCACTTCGACGCCATCCCACTGAAAAGGATCACTACAGAAAGAAAGAAAGAAAGAAAGAAAGAAAGAAAGAAATACAGTGGAAAAATGTCTACATTTAAACGTAACAAAATAGATAAAGAAAGAAAGAAAGAAGGAAAGAAAGAAAGAAAGAAAGAAATACAGTGGAACAATGTTTACATGTAAACGTGACAAAATAGAGAAAGAAAGAAAGAAAGAAAGAAAGAAAGAAAGAAAGAAAGAAAGAAAGAAATAAAGTGGAACAATGTCTACATGTAAACGTGACGAAATAGATAAAGAAAGAAAGAAAGAAAGAAAGAAAGAAATACAGTGAAACAATGACTACGTGTAAACGTGATGAAATAGATGGAGAAAGAAAGAAAGAAAGAAAGAAAGAAATACAGTGAAACAATGACTACATGAAAACGTGACGAAAGAAAGAAAGAAAGAAAGAAAGAAAGAGATATACAGTGGAACAATGACTACATGTAAACGTGACGAAAAAGATAAAGAAAGAAAGAAAGAAATACAGTAGAACAATGACTACATGTAAACGTGACGAAAGAAAGAAAGAAAGAAAGAAAGAGATACAGTGGAACAATGACTACATGTAAACGTGAAGAAAAAGAGATAGAAAGAAAGAAAGAAAGAAAGAAGAAAGAAAGAAAGAAAGAAAGAAAGAAATACAGTGGAACAATGATTACATGTAAACGTGACGAAAGAAAGAAAGAAAGAAAAGAAAGAAAGAAAGAAAGAAAAAGAAATACGGTGGAACAATGTCTACATTTAAACATAACGAAATAGAGAAAGAAAGAAAGAAAGAAAGAAAGAAAGAAAGAAAGAAGAAAGAAAGACATAGAGTGGAACAATGTGTACATGTAAACGTGACGAAATAGAGAAAGAAAGAAAGAAAGAAATACAGTGAAACAATGACTACATGTAAACGTGACGAAAGAAAGAAAGAAAGAAAGAAAAAAGATAAATAAATAAATGAATAAAAATTTCCCAGAGAGTAAGACTTGAAACATTTCTAAAAGGATTCAGCTGCATCAAAACTATTTTCTTGTTTTAATCAACTTAGAGTTTATCAAAAGCCATTTCAAAGCTAAGTATGTTTTTTGAAACTTATATAATGTTCTGTATTTGGTGTCCAATCTCTTCTAAAAGTTTTTTTTTTGTTTTGTTGTTGTTGATGTTTTCTTCAAGGGCTAATATCTTCTATTCGTACTAAGGATGGCTACAAATTAACTCTGAACGCACTACTAATAACAACATGGGTAAACCACAAGATAGCATCTCTGATAATATTATCTAATATAACAATCATACAATAGGCGGGGGCATCCCATCGTAATAGCAAGTTCGATCCTCGCTGGATGCTTCATACTTGCAACTTAGTGTCCCATACCATTGGAGAACGTGGTATTGACTTTCGCCGATGTCTTTGGGGTAAAGGTCCCGTATCAATATTATACCAGGATACTACTTATGGGGGGGGGGGCTTTTGTTTGTTTTTTGTGGGATTTTTTGTTATTTTGTTTTCTTTTTTTTTGTTTTTGTGTGACATGAGGTAGTGCTAGTGTCAGGGTGCCTTTTGTTTTATAAATTATCATAATCGACAACTGATGTGTGAACAATTCATCACTCTTGAAATACTTAAACCAGTTTTGGATCGTGTGGTCAGATATTGTTTCAGCCTCACAGACTGTTATTATTCGAGAGTGTTATAGAATGTCAGTAGATGCTGAACTTTGCTGCTCTTGTGTCAGACAATAGAAAACAGAGTAAATAGTAAAAAAAATTTAAAAAAAGAACATCGTCACTGAACAATAGATACCAAAAGATAGATGAACTTCCGGTTTCGACCGGGAGTCCAGTGAGCTTCGACCGCTGGACCTTACAAGTTAATAGCGTTGATCCCAGGGGGCTATCCCCCCAGGCAACACCTTCCCCCTTGATTTAAATGGGCAAAACTGGGTTTATTGCCCAGCGCCTGAGGCGCCCCCTCTAGAGGGAATGCCGACGGTATCGACGCATTTTTTGTACCTACCACCCATGAGCTTCGCCTTGTGGGCGGGCCCACATAAAAATGTCCTTGTGTCACGCCCTCATAAGTGGAATGAGAGGCAAATATACTGAACAATAGATAACAAGTTAGACACAACTGCCATTAATGCTGTAATGAATTCGATCCTCACTGTGTGCTCCTTACTTCTTGTTTCTTCTTACACACTCATCTAAGTTTGATAAATAACAATTAAGTGACTGTCTCTTGTGTAGTCAGTTCGTCAAGCGTTCCCTGGGTCTGTTGGTATCACGCAACTCAACAGACTTCGCGCCGCTGCTAGTTCCTCCGTTCCTTGGCCGCCGGGGGCGTGTTTGGGGTCCAAGCCTGCTGCAGCTGCCCGGGTTTCCGTGCCGGTAAATATTAACAGGGTGATGGATAATCGAGTGATGGTGGTTGCGGGGTCTGGGTCGTATCATCTACATACTTGATGATCGGACATTGGATGCAATTTAGAACAGGAAAAGAAAATAGTTAATATCTATACGATAGATAGATAGAGGATACACACACACACACATATTATATATAATATATATATATATATATATATATATATACTTTTTCTATCTATCATATATATATATATATATATATATATATATATATATATATACATATATATATGGAGAAAGGTAGACAAACACGGGATATTGTACAAAATGGATGTTTATTGTGGGTAGTGATGTCGACGTTGTAACGTTTCGGTCTGTTCGGGACGTTGGATTGAGTTCTTGCTTCAACGGTGAACATTTTCCTACTGGTGAATTAGGAGGTCGTAAATAGAGGCGGGGTAGTCAGTTGTATCAGTGATTAAGTAGTCAACTAACCACGTATTATGGCTGTTTATTGGCGGAGGAATGAACCACAGGACCCCGCCTAGTCTATAAATTTAGGTGGTGTATTGTAGCACACCTTATATATATATAAAAATAAGGGCACCTAACGTGGTGCAATGGTTAGCGAGCTAGATTCGCAGATCATTGTTAATGAGTTCTATTCTCATAGGGCGCCCCTACTTCTGGCCTTGTGCCACATCTAAGTAAACCCAAGAGGATCATATGGACCCGTCCAGCACAGAAGATACAAGAAAAACTGAAATAAGAAGGTAAGTATTATAATAAACTAGAATAAGAAAGAGCACTGCAAAAACAGGAACCATTAAGTATTTTGAAAAGGCATGGATCCAAATTAATTAACTTCTTTGGAAACTCTTCTAAAGAGAAATGCGAGTTCAATTTTTCATTATGTATATTTACCAACCCCTCCGCACGAGCAGGATGTGACACAAAGTCAATTTCTTAAGCGGAGTTCAACAGGTTTGAATTCAGCGTTTTCCTTCTTCTATACCGGGTGCCTAACCAAGGTTAAAGAGCTCAGACTACCCTACTATTTATCCATAGCTGGAGGGAGAGTAGGATTAATACCTTTCCCAAGGGTATTAGCGCTAAGTGAAATGCAATTACCAAGCCCAGGATTTGAACTCGGGGCGACGAGTCCATTTTCCATGACTTTAATCATTACACCACGCGCTTCCATTCACTTTTTCATTATGAACAAGAATTTTTCAAACGAGTGAAAGGAAATATATAGCTTCAGTGTTGATGAGTATGGTAATGAGTAATACTGTTAAGAAACATTAGACACCTTATCTTGGTTTGGAGGTGTATCTTCTTTTATGCCTTGAGAACGTCGTGTCCGTTGGTTACGTGAGAAATGATACTCTTTTCTCATCCTCTTTTTGGTTATGACTTTAGTTAGTCTACACATATTCTTATTTCTCTTTAGTGAGATAAATTTCTTTTAAATAGGAAGAAAATTTTGGAGCTGTTGAAAATGAGGTCTTCAAAAGGTTAATTTCCTGTTGTTCTTATCTTCGTTTTTACCGAACACGATGAAATCGTCTGTAAACCTTATGGTATCCGAGCAATTTTTGAGTAACTGGTCCTTTTTCAGTCGGATAATAATAATAATAATAATAATAATAATAATAATAATAATAATAATGGTAGACTTTGCGGGAATAGAGATGAGACTGTAAACCATATACTCTGCGAATGTAGCAAACAAGCAGAACGAGAATACAAAACTAGACACGACTGGGTTGGGAAGGTGATCCACTGGAAATTATGCAAAACATTTAATTTTGACCATACATCAAAATGGTATGTGCATAAACCAGAATCTGTTCTTGAGAACGAAACGCATAAAATTCTCTGGGACTTTGAAATAAAAACGGATCACCTTATCCCAGCAAGAAGACCAGACCTAGTGTTGATAAACAAAAAGGAAAAAACTTGTCAACTGGTGGATTTTGCAGTTCCAGCAGATCACAGGGTAAAGCTAAAGGAAAATGAAAAAATGGACAAATATCTGGACCTTGCTAGAGAACTGAAAATGTTATGGAATATGAAAGTGAAAGTTATACCAATTGTAGTTGGTGCACTTGGAACAGTCCCAAAAGGATTGGAAAAGGGTCTGGAAAGTTTGGGAATCAGAGGAAGGATTGAAACCATTCAGAACACTGCACGGCTGCAATCTGCCAGAATACTCAGAAGAGTCCTGGAGACCTGAGGAGACTTGCTGTCACTCAGACTCCAGTGAAAGACCATCAGCTAACACTGATGTGAAAACTCAAAAGGAGTAAATAATAATAATAATAATAATAATAATAATAATAATAATAAAAGGTTTGGCCAAACCTGGAATGATACTAAGACATTGTTGGACAGACACGCATAATCACGCAGACACACAAGCTGAGAATTTCAAGGAAGAATACATCAGAATGGACAGAACCTAGCAGCAAGTTAACAGCCCGGACCTTCAGAAATTTTCTGACGAAGAGATCTTTATCTCGAAATATTAAGAATAAATCAAGGTAAACAAACAATATCATATTTACCTCACTTTTCTTTCTGCTTACATTGTGATAGCCTTCAAAACCAACCACCAAACCAATATAAACACAATGCTTCAAGCAAATTATAAAACTCTTATATATATATATATATATATATATATATATATATATATATATATATATATATATATATATTGGGAATGATCAGGTGGAGATTTAACGTTGATGGTACTTAAAATCCAGTTCATATTTTTGTCAGGTGTAGTGTAATTGGAAACCAAAATTGTTGAATTGACTTCAGCATGAAATAGCGCGAAAAGGGTTGACATGCCTTAAAACCCACCAACCAACCAAAGAAGCAATGTCATGTGAGTAAGTAAAGTTGACAACTACCATCAGATCCCTGTGCTACTCATACGCTGAATTGGCGAGGGCCGTACTGAACCCAGAACTTTGTGGTTCCGAACCAGATGCTCTACCGACTGAGCTAAGCCGGCCTCTTAGGTCATCATATGGACACTCCAGAAGGCAAACAAAGAAAGTGATGCATGAAATGTCCAGAATATAGCTACGCAGAGGACAGCTAAAAAGAGAAACTCTCACACAAAACGACACCCTAAAACTATGTAAAAGCTATCAAGTGTAGACTACACACACACACACACACACACACACACACACATATATATATTTTCAAATCTAAATCCAGCGGTAATCTTCACGTAACAATTAGCAGTTTCACATATCCCGACAGAAAAAAGAGTTCCCAGTGGTTTGTCTTCGATATTCAATAAAAAAGATAAAACATGACTTTTAGATATGAAAGATAAAACACGTGAGCCTCCATTTTTGTTCGATGTTTGTATTAACACGTGAAACTTTGAGTTAGGGAGGAGTACAGTAAGATTTTATGTTCTCAAAGCGAATTCTTAAATGCAATATGTTTTAACAATTTGAAATCCTTATGAGATTGTCGCACCAGACAAATTTACCCGGCAGTTTTTACGGGTAATTTGTTTCCCGCGTGTTCAGACTGTGATTGGTATTACTAGCACTTTTATATTCCGAGTGCTCTGACTATGATTGGTATTACTATCATCTTCATATTCCACAAAATTTTAAACTCTTTGTCAAGGTCAAGATATTTCTCGAGTCTTTCGTTTTTATTCCGAGTGTTCTGATTATGACTGGTATTACTATCACCTTCATATTCCGACTAGTATTACCCGTAAAAACTGCCGGGTAAATTTGTCTGGTGCGACAACCTCATAAGGATTTCAAATTGTTAAAACATATTGCATTTAAGAATTCGCTTTGAGAACATAAAATCTTACTGTACTCCTCCCTAACTCAAAGTTTCACGTGTTAATACAAACATCGAACAAAAATGGAGGCTCACGTGGTTTGTCTTTCATATCTTTCATATCTAAAAGTCATGTTTTATTTTTTTATTGAATATCGAAGACAAACCACTGGAGACTATTTTCCGTCGGGATATGTGAAACTGCTAATTGTTACGTGAAGATTACCGCTGGATTTAGATTTGAAATTTATAGGCTGGCCACCTGCCCCCATCTCACAAACCATTCGAGTGAGACGGACAAGGCATGCCGGGCACTGCTGGAGAAGCAAGGATGAGCTCATAAGTGACGTTCTCCTGTGGAAGCCAACACACGGACATGCTAGTGTGGGCCGCCCATCAAGGACCTACATTGACCAACTAAGCAAAGATGCAGGTTGCTGCGCAGAGGACCTCCCTGGGAAAATGAATGATAGGAAAGGTTGGCGAGAGATTGTCATGGATATCCGTGCTAATTGCGCGACATGATGATGATGATATATATATATATATATATATATATATATATATATATATATATTATGCGTAGACGAGACCACTTCATTTGTCTAGAGTAACCTGGTGGCAAGCATACCTCGTACGCATCGGACCTTGTCGTCTCCAATCCCCCCTTGTTGACACGGATAATAGCGATGGTATTCGTGGTAAATTGTCATAAATTTTCTTCTGCAAACAAGAGGCAAGTATAAAACCAATTCTTACCCACAGGGAAGCCGTCTTTTTGGGTCTGGCTCCACAATTACAGGCTATATTTCGCCTGTAATGACAAATTATGACTTTTGCTTGTCGCGACCGACGATGTTATTGCTTCCCAAAAGCGCTAATTCCCCCCACCATTTTTCTCTCTTTATATATCTCACTGTCTCTTTTTACTCTCCTCCGCCCCTTCCGCCTCCTTTCATCATTTGTCTGTCTGCCTCTTTTTCTTCTCTCTCTCTCTCTCTCTCTCTCTCTCTCTCTCTCTCTCTCTCTCTCTCTCTTCTCTCTTCTCTGACACACACACACTCTACATATATATATATATATATATATATATATATATATATATTTCTGTCTCTCACATACTCACACATACTCACACACACACTTACTCTTTCCTACTCACAAACATACACAATCTCACACACCCACACACACACACACTCTCTCTCTCTCTCTTTCTTTCTTTCTTTCTTTTCTTCTGTCAATAGAATCGGCGATGACAAGTCATTGTTTTTAACAATAGCAATAATTATGGGAGGGGAATTAATAAGGATATCTCGCTTGGAAGACTGATATCGTTACGTATTTCTTAACGAAGCCAGAGTTCCAGAGTTCGAGCACATGTAAAATCTAGAATTTTGAAACGGGATGTTTTTTGTTTTTTTAGGGGGTTTTTTTTTTGGGGGGGGGTTAGAACGAGGTCAAAAAAGTATCACAGATAGCACACGATTATCATACGGTTTTAATTTTTTATAAAAACTCCATTGTTTATAGTCAGTATCTATTTGAGACACGTGGTGTAATCGTTATCATCGTAGGAAAAAGACACAAGACGAGTTCAAATAATGGATAGGGGTGATTGCATTTCACATAGCTCTAATACTTTTAAGAAAGGGATGCATCCTACTATTCTCCCTCCAGCTGTGAGTAAATAGTAGGACAGACTGGGCACTTTAATCTTGGTTAGGCAACCAGTCTAGGAGAAGGAGAACTCTGAATTCAAACGCTTAAGAAATAAACTTTTGCCACACCCTACTCGTGCATAGCTGTTTCCTACAATGGTAACCATTATACCACGCACCTCCCATAAAGACAAGTATTGGCGCTAAAAATGTCATCTAAAAATTATTTGGTAAAAATTCATAAACCAAAACTCGAGTGTATATGGTAGGGACCCCTTTTGCAATCTCGATTCATAAGGACATTTTTTCATTTACACCGTCAAAATCCGGTTGTTTGTTAACAGACAATTTTTAGAGTTTTTTTTAATTATAAAACTCACCCCTAGCACTAACCCAAATCCTAAGCCTAACCCCTAACCCTAATCCCTAACAAACAATAGAATTGTGGGTGTAAATGAAAAAAATGTCATTATGAATCGAGATCGCAAAAGGAGTGCCTAAAGGTCATATGGTAGCTTAAGTTTCATTACTCCGTCTGTATTTTGTGTACAATGCTATTCTGAAAGAAAAGCATTGTCACTGGTCAGAAATTAGAGCAAATGTTTCCGGTGGAAGAGGGATAACTTTTTATATGAATAAGGTGACAATTCTATAAGCACATTTGTGGGATTCGGGATCAAAATGTGAATGTTCATAGTCAAAAGTCGTCACCGGATATTAAACTCACAAGCTCAGTTACTTCGCTTTGATAACAAACTGTATTTGCAAGCGATTCCTTATTAATCTTATTGTTGAGAAAAGAGTTAACAATAAAAAAAAAGAAAGGGCTTCCTGTTTGATGTTAGTGTCAATTTCTAAAAAATCGTCAATTGCGCATGCGCAGATGTTTGAAACTGGAAGTTGGTACTTGTACTTGTACCTGTACTTCATTTCTTTTTTAATTATGCGCAGTTATATATAGGAATGACAAACATAAGTAAAAGAAAGAAAGAAAGATTTCTTCGATGAAATGTAATACAAAAGAAAGAAAGAAAAGAGAAAGAAAAAAAGAAAAAAAGAAAGAAAGGACAAAGAAAAACGAAAAAAATCATAGAAGCAATCTAATTCGACAAAAAGAAAGAAAGGAAAAAAGAAAGAAGAACATGCTTATAAGCAATCTAATGCAAAAGAAAGAAAGAAAGAAAGAAAGAAAGAAAAAGAAAGAAAGAAAGAAAGAAATGCTAAAAAACAATATAAAATAGAATAAAGAAAGAAATGCGGAAAGTATGAAAAGTAATGTAATACAAAATAATAAATAAATAAATAAATAAATAAAGAAAGAAAGAAAGAAAGAAAGAAAGAATATGTAGATAGGCAAATAAATAATAAATTTGAAAATCAAGGAAACTATTAGTTTGGAAGTGACAAATGAAAATAGAAAGAAAGAAAGAAAGAAAGAAAGAAAAAAGAAAGAAAGAAACGAATAAGAAAGAAAAGGAAATTGCACAAAAATAAAGGGGGAAATTGAATAAATAAGAAAAAAACAGATAGATAGATATACTGATTGATTGATTGATTGATGCATACATACATACATACATACATATTCTTGCGAGATATTTTTTTTTTTAGACAAGGCTGATTGATATTTTCGACCCATAAAGATTGATTGAGTGTAATACAAAAAGAAAATACAATTAATGAATGCTCGGATTGAAATAAAAGGACCAGGGTCTAGTTGGTCAAGATTCTCATGTATTTCTCATTAGATTGTCTTTAGATATCGAGACCAAATTTTTTAATTCCTTTTTTTTTTAAATGTCGAATACATTAATGATGTTCACTGTAGGTAGCACCTCGCTTTTTTCAGCTTTTCTAAACAGAATATATGTTTCATGGTTCTTGACCATTACATTCTTAATCGAGCTAAAACTTTTCAGTGACCCCCTCGTACGCACGCACACACAAACACGCACACATACACACACACACACACACACACACACACACACACATATATATATATATATATATATATATATATATATATATATATGAAGTAAATGGAAGTGAATCCGACAGTATGAATTGAACATTTTTAGAAAAAACAAATGATGTTATTAGTATGCTGACAGATCTGTTTCGACCTTTTAATAAAGTGGTCTTCATCAAGAGTAAAATATTATGAAGGAAAGACGGAATAAATAAAGCGTTAAATAGGAGTGGTACAAACAAACGTTGGTGTTCGGTGCTGGAATTTTTTTTTAAATGCGTATTCTGTGTTAAAAATAAAATAAATTTTATTTTTAAAAATTAGAAGCATTATTATCAATAAGAAAAGACTCAAAAGAGTTTGAAGTAAAATTATATAAAAAAGGTATCAAAAATGTTTAGGATGTATTCCAGCTATATATATATATATATATATATATATATATATATATATTATTATTATTATTATTATTATTATTATGGAGATTGTATGCTTGCCTGTCTGTAAACAAAACTATATGACTACTCAAATCACAATTCCCTTTACAATTATTTACACAATTATTTACGTCAAATTCTCCATGATTTATTTCATTTTTTCATTAAAATCTTTTCTATTAAATTATTCATTGAAATGTTTTAAATTATTAATACCGTTGGCCTTATTTACATATTGATAACATGCACTTCTATTTACATGTACAACAAAATAGAGGTTTACAGTGTGAACGGGAAGGCTAATTTGCATATTGATATCAAAAATTTGATATTAATAAATATGCGCTTAGTATTATTGATTTCTAATTGTTTGGTTTTATCTTAATGTATGACGGTGAACGAGAAAGAAAAAAGAGCAAGACATTGTCTTGCCTGCCGGGATCGAACCCGCGTCCTCAAAACAAATGCGATTTAGGAACTGGACGGACGCGAGGTTCGTCTGATGTGCCCGGATGTTTGGGTAATATGCCCATAAGTAACCAAAGCGAGTAAAGGTGATAAGGAGAGAAGCTTTCGGCTTACGAGAGACGGCAGTGAGAAAATATCATTTTGACGACGGCGACGGATTTTCAGCTGCTGGTCGAAGACTGTGTTGACCAAAAGAAAGTTTGGCCTGCGAGAAGGCAATGAACTCGCTTCTTTTTGTCCCCTCCCCTCAGCAGAACTTGTTAGAAGCAAATATCTATTTTCTCCCTCTATCCCCCCCTTCTTCTATATAATGAGTATGAGAAAAAGCACTATGACCCCACCATGTTCAGTCCTGTTGGCTGGGGATTTAGAATATACCGACTGCATCTCTGAAGAAGAACCAGCCACCCCTACCCCATGGGACTACATGTTGGTCGTGGTGGCAACCTGTGAAACTATAGGATGGAACCCTGGTGGCTGAGCAGTCCATGATGGTGATGTTACAGTTCTGGAGGTCCGGGGAATATGGAGTACCCTTCATCACCATTACTCCAAAGTCCACTCTGACCGGAGTGGTAGTACCTGTTAGGATCCATCTATTGTTTTTTAAAATCATGATCATAGCTTGTTTTTAACCCGGACTCATCGAGAGAGAAGCAAAAAATGCTTCTCTCTCGATGAGTCCGGAATAAGAAAAACAAGCTCTGATGATGATTTTTATAAATCAAAATATTGTTCAATATTAGCTATGAATATGATATAAAATATTTTCATTTTAACAGCATTGTGTGTTTTCATACCCTTTTATCTATACATATATATATATAATATATATATATATATATATATATATATATAGTAAAAAAGTAAAGTCGACGGGCGGCCTAAAGTCGGTATCAGCCAATCAGCGAGGGAGTCTATAAGGGGCCGGATTAGCTCAGTCGGTAGAGCGTTCGGCTAGAAACCACAAGGTTCCTAGTTCGATACCGGCCCCCGCCAACTCAGCGTATGAGTAGCACAGGGATCTGTGCGGTAAAGTAAGGAGCTGATGGTAGGTGTGGCGCTCCACCTCAGATGCTAAAAAACAATCTCCTTTGTCTAGCGCTATTGAAAAGGGGGATATATATATATATATATATATATATATTATTCCGTGTTTGGATTTTTGAAGTGTTATTAAACATTATTAGCAAACATCCGCCCTGGGCGGGTCTTGTGCTTAGCTACGTCACGTCGTTCAGTTTATCAAAAAACGAAATTATATTTGATACAGTCTGATATATATGTGTGTGTCCAATATGTCTTAAGACCTAATTTCATTGCTTTTTTTTCTTAGCTTTCTTCTTCAAATTTTGGTAAAAGCGTTAAAGACGAAAAAAAAAAAGATTTAAATAAAATAAAGAAAAATAGAATAAAGAAAGGTAGGAGAACGAAGACTGCAAAGAGCAAGTCTGCGCATGCGTACCTATCGATCATCCGTTCATTTGTCCGGTATTGTCTCTGACGTTACTTCCGCAGACGAGGTCACAAATGAAAGCAGCCGCAAACAACAACAATGACTAACCTGACGATACAAGCGATAATAATGAAGACAATTACGAAAAGTAATGGCAGCACTTTCCGACGAGCCAACATCTACACAAATATATCTGCACTGAAAATCTAAAAGTCTTCAAAAGATGGAAAAATCCAACCCCCGTCGATCGCTCCTACAGCTTTCCTTCATTTTCGTTCCCGCCTTCACTACTCTCTCTCTCTCTCTCTCTCTCTCTCTCTCTCTCTCTCTCTCTCTCTCTCTCTCTCTCTCTCTCTGTCACACACACATACACACACTCTCTCTCTCTCTCTTTCTCTATCTTTTCTCTCTCTCTCTCTATCTCTCACATACACACTCTTTCTCTCTCTTCCTCTCTCTCTCTCTCACTCACACACACACACACACACACACACAATGCACACACCCACTCTCTCTCTCTCTCTCTCTCTCTCTCTCTCTCTCTCTCCTCTCTCTGTCACACACACACACACATCTCTCTCTCTCTCTCTCTCTCACTCATACACACACACAAATGCACACACACACACACACACACTCTCTCTCTCTCTCTCTATCTTTCTCTCTCTCTATCTTTCTCTCTCTCTCTCTCTCTCACACATACAAACTCTTTCTCTCTCTTCTCTCTCTCACACACACACACACACTCTCTCTCTCTTTATCTCTCTCATACACACTCTTTCTCTCTCACACACACACACTCTCTCTCTCTCTCACTTTCACACACACAATGCACACACCACACACACAACACTCTCTCTCTCTCTCTCTCTCCTCTCTCTCACACACTCTTTCTCTCTCTCTCTCACACACACACCTCTTTCTCTCTCTCTCTCTCTCTCTCTCTTCTCTCTCTCTCTCTCACTTTCACACACACACACAACACACACAACTCTCTCTCTCTTCTCTCACACACACACACACAAAATGTACACATACACACATCACTTCTCTCTCTCTCTCTCTCTCTCTCTCTCTCTCTCTCTCTCTCTCTCTCTCTCTCTCTCTCTCTCCTATCTGTTACTTTTATATCTGCGTCTCGTCCGTTCTGATCCACCAGCAAAAAGGCCCAATTATGATCCTCGCTAACTAAGCCTCGTTTCCGACAGCAATTGCGATGGCCACCGTGGGCCAGAAATGCTTGTGAGAGGAGAAGGGAGGGGTAGTAAGGGTGATTACAAAATTAAAGGGAGATAATCATCCTGCTTCGCGTTGCCTGTAGGTCCTGTTCTGATTGGTTGAAGAAATAAAGAAAAGGAAGACAAGAGAACAAAAAGAGAAAAATAAAAAGAGAAACACTCACACAAACACTCACACACACACACACACACACACACACATATATATATTATATATATATATATATATATATATATATAGGCATACCTTAACTTACGAGAGTCCCAGCTAATGAGCTTTCCTTGTTAAATAAACTCGGCCAATTTTTTGCTTTGTTTTGCGAGCTAAAATTTGAGACACGGGTGACCTTTATGTAAGCTTATGTTAATAACTTCACTAAGAACATTTAAGTAAAAAAGTAAACTCGTCGGGCGGCCTAATGTTAGTATCAGCCAGACAGCAAGGGAGTCTATCCCATTTTCACTAGCGCTAGACCAGTGAGATCGTTTTAGCATCTGAGGTGGAGCGCCACACCTACCATCTGCTCCTCACTTTACCGCACAGATCCCTGTGCTACTCATACGCTGAGTTGACGAGGGCCGGTATCGAAGCCAGGAACCTTGAGGTTCCCAGCCGAAAATTCTACCGACTGAACTAAACCTAAATTTACAAAATTATTACGGCAAAGAAAAATACTATTTATAAAAAAGGTCAAAACATGTCCATATAATTTCTTACTTTTATATTTTATTATTTTTTTTATAAAACATACTGCTATTTTTCTGATTTAAATGATCGTAACAAAGAAATTCGGGTCTTTTTTATTTGAGGCAGGGCAGGAAAGGATTAATGACATCTAAGTTTATTTCAATAGGGAAAATTGATTAGATATACGGGGAAATTAATTACGAGCGGGACGATTTAATGCATCATTCAAGGTACCACTCTCTCTTTCTCTCTCTCTCTCTCTCTCTCTCTCTCATATAATATATATATATATATATATATATATATATATATATATATATATATTAAAAATAAGTATTTATACAGAGGTTTTTGAAAACATTTACCTTAGGTTTCATTAGAATGTTATACCTCTCGTGTTTACCAACACAAGAGGTATAACATTCTGATGATGGCATTAGCCAGAAACCTAAGGTAAATGTTTTCAAAAATCACTGTATAAACACTTATTTTTAATAAATATAGCTCTTACATTCGTAATTGAGCACATTATTTTCTTTTATTTCAACTCTGAAATATTACAAATATATATATATATATATATATATATATATATATATATATATATATATATATATATAGATTTTTAACAAATAAAAAAAAAAATTTTCTAAAGCTTTTTGAGCTTCTGGTCAAAATAAATTTATTACGGAATGACGGTTTTTAAGTTTTTTCTTTCTTTGAAAATTAAATATTGCTCTGTATTTAATTTAATTATTGATTATTATACATTGAGCTCTCTTTAGGGATTCATAAAAAATCTTTGTTTGAATATATGTTTGCATCTACAGGAGCATTCAGTATGGCTATACAGTGAGATTTTGAGGATCCCAGGCGGAATCATCCGTTACTACCAGTCATTTTGATACCTTATATATACTAGAAAATATATGCACCCTCTGGGTGCAAGTATTTAAGTTTTAATGTAATAAAATATTGTATTAAATTAGAAAGGCTAATGAAACTAAATAAGAATACAGATAAAAAGATTTGAAACAGAGGGAGTATAATAAAAGATTTGAAACAGAAGGAGTATAATAAAAAATGGAACAACTGAAACTTACACTTCCATCACTCTCGTCTTTCATTGTTATTTTTTCTAATTTAAGTATTTAGTTATAAGAGGAAGTAAAGAATAAAATGACCGTTATTTTATCTTGTTAATGGATTTCATTTAAGATTCATTGAAGAGATTTTTGCTTATATTCATTAAAATAAAACCAAACAGTTAGAAATCAATAATACTAAGCACATATTTATTAAATTCGATTTTTTAATATTAATATGCAAATTAGCCTTCCCGTTCACACTGTAAACCGCTATTTTGTTGTATATATAAATACAATTGCATGTTGTCAGTATGTAGACATAATTAACAGTATTAATGATGTAAGACAATTTTATTAATAATTGAGGTTTAGATTAGATAAAAATAAAATCATGGAGAATGTGACGTTAATAACTAAGAGAATTGTGACTTGAGTAGGAATATAGTTTCGGTTACAGACAGAAAAACACACTATTTCCATTATAATAAGAAGATATATATATATATATATGTGTGTGTGTGTGTAATCACAAGACCATTTAAGCTCTTCATCTGTCTATATATTTATCTCTTTCTATGTTTTTATTCTACTCACTTTATTGATCTAAGTTTTTAAAAATTCGGTTAAATTTTCGTTCATTTTTATAAACATATATATAAATAGTTCATATACATATAATCAATTTTTTCCAATTAAATAGTAACTTTTCAAATCATTTTTTAAATCTTGATTTAAAATGTGTGAATCCATCTATTCTCCCTACATTAACTTTAATGATTTTCTATACATTATACTTAAATTGGCTACGAAATCAATAGTCTCTGCAAACAGGAAGTTGAAGAATACCAGTCGCTATACAACGAAGCTTTAGATTGTTTTTATTTCAACAAAAGTTCCGGACAACGAAGTTTGATCGGTTAATATTTAGCTTTATTCTTATTCTTTTATGTTTAGAAAATCCAGTATGAACCTCCCTAAAAAAAACGGACCACAATATATATATATATATATATAATATATTATATATATAATATATATATAGGAATCTGCAGTTGCTGGGAACAATGACACATCCCCCAGACCACTGTCCCTTATACAGGAACAAAGATATTGGAGCGACTTCAGCATTAGCTTGACAAGTCTTGCACTTGTTACACTGCGCGTTGCAGACTTTGCATCTTTGCACCTATTCAGCACAGTGTGACTTCCGAGCAACCAACTGCAGGAGGGGCCAGGAGAGCGGATGCCACTCTGCACCGCAATGATGGACCTAACGAAGCATCCAACCTGGCCACCTAAGTGTTCGCAGTCACTGCACCAGAATTCCAGATATTGCCATTCAAAAATTGGGCGCCAACCACTCACGCAGTTTGCAGGAGAAAAAATAATAATATATAATATATATATATATAATATATATATATATATATAATATATACCCCCACAAAAATAAAATAATAATATATATATATATTATATATATATATATATATTAATAATAAAGTTATTCACAGACACGTGTTTCGAGGTTTCACCTCTCATCAGTGTGACTACAACTTTAACAGCTATCTCTAGCCAGGATTGAGACCTGAATGAATTTTCGCCTGCCAAGTCTCTTACCCATACGGCCAGTAGCGGCTGTCAAATATAGGAGAATATTTAATTGATACATTTCTAAGCGGAAATGAATTCACTAGAGTCCTCTAACTTTGCAAACAAAGTGAGGGTTAGCTACATGCCAGACGGTAAATTTTACAATTAAATCCCTATTTAGAGAACTAAACTAAGTGGGATGTGCGTGTGTGTGTGTGTGTGTGTGTGTGTGAGAGAGAGAGAGAGAGAGAGAGAGAGAGAGAGGAGAGAGAGAGTTTAACCATGGTATGGAAACAGGTCTAGAAGGAACACTCTAAATTCAAATGTGTTAAACGCCTTGTGGCGCACCTTGCTCTTACAGAGAGAGTCTGTAAATGCATACATATCTATCTATCTCTATCTATCTCTTCTATATATATATATATATATATATATATATATATATATATATATATAATAATATATAATTTTAAACAAACAAATGTGTTTTTATTTTCATCTTTAAGCCGACAATTTTTGGAGGATATGTGCTTAATTGAAGTCATACCTAATTTTTGAAAATTAATTAGTTAGTAATTAATGAATTTAGGCGGGCATATATGTTCAAATGTAAGACTAAACAAATCGAGAAAATGTCAATCCCTGAATGTACATTTATATATATATAATATATATGTATAGTTTGTGTGTGTGTGTGTGTGAGAGAGAGAGAGAGAGAGAGAGAGTAAGTGATAGAAGACAGAGAGACTCAGTTCTTGTTTACTTCGCTTGTAATGGCCGTCATCATTCGTCATTTGTTTTTCAGTTCATTTAAACAACAGAATTGAACAAAATGGTGCTCGCTCGCCACAGTCAGATACGCTACAGTGCGATTAGTGATGCTATTGTTGGTTCGTGATGAACTAACCGGTGCGTGATAAGTCCGGCGAGCCCGACGGCTGGAGAGCAAGACTCATTCCAACAGCCGTAATAATATTCGGCACCAAAGAATTCTAGACGACATCGGTCGGAATTCGTCTCAAGAGTGGCTGGCAGACATATCGATAGGGTCAGCCTCGTTATGAAATGAAAGATTTATTCCCGTTTAATCTATTTTTAATTCAAATACCGAAAGAGTCTCCTTCTATTCATCCATTTCTGTTTACATCTGTCGTTTCGGAGGTACTGTGTGATGTGATGGACACGTCGTAGGATTTGGTTTGGTTTGTTTTACGGCATATCAACCTCAGTGGGTCATTTAATGCCGACAAAGTTTTGAAATAAATCAATTCTTAATGTATAATCAAATTTTGTTTATAAACTCATGTTTTTCTATTTAACCCTTAGATAGGACCCTAACAGGTACTACCACTCCGGGTCAGAGTGGACCAGGGAGCAATGGGATGAAGGGGTGCTCCACATTCCTCAAACCTCCAAAACTGGAACCTCACCATCAGATAGAGTTTAACGTCATTCCCAGGACATGTAGACCCTCAGCCACCACCTTCAAGCACCCATATGATAAAAAGGGTTGGGGCTTGCCATAAAGGCAAGAGGTTGGGAGCAATCATATAGGTGCTATGGCTTGAGGTGACCAGTTGATTGATCAGCGATGGTTTCTCCGACCGCCCGTCTAGCCCAAGAAATGGCCAAAGTGGAGTATTGCAAGTCATAGACTGCTCAACCACAAGGGTTCCATCCTTAAGCATCACAGGTCGCCACCCACTGCCAAGAGGTAGTCCTATTGGGGGAGTCTTACCCCTCTGCAGAGGTGCAGTCGGTGTATTCTAACGCCCCACCGACAGGGCGGACGTTGTAGGAAAGGAACACGGTGAGCTGAGTTCAAATCATAAATGTACCTGTTCGCATTTCACATACTAATACTAATACCTTCGGTAAAGGTATGAATCCAATTATTCTGCTTCTAGCTATGGGTAAATAGTAGGGCAGACTAGGCTGTTTAATTTTAGTATGGTAGCTGGACTAGGAGAAGGAAAACTCTAAACATGTAAAACTCTGTTTAAAAATTACCTTTTCTGTCGCCTTCTTACTCGTGCGGAGAGGCTGGTAAATAAATAAATAAATAAATAAATCTTGTTACCAAGGTTACTCTGTTCATATTTATCTATCTATCCAGTTTAGCTCAGTTGGTACAGCGTTCGACTAGGAATCACAGGGTTTCTGGTTCGATACTGACCCTCGCCAACTCAGAGTATGAGTAGTAAAGTAAAGATCTGTGCGGTAAAGTGAGGAGCTGATGGTAGGTGTACCGCTAAAAATAATCTCCTTGGTCTAGCCCTAGTGAAAAGGGGATAGACTCCCTCGCTGTCTTGCTGATACTGGCATTAGGCCGCCCCGACGCCGACGATATATCTATCTGCGTCAGTCTGTTCGTATCGATCTTGTTAGGTAAAGTGGGTTTGATTAGGAAGAGTTTATTGTGGATGTTGTTATTCTAGTTATTCTAATGTTTTGTATGAAGAAATCTATTAATTTTAGGTTTCAAATCAGTATATGGTATCTTGAAATTGTCGGGGATCAAATCTAGAGCCGATTTAGCTGCGGAGTCTGCTCTTTCATTCCCCACTCACTCTTATAAAGTATTATTGGCATTTCAGTCTCGGAAGACTGTAATACAGATGCTGTGTCCCTGAAGTTACAGTGCTTCCTGTGATTGCGAAGTCCAATGTTTGAAAAACATTCTCGATCACAGATGTCGCATGTGAAGGTTGTCATTGAAGATGTTGATTTGCCGGTGTTTTGTTGCTGATGCTTTCTTCTGGACTTCTTAGCTTCATGGTGTTGCGTCAGGGTGACTTCAGACATTCCTCAACGGAGAGCCTGCCGCCACCGAGGGCGGTCCTGAGCCAAATTTTCCCAGCTGGAAGAGGCAATGCTCACTCCTCCTATATTAGTTTTACAGTTTATCAACAATTTGTTAGATTATTTAATGACGACAAAAGTCTTTTTAAAGCAAGAATATGGTTTCAAGTAGGTAAGACCCTACACGTTTGTTACGGGTAGGATGTGACACAAAGTCACAAGTATGGAGCGTTTAGCGAAGAACGAACACGCGATTCATTAGTAATGGATCTGAGACTAGCTTGCTAACCAATATACCATGGTGGTTTCAAGTAACTAATGATAATAATCATTCACAGACAATTATATCTTCAAGTAACTATTCTTACACTTTGACCCTATCTTCGGCTAGACGGGCGGTCGGAGAGGCCCCCTCCAATCAATCAACTGGTCACATCAAGCCCTAGCACCTATATGATTTTCCCAACCCTATTGCTCTTATGGCAAGCCCTAACCCCTTTTTATCATATGGGTGCTAGAAGGCGGTGGCTGCGGGTCTACAAGTCCTGGGAATGACGTTAAACTCTATCTGATGGTGAGGTTCCAGTTTTGGAGGTTTGGGGAATGTGGAGCACCCCTTCATCACCATTGCTCCCTGGTCCACTCTGACCCGGAGTGGTAGTACCTGTTAGGGTCCCATCTATGGGTTAAAATAGAAAAATGATTTATAAAAAAATTGTATTATCCATTAAGAATTGATTTATTTCAAAACTTTATCGGCATTAAATGACCCACTGAGGTTGATATGCCGTAAAACAAAACAAACCAAACCAAACTATTCTTAATCTTATTATAATGGAGATTGTGTGCTTATCTGTCTGTAACCGAAACTATATCACTACTCAAGTCACAATTCCCTTATTTACGCCTCATTCTCCATGATTTTATTTTTATTTGAACCTCAATTATTCATAAAATTGTTTTACATTATTCATACTTTTGGCCTTATTTATACACTAATAACATGCAATTGTATTTATATAAATAACAAAATAGTGGCTTACAGTGTGAAAGGAGGGCATGATTATATCAAAAATATTGATTTTAATAAATACGTGTTTGGTATTATCAATTTCTAATTGTTTGGTTTTATCTTAATGAATATAAGCAAAAGTCTCGGGGATAATCTTAAAAGAAAAACATTAACAAGAAGAAATAACTGTAATTTTATTCTTTATTTCCTATTTTAACTAAATTGTTAAATTAGGAAAAATTAGCAATGAAAGTCGGGAGTGATGGAAGAGTAAGTTTCAGTTGTTCTATTTTTCGATAATACTGTTTCAAATTTTCTATCGGCATTTTTGTTTAGTTTCATTCGCCTTTCTTATTTAATATGATATTTTATAAATATTTTAATATTTTATATTAAAGTATTTTATATTAAATCTAAAATACCTGCATCCAGATGGTACATATATTTGCTAGTATTTATGATGGTTTATAAAAATTATATGGTTCCGAGAAACCTTTTTTTTTAATCAACGTGTATTTACCGTGTTTCTTCAAACGTGAACAACTTGATCTGGCCATACATTTGCGTCCTTGAGGCCGTCCTTGTGGTTGTTTTATTCAGTAAACTTTTTAAAGATTTTTGAAGTTGAATATGTGTGCATTTTTTCTTTTTAATCGCAATTTTTTATATTGAATATCTTTTTCAGTATATAATACTTTGTTCTAGATTACGTGGCTAGGGGAGGGGTGAATTTTCCTTTCGTTTTTTTTCTTTTTGTCTTCTTCATCTTATTTTTCTTTTCCTTCGATTTTTTTCTTCTTCAATATCATATTTTCTTCTTCATATTTCCTTCTTCATATTTTTCATCTACTTGATGTTCCTTTTTTCCTCTTCCTGTTTTTCTTTTTCTCCACGTTTTTCTTCCTCTTTTTTCCTCTTTATATCTTCCTTGTGTCATTCTTTTTCTTTTTTTTTTCAATTTTTTTTTCCTATTCTTGTTTTTTTTTTTCTTCGCTTTTCTTTTTTATGTCACCATCTTTTTTTTCTTCTTCTTTTTCTTTTTCTTTGGGTTTTTTCTTCCTTGTGTTTTTTCCCTTTTAAATTTTAATTTCTTTGTTGTTGTTGTTGTTGTTGTTGTTCTTCTTCTTCTTCTTCTTCTTCTTCTTCTTCTTCTTCTTCTTCTTCTTCTTTTTTCTCTTTTTTTAAATATGCTAATTTTTTCTATTGAATATCTTTGTTTTCCTTTGTATAATAATTTGTTCTCAATTACCTAACGCACATTGTATTTTTTATTGGAAGTGAATGTATTTTTTAAATTTCTTACTTCTTGTTATTCTTATTGTATCCTTATTCGTATCCTTATTCGTATTCTTATTCTTATTCTTATTATTCTCATTATAATTCTTATTCTTATTCTCTGTTGATTTTTTTATTCTTTTTATATTTCATTCTTTTCTTTTCTATTTATACTTTTCTTCGTTTCGGTTAAAAACCGTCCAAATTTCTGTTTACTTGAAATATACGGTTTGCTTAAATTGGCTCTTCTCCCGCAACCTTTATTTCATCCGCCATTTTGCATTCAAAGATGGAGTCTCTCATTAGAGCTAATTACTCCTTCCCAAAATATTCGTCTGCTTTAGCTTAAAATCCAGCTATGATTTCCAGTGTTTTTTTTTTTATTTTCTCCTCGACTTGATGAATTCAACGTAACATTTTTGCGTCGAGCAACGTCCATCTTGGCACTGCCTCATTTAACGCTGATTCAATGCGGCATTTTTTTCTTTTTCTTTTTCAAATATTTTCCGTAATAGAATTAGTAATGTTAAGTTTCCAAACTAATTATTAGAATGGCAACACAGTTTCTGAATTAACTGTATACTGTACATTTTCGTTAATGTGGCGTATGTATAAAAAGAAAATATTATAGATATACAAAGTCGCTATAATTGATCAAGTAGCAATATAGAAGAAAAAAACTGAAGATATTTTTCCAGCTTCAGAAAATAGCTACCAAATGAGATGCGCAGCGCTAGTATATTCCATCAATATCATATCTACATTATGAATATCCTCATTATATCTATATAAATCCTCCATTATATATATATATATATATATATATATATATATATATATATATATACATATAATCCAAAAGTCCAGAGAAGAAATCTTCCTTATGACAGGAGTTTTTTTTTTTAAACAACTTGTCGCAGTTTGAGAGCTCAATGTGTGCTCTTATTGTCAGAGTCACAGAGCAAATTTTATAATTAAAGAAATAACAAAAGACTTAGAGATTTTTCATTATAGACTATTTCGGGGAGCTTAGACAAAGTATCTAGTTCTCCCGACTCATCAGATGCGAATGGTGAATTTTTTATTACTTTTAAGGCATTTGAAAATAGATTTTTTTTTTCATTCGCATCTGATGAGTCGGGAGAATTAGACACTTTGTCTAAGCTTCCCAAAATAGTCTATAATGCAAAATCTCTAAGTCTTGTTATTTCTTTAATTATAAATTTGCTCTATGACTCTAACAATAATTATTATATATATATATATATATATATATATATATATATATATATATAATAATGAAGAGAAAAATGAAAGTGAATCCGACGGTATGTAATATAGTGAAACATTTGAAAAAACACAGGTTCAAATAAAATGAGTGATACTTATTCAGCCAACGCTGCAGTGTTTCAATCTGTTTAGTAGATCTTCTTCAGGGCTTTTGTTGAAAAGAAAAAATAAAATTTATCACGGATAATAAGGAGACTGTGAAAGTCTTTTGTTGATCATTCTGTTTAAAAATGTTTGAATGAAGAATTAGCGCTTTTAGAATTGTTTGAAAATTATGATCGCTGATAGAAACGGTTTTGAAGATGACATAGAACATTCTCTTACGTTGTGTGTGTGGGTGTGTGTGAGAAAGAGAGAGAGAGAGAGCGTGTATGAAAATGTGAGTAGTAATCGCTTTCATTGGGCGTCTATGTGTGTCCGTGTGTGTGTGTGTGTGTGTGTGTGTGTGTGTGTGAGCGCTCGCGCGATGGATCGTAAAAATATATATACCGATATATGTATCTATCAGTTAAAACTTCGCTTCTTAAGCTGAAGACGGCCGAGGGGTTAAGGAACCGTACTGGTGAAGAGTCACTCGGGTTTCGTTCCCGGCTATAAGTAGTTGCTAAGTCTAGCTACACTGAAGAGACGTAAAATGTCGAAACACGGTGTCTGTATGAGTATATATATTTTTTCCATTAATATTTTCACACACACATCCACACACAAACATACTTATATATATATATATATATATATATATATATATATATATATATATATATATATATGCATATATATATATATATATGCATATATATATATATATATATATATATATATATATATATATATATATATGGAATTCTTAGTTTCATTATTATTCCATGCTTAGAAAAAACTGTAAGTTTATTTTTATAATGTGATGTTTTATAGTTTGGTATATTTATAAGTAATAAGTGTTCGATATCCCTGACCGAGAATAACTCACACACACACACACACACACACACACACATATATATATAATATATATATATATATATATATATATATATATATTCTACTATCTATCTATCTATTTATTTATATATCTATCCATCTACCTGTTCAAACCAATCTAACTCAGCCTAATTGATGTATAAAGTCCGAGAAAAGCTTTCTTCTGATACCCGAACTTGACAACAAGAATGTAGAAGTGGAATAGTTTGGATATGGCGACTCCTAGGAGTAATTGTAGTTTGGCGATGAAAAATGTAAAACTGCGCTTGAAAAATTAGTTCGCTGACACTTTAGCGGAATGTGTGCCGATTTCACATGCCACACACGTCAAGGACATGCGCGTCTGTCACATTGCAATACAATGTAATGAACTAAAGAGAAAATATATCAATATGAATCGGCCGCACTGCGAAATGGCGCGGAAGAATACGAAGCGTAAAAGGGGTTGTAAGGAGTGTGATTGGGAGTCTAAAATGGGAGTAGGGTATGGACGGTGGGCTCGAAACGAATGAATTGTAAGATGAAATTTTGAAGAAAAGAAGTAGAGAAAAGAAAGATTGAAAAAAGGTGTAAAGAAAGAAAGAAAGAAAGAAAGAAAAAGAAACGCATAGAAAGAAAGAAAGAAAAAGAAGAAAGAAAGAAAGAAAAAAGAAAAAAAGAAAAAAGAAAGAAAAAAGAAAGAAAGAAAGAAAGAAAGAAAAAAAAAAAAAAGAAAGAAAGAAAAGAAAGAAAAAAAGAAAAAAGAAAAAGAAAAGAAAAGAAAAAGAAAGAAAGAAAGAAAGAAAGAAAGAAAGAAAAAAGAAAGAAACAAGAAATAAAGAAAAAAGTAAGAAGGAAAGAAACAAAAAAGAAAAGAAAGAAAGAAAAGAAAAAGAAGAAAAGAAAGAAAGAAAAAAAGAAAGAACGTAAATCCCAGAAAAAAGAAAGAAAGAAAACGCAAAGAAAGAAAGAAAGAAAAGGCGTGGAAGAAAAAGTGACTAAAATGGGAAAAGGAAAAGGAAGGAAAAAATAAGACAAAGAAAAAAAGAAAGTTGACGGAAAAGAAAGTAAGTTGAACAAAAAGAAAGAAAGAAAGAAAGAAAGAAAAACTATGGGCTAAAATCTAATCAAAGTGGTGGGGATAAAAAAAATTAAAAAGATAAGACAGACAAAGAAAGAAAGAAAAGAAAGAAAGAAAGAAAATTAAAAAGATAAGACAAAGAAAGAAAGAAAGAAAGAAAGAAAGAAAGAAAGAAGAACGAAGAAAAAGAAGTAAAGATATAAAAGAAAAGAAGTGAAGAGATCGAACCTACTCTGAACTAGTTTAATTTGCGACTCGTTCATAAAAGGACCGTTCCGAAAGTAATGCCTCCCATTTATTTCCATAGAAACTAAAGCAGCACACAGTGATCACAATAATACTGTTGGATAGAGCAAGTTTTCAGCAACAAAACAATATGTTTTTCACACAGTCGTCGACACCATTTCTTATGCAGTTTGACTATGAACAAGGTCTTGAGTGTCCTAGATAATACACTAAATCGCATCCGGTGATGAGACTCTAGTTCCGGAGATCTGTTCAGCGTGAAGTCACCAGATTGCTGTCATTATTCCCAGGACCACTCTAACCTGATAATACTTGTTAGAGTCCCATCTAAATGCCATAAATGTATTAGTTTCTAGAATATTGATATTGCAGCTAAGTATTAAGTGTTTGCCTGTTTAGAATGCTTGTGAAGATACATTTTTGTACCGCTGTTACATAATTCATAGGCAGCTTATGCATTATGTACGTACTGTAGTAAGAATGTGCGTACTGTAATTGAATCGGGGTTCATTAGATTCAGAATATCGGGAGTCCAGTGGAAAGTTACCTCGGCGGTTACTGACGCGTAATAACCTTTTTACTTGACCCCTTGAAAAACACTAGGCAGCTTATGCATTATGTACGTACTGTAGTCAGAATGTGCGTACTGTAGTTGAATCGGTGTTCATTAGATTCAGAATATCGGGAGTCCAGTGGAAAGTTACCTCGGCGGTTACTGACGGGTAATAACCTTTTTACTTGACCCCTTGTAAAACGCTCCATTAGAGGCGTGGGAGATTAGTTTAAGTTTTAGATTAGATGCGACTAGTTACTGGCTGAGAACGGCTGTTGTTGTCCCTCTGAGAGTCGTTTTCTCCACCGCGCGGTTGAATATGAACTGGGTTGTTTTAATTAAAAGCTTAACAAACAAAAAAAGAAAGAAAAACTCTTGTTATTTGATTAATTAAAACAAGAAATGACCAGCCCGAAGAAAGGAGACCGAACAAAAAAGAAGAAAACAGCCCACTGGATCAGCCCGAGAAGTCATCCCTAAAAAATATGGCAGCCGAGTTAACAAGTAAGAGGACCCATCCCCTCATCTATCATCCCTCGTCTGTCTGTCTGTCTGTCTGTCTGTGTGTGTGTCTCTCTCTCTCTCTCTCTCTCTCTCTCTCTCTCTCTCTCTCTCTCTCTCTCTCTCTCTCTCTCTATATATACATCCGAATAAAGGGGTATATAACACTGTATATGATTGTAGACCATAATTCTTAAACTGACTTCGGCATGAAATAACCCAACAATGGTTGATATAGCATAAAACTAACTAACAAACCAAAAACTACAAATTATTAGCATTGGATAGGAATATTGAAACTGCATAACTATGTTCAAATAATTTATACGTAGGTAAGTCAAAAAGTAATACTATTTTCTTTATTCTTTGTGAAGTTTTTTTTTATAAAACTAAGGCCTACATTGAGACCCTAACGAGGCTTAGAGCAAGAATCCGATGAATGAGAACCAATTTGCCAATCGACAATGTCCTCCTTCTGCATGACAATGTTCGACCACACACAAGCATCAGGACAAGGGAGGAAATTGTCTCATTCGGATAGACAACTTTATCGGATCCTCCATACTCACCAGATTAAGCGCCTTCAGACTATTATCTCTTCGTATCGATGAAAGAGGGGTTGAGAGGCAAACATTATTTCAGTGACGAGGAAGTGAAATTTGTAGTGAAGAAGTGGCTCAAAGAACAGTCAATAGAATTTTACGGGGCAGGGATACATGTTCTCATTCGAAAGTGAAACATTGCTATTGAGAGAAACGGTGACTATGTGTAGAAGTTGAGATGTGATCCACAGAGGACCAGCTTCATTTTGATGTATGATACATGTTCCTGTGTTGGTAATTATACCTATTCTAAACAAAATGTCATTATTTTTTTACTCACTTATGTGGAGAAGTAGGGATGTGAACTACAGAGGACCAGCTTCATTTTGATGGATGATAGATACATGTTCCTGTGTTGGTGATTATACCTATCCTAAACAAAATGGCATTACTTTTTTACTCACTTATGTGAAGAAGTAGGGATGTGATCCACAGAGGACCAGCTTCATCTTGATGTATGATACATGTTTCTGAGTTGGTAATTATACCTGTCCTAAACAAAACGGCATTACTTTCTTTACTCATCCTCGTATTAATAGTAACTTGAACTTATTTCCAAATGATTATAATTAAATAGGTTTACTTACTTGCAATATAATTGTTTGCTAAAAAGACAGACTTCGTTATTAACAGTCCACGACACCAATGAAGCCATGTTTTTACACACTGTGTTGCTGTTATTGGGAGATTAATATAGCTTTGATAAATGGAGAGAGAAAAAAAATATTTTTTGTGCAAAAGTAAGATTTCAACCAGTTCTAACCTTAGTTAAGTAACCAGTCTAGGAGAAAGAAAACTCTGAATTCAAACCTGTTAAACTTCGCTCAGGAAATTGTCACGTTTTTCTCTTGCGGAGGGGTTGGGTAAATATATAAAAATTAAAACTATAATAGGACCATATGACCTTTAGGCACCCCTTTTGCTTTGCTGATTCATAAGTACTTTTTTCATTTACACCGTCAACATCCGGTTGTTTGTTAACATACGATTTTTAGAGGGTGTTTTTTATTATTATTAAACTAGCCCCTAACCCTAACCTTTAACCCTAACCCCTAACTCTAACCCTAACCTTTAACCGTAGCCCCTAACACTAACCCCTAACGAATAACCGGGTGTTGACGGTATAAATAAAAAAATGTACTTATGAATCAGCAAAGCAGAAGGGGTGCCTAAAGGTCATATGGTCCTTATAATACCATGCCACACACTGAAGTTTATGGCTTTAGTGTTATTTTCAAGGTTTCTTGTTTTGTCGGAAGTTGGGCGGAAGAGAACCTTTCAAGATGGGATCACCCTCTCCATAAAGTGCTTAAATTTTGTATTTCATTTTTATACAAAATAAGACCTTCTTCTTCTTCTTCTTCTTCTTCTTCTTCTTCTTCTTCTTCTTCTTCTTCTTCTTCATATTATTTACTCCTTTTGAGTTTTCACATCAGTGTTAGCTGATGGTCTTTCACTGGAGTCTGAGTGACAGCAAGTCTCCTCAGGTCTCCAGGACTCTTCTGAGTATTCTGGCAGATTGCAGCAGTGCAGTGTTCTGAATGGTTTCAATCCTTCCTCTGATATCCAAACTTTCCAAACCCTTTTCTAATGCTTTTGGGACTGTTCCAAGTGCACCAACTACAATTGGTATAACTTTTACTTTCATATTCCATAACTTTTTCAGTTCTCTGGCAAGGTCCAGATATTTGTCAATTTTTTCATTTTCCTTTAACTTCACCCTGTGATCCGCTGGCACTGCAAAATCCACCAGTTGACAAGTTCTTTCTTTTTTGTTAATCAACACTAGGTCTGGTCTTCTTGCTGGGATAAGGTGATCCGTTTTAATTTCAAAGTCCCAGAGAATTTTGTGCGTTTCGTTCTCAAGAACAGATTCTGGTTTATGCATATACCATTTTGTTGTGTGGTCAAAATTTAATTTCTTGCATAATTCCCAGTGGATCACCTTCCCAACCCAGTCGTGTCTAGTTTTGTATTCTCGTTGTGCTAGTTTGCTACATTCGCAGAGTATATGGTTAACAGTCTCATCTCTATTACCGCAAAGTCTACATTTACTATTTTGTTGGGTCTTATCAATTTTCGCTTTGATGTAGTTTGTCCTTATGGCATTATTTTGTGCAGCAATTATAAGTGATTCTGTTTCTCTTTTGAGGTTTCCCTTTCTTAACCATGTCCAAGTCTTTTGATGTGCAACCTCATCTATTTGTCGTTTGAAGCGTCCATATAATTGTTTTTCTTCCCATTTTTGTTTTTATTATTATTATTATTATTATTATTATTATTCTTGGGACGAGTAAAATTTAATGTCTAGATAAATTATTGCATGATTTAGTCTCTATTGGCCGCATACGTTTTTATTTCTTCATCAAAATGTCAGACAGGAGATCGTCTCTCTTAAATTGTTAATCTTACAGTTTGTTTTTTTCTTAGTTGGGTGGGGACATTTCCCACACCGATTTTTTCTATACGGTTTACTCACTTCTTCAGATTTTATTATTCACGTAAATGTTTTCACAATAAATGTGATATTAACCACCTGACAATGGTAACAATTTCTGGATATATAAATTTAACCGTTCGTAAAATGTTCAAGATATATAAATATATACTAAAACATTAACAATGGCAGATAGATAGATAGATAGAACGATAGATAGATAGATGTAAACAGACTGATGTATATATTGAGTGATGAGGAATATTCCATGTGGTGTTCAACTATATTACTACAGGTTAAATTCAGTGAGAGCTCGATGTACCTAGTATTAATATATGGACGGGGTAGCGAATTTAAATATATATATATATATATATATATATATATATATATATATATATATATATATATATATAACCATACTTATACATACAAATACACACACACACACACACACACACACACCTTAAGGTTTATTTCCGCTGTCGTTTATCGCAAAAGATTTATACATACACACACACATCCACACACCTAACAAAATGCACAATGTTTCCTTTCGATACACACACTTACACCGTCCCATACTCATGCCGTAAAATAGAATATTTGACGTCATATTTCAAACCGTCTTCCCTTTTTTCAAACCTCAACATTTTTTTAAACAAATGAATAACAAGGACTACCACTCGCTTTTCTCGTTATTCTGTGATAAAAAATGTCTTATCACCTTCCATATACCAACAAATGCCCTGAAGATGATCTAATTAATAGATCGAAACACTGCAGCGTCGGCCAATAAACTCACCACTTAACCCATTTAAACCTGTGTTTTTTCATTTTTCTTAATATACTACATACCGTCGGATTCACTTTCTTCACACACACACACACACGTATATATATATATATATATATATATATATATATATATATATATATATAAGAGAGAGAGGGGAGGGAGAAACAGAGTTGAACAAAACAGATGCTTCCTGTTTAACAAGTTTATTTTCGATCTTTTCAGGCTTTTTGGCCAACTTTTTTAAAATATATACTGAGGTGTAATCCGTGGATTAGTCCCCCCAAAGATTGTGTCCAAAGTAATTCCGGCACTTCGAAGTGCCATCTTCAGGGATAAGATATATTTGTTTTCCAGTTTTTCCAGGTTAGTAGCAGTGAGAGAAAGTAGGAGGGGAAGTCGTAGAAATTATACTTGGGGTGGGGTGGGGAGCCTGGAAGGAGAAGAATTGGCACATATATATATATATATATATGTGTGTGTGTGTGTGTGTGTGTGTGTTTGTGTGTGGAGAAGGGTAGACAAACATGGGATGTTATGGAAACTGGATGTTTATTGTCAACATCCAGTTTCCATAACATCCCGTGTTTGTCTACCTTTCTCCACATTCTGTCGGATTAACCTCCTTACATACATTATATATATAATATATATATATATATATATATATATATGTGTGTGTGTGGGTGGGTATGTGTGATTTGAATTTTAGCTCATAATATATGTTGAAATTCGTAGAGTAGAGGACATCATGTTGTTTCTTTATCCCGGACACAATTCAAAAACCCTCGATCTTCGCTTTTTATCTTTGAAAAGAAGTAACAAACGCAAGTTGTTATTTAAAACTGTTGGTAAAAAAGTTGGCAATATATATCTAAATATATAAGACTAAGATTTTGGTACGTACGTGTCGACGCATAAGTTTAAAACGGGAGGTTACTCATACATCTTAATATCCTTCTAACTAAGAAAAAACACGCCAAATTTGGTTATTGATGTTTACTGATTAAGGGATATGATTAATTAATTAAGCCAAAATCACCCAATTTGCGAAACTGTCCGTATACCAACTCCTGCTGATGATAAAATATTGTCCTCTGCCTGACTATATATATATATATATATATATATATATATATATATATATATATATATACAAACTCATGACGGAGAGGGGTACGAAGTCGATCCTCAGGTAGACTACTTTAAACCACGTGTAAAGGCTATTATTTTTTTTTTTTTTTTTTTTTTGCATATATCTTTTATACATAACAAATTCAGTTGCCATGAGAGAGGATTAAAAGTACTCACCTGATGATCGACATCGGGAAACTCCAGATCGAAAATATATTTATCATTTTAATATTGTGATATTTCTGTACACTTTCTCTTTACGTATTTCATTTCAACTTTCATGTATTGAACACTATGATGATATTGTTTTACTGTTATATATATATATATATATATATATATATATATATATATATATATATATATATAGACGTTAGATTTGAAACAATATATTTTTTTTTAATCTTAAAGAAGTTACCTTTTTTGAAAAAAAAAGTGAACACAGATTAAGTTACTATATTTTGAAAAGGAACGCTTTTAACGATAATAGAATTGCAAGAATTTTTTGCATTTTTTTGTTTCATCTTTTCCTTTGTAAATTATTATCGGATGAAGCATCTTAACATCACATTCTATATATATATATAATAAGTAATCCACAGATATGTGTTTCGAGGTTTCACCTCTTATCAGTGTGGTTATACTTTAACAGCTACCCCTGGCCGGGTTTGAGACCTGAATGAATTTTCGCCCGCCAAGTCTCTTACCCATGCGGCCAGTAGCGGCTGTCAAATATAGGAGAATATTTAATTGATACATTTCTAAGCGGAAATGAATTCGCTAGAGTCCTATAACTTTGTAAACAAAGTGAGGGTTAGCTACACGCCAGAATGGTGAATTTCCCAATTAAATTCCAATTTAGAGAACTCAACCAAAGTGGGAGTATATATATATATATATATATATATATATATATATATAGTAAAGACAGAGTGGCCTATGGTCGATATCAGCCGGAGACCAAAGGAATCTATCCCCTTTTCATTAGCACAAGACCAGGGAGACTGTTTTAGCTGGGGTGAAACGACACACCGATCATTAGCTCCTCTTTATCACATATATCATATTACCCAAGCTGTGTTACCCATGCAGTTGGTCATACACACACACACACACACACACACATATATATATATATATATATGTGTGTGTGTGTGTGTGTGTGTGTGTGTGTGTACGATCAAATGGAGAGAATATGTGTATGTATGTATGAATACGTGTACATTTATTTTACGTATATTTTTACAAATGAACAGAAAGTAGTTATTTTATTCTTGAAATAAATTTACACCCAATCTGATAAACCTGTTTTAAAATCTCTCTCTCTCTCTCTCTCTCTCTCTCTCTCTCTCTCTCTCTCTCTCTCTCTCTCTCTCTGTGTGTGTGTGTGTGTGTATGTGTGTGTGTGTTTAATTAGAATTTTAATTAACTAGCCACACATTTAAAAAAAAATCTAACCTGCATAGTGCAAGGGAAGTAATAAATAGCAATATACAGAGTTATTTCCCCTGTTCCTTTTTTTTAAGGAAATTGTCTCCATATTTCTCCTTAAATTCGCATTATTTTTACTTGACAAAAACGAGCAGAGCTACTTGTCATTGTCCAGAATCTTAAAAACTAAAAATAGCTCTATCTATATTTATAAATAGATTAATAAATTTTCTATTATATTTTATTCCTTATACATTCTTGTTTTTAATTTATTATTATTATTTATTCCTTTTGAGTTTTCACATCTGTGTTAGCTGATGGTCTTTCACTGGAGTCTGAGTGACAGCAAGTCTCCTCAGGTCTCCAGGACTCTTCTGAGTATTCTGGCAGATTGCAGCAGTGCAATGTTCTGGATGGTATCAATTCTTCCTCTGATTTCCAGACTTTCCAAACCCTTTTCCAATCCTTTTGGGACCGTTCCAAGTGCACCAACTACAATTGGTATAATTTTGACTTTCATATTCCATAACTTTTTCAGTTCTCTGGCAAGGTCCAAGTATTTGTCCATTTTTTTCCTTTTCTTTTAGCTTCACCCTGTGATTTGCTGGAACTGCAAAATCCACTTTTTTGTTTATCAACACTAGGTCTGGTCTTCTTGCTGTTATAAGGTGATCCGTTTTTATTTCAAAGTCCCAGAGAATTTTATGCGTTTCGTTCTCAAGAACAGATTCTAGTTTATGCATATACCATTTTGTTGTATGGTCAAAATTTAATTTTTTGCATAATTCCCAATGGATCACCTTCCTAACCCAGTCGTGTCTAGTTTTGTACTCCCTTTGTATTAGTTTGCTACATTCGCATAGTACATGGTTTACAGTCTCATCTCTATTACCACATAATCTACATTTACTATTTTGTTGGGTCTAATCAATTTTTGCTTTGATATAGTTTGTCCATATGGCATTATTCTGTGCAGCAATTATTATTATTATTATTATTATTATTATTATTATTATTATTATTATTAGCAAAAAAAGACCTTCGGGTGGTGGAAAAATAATTTTTTGAAAGATATTACCTGGGGGAGGGGGAGTCAAATAAGTAAAATAAAACGTTTAATATTTTTTTATTAATTATTTACTTAAAAAGCATCATATTCGCTCCACTCCACTGAGATATTTGTTTTGTTTTACGACAGTAGGGACCTCCAAAACGTTTCTAAAAAAATCTGACTTAATTATATACACTATATATACAATTTATAGAAAAAAATTAAAAATCGTACGAGTAAAATAGATTTTATTCAGATTTCATAAAACTAAATTAGTGGGATCGACCTAGTAAAAAAATGTTTCCACTAATATAATAAAAAAAACTATTTTAAACATAAATTCATCTAAAAGGTGAATAAGTATAGAAATTTTCATGAAAATTTGACAATTGATTTTTCATAGAATTTCAATATTTTTATTTAGTAATGATACTGACTATAAATTAAATACTTATTGATAAACTTACTTAATTCCTGAACTGATTGTGACGTAGGCAATGACGTAGTTTCGGTGACAGACACATTGTGATTGAATCTATATTATTAATAGATTATTGTTTGTATTTTCTTCTTTTCTTTATTTTCTATTATACTTTATCATCTCCCCTTCAGATATGTGGACATAACTAATTTTATCCTCTACTAATTTATTTTACTTTTTTAATAATTGTTTTATCAATTTTTAATATATCACTGATTTATACGCTGATCATATCGATCAAACGGCTGGTCACGTCAAGCCCTAACACCTATGATTGCCTCAACCTTACTGTTCTTATGGAAAACCCCCAACCTTTTCTATTATATATGGGCTAGATGACGGTGGCTGCGGGTCTTAGTCTCATATGTATGGAATTAAACTGCATCTAGTAGAGAAGTTCCAATTCTGGAGCTCTGGGGAAAGTGAAGTACCCATTTATTGCCATTACTCTTAAGTTCACTCTGATCCGGAGTGGCAGTATCTGTTAGGGTCCCATCTATGGTTTATTTTACTTTTTTAATAATTGTTTATTAATTTTTAATATATCACTGATTTATACCCTTATCATATCGATCAATCGGCTGGTCACGTTAAGCCCTAACACCTATGATTGCCTCAACCTTACTGTTCTTATGGCAAACCTCCAACCCTTTCTATTATATATTGGCTAGATGACGGTGCCTGAGGGTCTTATTCTCCTGTGTATGGAATTAAACTGCATCTAGTAGAGAAGTTCCAATTCTGGAGCTCTGGGGAAAGTGAAGTACCCATTTATTGCCATTACTCTTAAGTTCACTCTGATCCGGAGTGGCAGTATCTGTTAGGGTCCCATCTATGGTTTATTTTACTTTTTTAATAATTGTTTATCAATTTTTAATATATCACTGATTTATACCCTTATCATATCGATCAATCGGCTAGTCACGTTAAGCCCTAACACCTATGATTGCCTCAACCTTACTGTTCTTATGGAAAACCTCCAACCCTTTCTATTATATATTGGCTAGATGACGGTGCCTGAGGGTCTTATTCTCCTGTGTATGGAATTAAACTGCATCTAGTAGAGAAGTTCCAATTCTGGAGCTCTGGGGAAAGTGAAGTACCCATTTATTGCCATTACTCTTAAGTTCACTCTGATCCGGAGTGGCAGTATCTGTTAGGGTCCCATCTATGGTTTAGATAGCAAAAAAAATCCCACCACTGCGAGCAAAGTACAAAAACTGATGGTTAGTTCATTATAATTAGGTAGAAGGACCCAGATAACAATAATAATATGACTTTATTTGAATAGAATGAGTTTTGAGTTGAATAGATTTTGAACTTTGAAACATCACCTCATACAAGTAAAAATGCCGAGAAAATGTGATACAGCCGGAGGGGAAATTTGGTAGGCAAAGAGTTAAAGATAGATTTTGAAGATTTGGGATTTTTGGAACGTATATAATTACATATTTGGTATTTTTGGGACATATATAAATACATATCATAGCTGTCAAACTTAATTTGGAATAAAATAACCCAACAAAGGTTGACATACCATAAAAACCAACCAACTCACTACGGTCCATTGTTCCCGAATAATTTTTTAAAGAATAATTTTTTTTTTAATTTTTTAATTAATTTAAAAGAGAAAAAAACTCTAGCCAAGGGAGATAACTCATTATAAGGTTGTCTCCCTTTAAGATTGACAAGAATCCTTTATATCGGTGCTTCTCAACCTTTTTCGGCTTATGGACCATTTTTTATTCAAAAAGTTCCCATTGACCAATCCTACTTTTCTTGAATGTTGCTGCGTAAGACAAGACAATTCATTTTCCGCCGATCATCGACGTGCGCTTAAATAGAGATTTTCAACTGGAGAGGGTCATTATAAGAAGCGCTAAATTAGTTAAATTTTTGTGAAATGGCTAAAACATTTTTGTGGCTTCGAACTCTCTGTGGACCACTAGAAATGTTCTGTGGACCACTAAAAATGTTCTGTGGACCACAGATGGTCCAGCTGGACCACTTTGAGAATCACTGCTGTATATTACTGTATATAATTCTATCAACCTTAAAAGCTTTCCAACGACGATATTTTCATTGATATTTCATTTGCAAGTTAGACTGGAAATGCCTTGATTCTCAAACGTAGAGCGTTTTAAATATTTTTTAAGAATCTCCCTAAAATGTGCCCATTTTTTTTTTTTTTTTTTTTTTTTTTTTTTTTTGCTGGGTAATGCGTAAGCTTTTTGTTTTTTCTTTCTTAGGGAAGTAATAGATACAGAGTGTTCGAGAAAAATATTTCATAGTCGTCTGATGATCGTGAAAGCGGGAAACTGACAGTTGCAGTTGGGACCAGTGATAGCGTCTCATAATACGCTCCCCCTCAATCCCTACTTTACTACACATCAATTTTCATGAAATAGGATTCATAGAAAATATATGAAAACCTGTTTTTCCGGGGTCTCCAATTAGGCTGGTCGGCCAACACTTATGTGTCCAAATGTCGTAGTCTATAGGAGAACATCACTTATGAGTTCGTTCTAACTTCTCCATTAGTGCCCAGCATGACTTGTTCGTTTTACTTGATTCGTTTGCGAGATGGGAGGTAAGTGGCCGTAAAGCTGCTGTTCTGAAGGGTGCTGTTTCCAGGATTTGTTTAAAACATCATGTAGCAGCCTTGTGTGGTTATCATCTAGATTTTGCTCCAGGCGTTTCATTATAGTCCAAACGGTGTAGTTATACAGTAGCACTGACACGGCTACAGCTTGGAAGAATTCCCATTTTATTTTATCAGAGAGATCAGGTTTCCATATGATAGATAACTTGTCAATAGTCCAAATGGTGCAGCCATACAATAGTACTGACACGGCTACAGCTTGGAAGAATTCCCATTTTATTTTATCAGAGAGATCAGGTTTCCATATGATAGATAACTTGTCAATAGTCCAAATGGTGCAGCCATACAATAGTACTGACACGGCTACAGCTTGGAAGAATTCCCATTTTATTTTATCAGATAGATCAGGTTTCCATATGATAGATAACTTGTCAATAGTCCAAATGGTGCAGCCATACAATAGTACTGACACGGCTACAGCTTGAAAGAATTCCCACTTTACTTTATCAGAGAGATCAGGTTTCCATATGATAGATAACTTGTCAATAATCCAAATGGTGCAGCCATACAATAGTACTGACACGGCTACAGCTTGAAAGAATTCCCACTTTACTTTATCAGAGAGATCAGGTTTCCATATGATAGATAACTTGTCAATAGTCCAAATGGTGCAGCCATACAATAGTACTGACACGGCTACAGCTTGAAAAAATTCCCACTTTACTTTATCAGAGAGATCAGGTTTCCATTTGATAGATAACTTGTCAATAGTCCAAATGGTGCAGCCATACAATAGTACTGACATGGCTACAGCTTGAAAGAATTCCCACTTTACTTTATCAGAGAGATCAGGTTTCCATATGATAGATAACTTGTCAATAGTCCAAATGGTGCAGCCATACAATAGTACTGACACGGCTACAGCTTGAAAGAATTCCCACTTTACTTTATCAGAGAGATCAGGTTTCCATATGATAGATAACTTGTCAATAGTCCAAATGGTGCAGCCATACAATAGTACTGACACAGCTACAGCTTGGAAGAATTCCCATTTTATTTTATCAGAGAGATCAGGTTTCCATATGATAGATAACTTGTCAATAGTCCAAATGGTGAAGCCATACAATAATACTGGCACAGCTACAGCTTGAAAGAATTCCCACTTTACTTTATCAGAGAGATCAGGTTTCCATATGATAGATAACTTGTCAATAGTCCAAATGGTGCAGCCATACAATAGTACTAACACAGCTACAGCTTGGAAGAATTCCCATTTTATTTTATCAGAGAGATCAGGTTTCCATATGATAGATAACTTGTCAATAGTCCAAATGGTGCAGCCATACAATAATACTGACACAGCTACAGCTTGGAAGAATTCCCATTTTATTTTATCAGAGAGATCAGGTTTCCATATGATAGATAACTTGTCAATAATCCAAATGGTGCAGCCATACAATAGTACTGACACAGCTACAGCTTGGAAGAATTCCCATTTTATTTTATCAGAGAGATCAGGTTTCCATATGATAGATAACTTGTCAAAAGTCCAAATGGTGAAGCCATACAATAGTACTGACACGGCTACAGCTTGGAAGAATTCCCATTTTATTTTATCAGAGAGATCAGGTTTCCATATGATAGATAACTTGTCAAAAGTCCAAATGGTGAAGCCATACATTAGTACTGACCCAGCTACAGCTTGGGAGAATTCACTTTATATTTTATCAGAGAGATCAGGTTTCCATATGATAGATAACTTGTCAATAGTCCAAATAGTGCAGCCATACAATAGTACTGACACGGCTACATCTTGGAAGAATTCCCATTTTATTTTATCAGGAAGATCACATTTCCAATTGCAGTCCATGTCTTCCTATGCGTATGTTGACATTGCTTTTAGTAGATGAGATGTTGCTACCAAGGTATATGAACTGGTCTATCAATTTCAGAGGCTTGCTATTTAATGTGAAGATGGCAGCATCAAAAACTAACAATATCATTTTCTTTATTACAGAAACTGTGTTCAAAATAATCGAATTCAATATGACAAACCTAGTTTGACACAAGGCCAATATTGTAGAGACTCGCTTGATTACAGTGCCCCGCTGCATTTTTTTCAAGATATTTTTTTAATCTTATGCAAATGTCTACGTTTTGCCTAGTTTGGTACAAGAGCAAACTCATGGAGAGTCTTCTGAATACAGAACCCCTTACTTGTGTTTTTTTATTTATTTAAAAGTGTATAAGTATTAATCTAAGACAAACGTTCTGACCAAATACATTGATGCGTTTAGTCAAGTCTGATACAAGGCTAATATCATGGAGAGTTTTGTGATTACAGAAGTCACTAGTGTTATATAGCCTATTTTGTGTCGGGGCTCCGACTCGACTCAAATGTAGGAAAGCAACAGCGAAAACCAGATTTATCATTCAGAGAAATAAACTGACCAATACAATTAAAATGAATCCTTACTGATCGGGCTCCGACGCGTGTCAAAGGTAAGAGAGCTTCAGTGAAAACCTGATTTATCCTTCCCTCCAGTTTCCTGCCTAATGTAGTGGGATTTAGGGATTTGAATAAGCTTACAGATAACAAAGTTTGAAAAAAAGAAAAAAACAAACAGCCCATCAAGCAATTGTTCAGCTACCACCTCATGTCTGAACGGGAAGATCTATTCTTAGATGCGACAATTACACAGAAGTGACCTACATCAACAAAGGCGACACAAAGTCCCTTCATTTTTGTCTGTTGACGGGAGAAGTGTTTCAATGGGGAACAGATTGCATCATTTCACTTGGTGCAATTGTGATACTGTGGTTGAAGACGAACATGGTCAGAATAAATAAATAAATAAATAAATAAGAGAATAGGTTAAACCCAGGCATAAGTAAAAGGGGTGGGTGGCTGACCTTTTTACGAATCCAAAGATTAGGTCGTAAAGTTTAAAGAGACCTGTATGCCCACCATGAAATGGGACCACTTGGTGATAATATCTTAGGCACCCAGGTATTAAAAGCAAAAAGGATTTTTAGGAGAAATTCTCTTTTGAAAAAAATTAATGATCAACGTATTGAAGACGTATTGTCTGAAAAAATATTTAAGTACTTTAATTTTAAGGGTTAATGGCGACTAAAAGTCGGCGATTTATTTCAGTGCTGGCCATTTGTGTGGTCCGGAGAAGATGGTTTGGGGAAGGGGAATTTGACATAAATACAACTAAACTCGAGCCCTAAGGCAGTTAGAACCTGGGGATCGAAGGGTTAAGTTCGCCGGTAGGGATAGCAGTAATAGCCAGCTGGATAGACAGCGAAAGCATCACACACACTCTTCTTCCATCCGCGTCTTGTTTACACACATTTGTGGTTGTTGTTGTTGTTGTTTTGTTTTAATCCTTGTGAGCCTGTTTTTCTAACTCGTTCCTTAAATTCGGCCAGCACATAATTCACAACGCTTGGGGTCCATACAAGTACATCGAAAGGGCAGAGTGCAGAACAGGTCTTCTCACACAGTTCACATTCCAGAAAGAGGATTGTTTTGGCAGATAATCTATCACGAGCCGAGCGAGAGCTCGGTTGACAAAATAGAGCTTGGGCCTGAGGATAGTGGACTTAATTTTTCGAAAGCTCGGTCTACTAAACAGACCTTGTCGTTACTCTGAAAGACAGAAAATTGGATGTGTTTTGCCCCCCTTATCCAGGGGATGCAACATATACTTCAGAGCATGAATTGGACAGGGATGTATGACTTCCCTCCTCTAATATTGATTCTCCGGGTCCTTCAGTAGGTGTCGCTGGAAAGGTTTATTCTTCGTCTTGGAGCTTCACATACTCCACACCAGTCAGGGTATATATTCTCCCAGACTTGTTAAGACTTTCGAAAGGAATTACCAATGATATTGATAAATAAATAAAAGATTCTATCTCTGAAACTGTCTCAGACCTAGCAAGTCTAAAACTTTTGTCAGAGAATATATCCAGCTTGGCCCACTTGAAGAATCTCGTTCTATAAAGGGCTCAGAGTTACTTCAAGAATGGCAGAAATCATTTTGCCAGGAGGGTGTATAAAACAAGGCAAACATATACAGATGCTGGGGTATTGAACAATATGTCGACCCCGTAGTCTGCTTTTATAAATGACGTGCGAATTTTCTGATTCATTCGCGCGGTTCTGAGGTTGCAGAGCTTCAACTATTGTAGAATATGGAACAGCGTTAGTAGCTAGTGTTGGCAGAAAAAGTTCTTTTAAATTCAGAGACTTTTCGGAATTTGGTTAAAGAAATTTTTATTTTAAATACCTCAGTGAGATCACTTCATCCTCAATGGGGTTTACCCTTTGTTCTAAGGACTTTCATTAATCACCCCCTCTTTTTTTTCCCTTAGATTCTACGGGATTAAAGTTTTATATTGGAAGACAGTCCAGCTAGTGGCTTTGGCTTCTGCCGCTAGAGTAGGTGAGTTTAGGGGCTTTATCCATCAAGGAGTCTAAACTTAAGCATGAGGAGGCTGGTGACTCTTACCGAAATTTCTGACCAAGACTCAGATTTTTTTTTTTTAAAGCTGGATCACCTTGGGGTTTGTTTTTTTTTCAGATTTTACGAAATTTACAGATGGCTGAGAACTACCTGTGTCTTTGTCATTGTCTGAGAGCATGCGTGTAGAGAATGGAGCAGTTACGGCAAGACGGTTAAACGCTTTTCATTCCCTATCAGAAGAACCGATGCAGACCGGCAGCGATTAGTTCAATTTCAAGGTGGATTATGTCTGCTATTAGACATGGATATGAGCCTTCAGATCAATAAGGTTTAGAGAATATTAGAGCCCATGATACTATGAGATTCGCTTCATTTGGGCTTTGTTTAAATTGAGTTTTCCAGAGACATCTTCCAAGCAGCTCATTGGTCTTCAAAAAGTATCTATACATCTTTTACCCAAGGGATTTTGTTGAGAGTGAAGGGAGTTTTGCAGGAGTATCCATCTTGGAAACAGTTTGAGTAGCAAAAGAATAAGTGAGTATGTTCCTTTTATTCTCTTCCCTCCTCTGCTACAAATTATGTTTCTTGCATTAGTTATGCAGGTAAGTATAGATATTGATATAAACTGAGGGTTTTTTTAAGTAAAACCCCTGTTTATGAGATATCTATACTTACCTGTATACTTACCTCTCTCCTCTCCTCTTTAGGTTCCGGATTGTTGAAGATTCACATAAGTGCCTCGTATAAAAAAGTGACTTATTTCTGGAATTTAATGAAGAAGGGGTCTTGGACAAGGGAGGTAATTGAAAAAAAAAAATTATATATATATATATATATATATATATATATATATATATATATATATAACAATACTTACCTGTATAACCAATGCTATTTTTAAAAAATGATTGTTTACCGTACCGTGGAATATATATTCCTCGGTACGGTAAACAATTTCGGGTTAAAATAGCATTAGTTATACAGGTAAGTATTGTTATTTATTCAACGTGGTTTAGCTGCGGCACAAAGTCAGAAGTATGGGACACCCAGTGAGAATAGAACTCACTAACAATGTTTTGCTAATCTAGCTTGCTAACCATTACACCACAAGAGGTACCCAAGCACTTTTCATCTATTTGTGTGAATATGGGTTTTTTTTAAGTAAAATCCCTGTTTATGAGATGTGCTTTACTTTAAAAACCCTCATATTCACACAAATAAATGGGAAGTGCTTGGGTAACTCTTGTGGTGTAATGGTTAGTAAGCTTGCTTAGCAGACCATTGTTAATGGGTTCGATTCTCACTGATCGACCCATACTTTTGTCGCATCTATGTTAAACGTAGTAAATAACTACATGAAATTGTTTTCATTTTTTTTTTTTTCAACAGCAGTTGTTCAGTTCTTTTTCTTTTTTTTTAATTTCAAGAAAATAAAAAAATAAAAATCAACGACGAGTCGAAATGTCATTTTTTAAATTTTATTAATTTTTAAAAGATGCGAATTACAATGTATGTTCATGCTTAGAAAACATTAGTCATTTCAATTAACATTAGATAATTCCAAAACAAATTGTTTTGAGATAAACAATGATAAAAATATCAATATAAACAGCCATGCAAATTATGGTATTGATCTTCATTTTCATACAGCATCACTCGAGGTTTATTTTTGTTGGATGCGGGATGGGCTATTTGAAAATAAATGTCTAAAACTAAAATCAATCAGAGTAATTTTTTTTTCTTGATTTTTTTATTCTTAATTTCAAATTGAAATCTTGGGAATAATGTCGCAACGAAGTGCGCGTAGTTTAAACATATCCTACACGTTACAGTTTTTGACAAGAGATTACATGTAATAAAAATTACAACCTTACATTGATTCGTTTTCATAGAAATGATTCTGAAAGTCTAAAGTTTAAAGTATTAAAGTAAGTAAAGTCGTCGGGGCAGTCTAATGTCGGTATCAGCCAGACAGTGAGGGAGTCTATCCCCTTTTCACTAGCGCTAGACCAAGGAGATTATTTTAGCATCTGAGATGGAGCACCACACCTACCATCAGCTCCTTACTTTACTGCACAGATTCCTGTACTACTCATACGCTGAGTTGGCGGGGGCCGATATCGAACAAGGAACCTTGTGGTTTCTAGCTGAACACTCTACCGACTGAGCTAAACCGGCCCCTTGTGTGTGTGTGTGTGTGTGTGTGTGTGTGTGTGTGTGTGTGTGTGTGTGTGTGTGCGAGTGAGAGAGACAGAGGGAGGCTACCAGCATGTGTGTGTGAGAGAGAGAGTATTCTAATTGTGGTTATGAATGCTGATTTTCAAGGCAGCCTCTTAATAATTGGAAAAATAACGCAGCACAATCTTCCTGTCCCAGTTTGGCGCCTACTATAGCGCGATCTTAGCAAACCGGTATCGACAAATAATTTGCCAATATAAGTAAAAAAAAATTTTAAAAAAAAAAAGTCGACGGGGTGAGATGGAGCACGAGATGGGGCGCGAGATGGAGCGCCACACCTACAATCAGCTCCTTACTTTACAGCACAGATCCCTGTGCTACTCATACGCTGAGTTGGCGAGGACCGGTATCGAACTAGGAACCTTTTGGTTTCTAGCCGAACGCTCTACCGACTGAGCTATAACGTATCCGAAATCCCTGCGAAGAACTCTTCTTCATTGACCTTGTACCAGTCTGTTATACTATTCTAAGCAATTGTTTGTTAATAAGCCAGATGAGAGAGCTAGATAATTTTTTTTTCTTTGTTATGTCTCCTTGGACATATCTCCATTTCATTATCTTCTCATGTGAAACTTAAATGGAAAAATAATCTTTGCACAAGACATATACAATATTAATAACATCTCTATATATACACATCAAATTCTTCCGATATTTCCCCCCCAATTTCCTCTTAATTTATTTTTCAGGGCATTATTACTGAAATCACAAAATTATTTCTAAATAATCTTTACACTATTGCTATTTTTGATCAGATTAGTCAATTTGGCCCTAAAATATATTAGTAAAAAAAATCCGATTGGTTAATAGACTTTGTTAGTTTTTTTTTTTTTGTTTTTGTTTTTTTTTTTTTTTAAATCTGCCTTCACAGTAAGCTTCCATTTCGAGGAGAAATATTAAAAAAAAAAAAAAACATTTGGCCAATGTCGCTTTTAATTTTTCCATGGCTTGCATGGGACTAAAATTATGTGTGTTAGTAAAAAAGAGGAGAGTGCAGAAAATATTACTCTTTTAGAAAAACTTTTCCCTTTGAAATCAAATTCTCCGTATCAGTTCTTAAAGTGTAAATAAATGACTTAAGTGTGATGATGTTTTATCTCAAGCCAAATAAACTATATAAATTGCAGATTATTTTACTTATTAAATATTTAAAATATATATAAATTTGGGATTTTTGAAATAAGCGCTAATACATGTTGAAAACATATTGATTTTAACGTGTTATCAATAGATTTTAACACACACAATTTTCAAATTTACCAAAAATATTCAAGCTTTGCACTTATCAGATATAGTGCGACTCTATATAGGCTGGCTATAAACATCAGTCAAAATGTTATTGTATTAGTTTTAAGTGCTTGTACACAAGTTTTGGGGTTTTTTAATAAGCACTGTTACATAGTAAAACGGGATGATTTTGACGCACAAGGATTGAACAGAGAAAGTTGAATGCACTCTCCCCTTTCAGATAGGCCACTATCGCTATTGTGGCTAGCATTTTTGTGTTTTATATCACTAAAGGAAACTTGGTTAATATTTTAAATGAGGATTTCTAGAGAAAGTAGGTCTACGATCCTTCAAGAAATTTAACATATATTCGTATCTAGATAATTCCTGGAACCAGTAACGGTATGCGTATCTGTCTTCTTTGCTCATAAATGGAGTAAACACGTCACCAATAACACTTAACTGAGTTTCTAAATCAATGCCACGAGGAGCAACACCTCCAGCAGCAACACCTCCAGCAGCAATGCGATCACCAGCAGGAACACCTCCAGCAGGAACACCTCCAGAAGCAATACCTCCAGCAGCAATGCCACCAGCAGCAACACCTCCAGCAGCAATGCGATCACCAGCAGGAACACCTCCAGCAGCAACACTTCCAGTAGCAATGCGCCCACCACTAGCATCATCACCAACAGCAACACCTCCAGAAGCAATACCTCCAGAAGCAATACCTCCAGCAGCAATGCGCCTACCAGCAACATCACCAGTAGCAACATCAGCAGCAGCAGACTCGTAGCTGTCAATGCTAATTATAGAATCAGCATCGACCTCAAATTTGTCAGAGCATGAATCCCAGAAAATCTCGTCACTCTCGTCACCATCACTCAAGTCATCATCCGCATCCTCCACTATCTTCTTCTCTTCAATATCATCATCAGTCTCGCTTTCGTCACTGTCGTCATCATCACTCAAGTCATCATCCGCATCCTCCACTATCTTCATCTCTTCAATATCATCATCAGTCTCGCTTTCGTAAATGTCGTCATCATCCTCATTGTCGCTTTCGTCGTCCGTTTTACTTTCGCCGTCACCCATGATGCCTCTTCGCTGCGGACTCGGATTGGAAGACAAGTTGGTCGGGTGTTCGTTGGCAAAGTCGCTTGGCAACCCATTCTCGAATTCCAAGAAGTTAACTTGCTTTTCAAGGGCCTCCACTTCCTCTACAAGATCAGATTTCATCTTCTGATAAGCATTTACTATCTCTGAACTCCTTTGCATCCGGCTGTTTAAGTTATCGTTCACCTCCCTCAAGTCGTCCAATTTGCGGAGCATCTCATTCCTCATAGTCGTGTAAACATAATCCTGCCTCCTCTATTCCAACAAAACCCACATCTTTCGTTGGGAGGCGCTAGCATCCAGTTTACACAAGACCTCATATCACCATGGTGCTCCTTCAAGACCGAAGTAGTATTTTCCAATCTAATAAAACAATTTTAAAAAATCACATTAAAAAAAATTAAAAAAACAGCGACAAATGAACAGACTAGTTAGTCGGTTGAGTTTTATAGCATTAGGTACTTTTAGGTCGAAAACGATTTTGTTTATTCTTTCTTGATGTGTATTCAAATTTTTAAAAAATGAATTTTCTATTTAGCCCATAGTTAGGACCCTAACTGTTAAGTTTTTAAGGGACATTCCAATTTATTCTTTCTTGATGTGTATTCAAATTTTTAAAAAATGAATTTTCTATTTAGCCCATAGTTAGGACCCTAACTGTTAAGTTTTTAAGGGACATTCCAATTTATTCTTTCTTGATGTGTATTCAAATTTTCTATTTAGCCCATAGTTAGGACCCTAACTGTTAAGTTTTTAAGGGACATTCCAATTTATTCTTTCTTGATGTGTATTCAAATTTTTAAAAAATGAATTTTCTATTTAGCCCATAGTTAGGACCCTAACTGTTAAGTTTTTAAGGGACATTCCAATTTATTCTTTCTTGATGTGTATTCAAATTTTTAAAAAATGAATTTTCTATTTAGCCATAGTTAGGACCCTAACTGTTAAGTTTTAAGGAACATTCCAATTTATTCTTTCTTGATGTGTATTCAAATTTTTAAAAAATGAATTTTCTATTTAGCCCATAGTTAGGACCCTAACTGTTAAGTTTTTAAGGGACATTCTTTGGCCTTAAAGCAGGAGCGCTTATCAAGTGGAATTGGATCCTTGGTAAAGAGTCTTTCGATAATTAATCCTTTGGTTCCTCTGGTAAAGAGTTCCCAGTTCCAGGTATAGAGTACTTCGATAATGAACCCTGTGTTTACTCTGGTAATCGTATAAGTCCGTCCTCAAGGAGTGCAGGGAGAATTATGTCAAATGTGGGGTGGGGGGCAAGTAACCTATCAGCCACGCAGTATTGGTAATGATTGGCTGCAAGAATAACTCACGTGACCTTGGCTAGTCTATAAATCTAGTTGAGGAATTAGAGCACACCTTATATCCAAATAAAATGGGCACCTCACGTGGTGTAATGGTTAGCAAGCTAGATTAGCAGACCATTGTTAGTGAGTTCGATTCTCATTGGGCGCCCCATACTTCTGGCCTTGTGCCATATCTAAGCTAAGCTTAGTAAATAACTATATCCAAATAAAATGGGCACCTCACGTGGTGTAATGGTTAGCAAGCTAGATTAGCATACCATTGTTAGTGAGTTCGATTCTCATTGGGCGCCCCACACTTCTGGCTTTGTGCCATATCTAAGCTAAGCTTAGTAAATAACTATATCCAAATAAAATGGGCACATCATGTGGTGTAATGGTTAGCAAGCTAGATTAGCAGCCCATTGTTAGTGAGTTCGATTCTCACTGGGCGCCCCACACTTCTGGCCTTGTGCTATATCTAAGCAAAGCTTAGTAAATAACTATATCCAAATAAAATGGGCACCCGACGTGGTGTAATGGTTAGCAAGCTGGCTTCGCAGACCATTGGTAGTGAGTTCGATTCTCACTGGGCGCCCACACTTCTGGCCTTGTGCTATATCTAAGCAAAGCTTAGTAAATAACTATATCCAAATAAAATGGCACCCGACGTGGTGTAATGGTTAGCAAGCTGGCTTCGCAGACATTGTAGTGAGTTCGATTCTCACTGGGCGCCCACACTTCTGGCCTTGTGCTATATCTAAGCAAAGCTTAGTAAATAACTATAGGGCACCCGACGTGGTGTAATGGTTAGCAAGCTGGCTTCGCAGACCATTGTAGTGAGTTCGATTCTCAACTTCTGGCCTTGTGCTATATCTAAGCAAAGCTTAGTAAATAACTATATCCATAAAATGGGCACCCGACGTGGTGTAATGGTTAGCAAGCTGGCTTCGCAGACCATTGGTAGTGAGTTCGATTCTCATTGGGTGCCCCATACTTCTGGCCTTGTGCTATATCTAAGCAAAGCTTAGTTTTTTAAAGGGCACCTAACGTGGTGTAATGGTTAGCAAGCTAGATTCGCTGGCCATTGCTAGTGAGTTCGATTCTCACTGGGCGCCCCATACTTCTGGCCTTGTGCCACATCTAAGCTAAGCTTAGTAAATAACTATATCCAAATAAAATGGGCACCTCACGTGGTGTAATGGTTAGCAAGCTCGCTTCGCAAACCATTGTTAGTGAGTTCGATTCTCACTGATATCTAAGCAAAGCTTCCCCATGTAGCCTAATGGTTAGCAAGCCAGCTTAGCAGACCTATAGATAGTGAGTTCGATTCTCACTGGGTGCCCCATACTTCTGGCCTTGTGCTATATCTAAGCAAAGCTTAGTTTTTTAAGGGCACCTCACGTGGTGTAATGGTTAGCAAGCTCGCTTCGCAACCATTGTTAGTGAGTTCGATTCTCATTGGGAGCCCCATACTTCTGGCCTTGTGCCATATCTAAGCTAAGCTTAGTAAATAACTATATCCAAATAAAATGGGCACCTCACGTGGTGTAATGGTTAGCAAGCTCGCTTCGCAAACCATTGTTAGTGAGTTCGATTCTCATTGGGAGCCCATACTTCTGGCCTTGTGCCATATCTAAGCTAAGCTTAGTAAATAACTATATCCAAATAAAATGGGCACCTCACGTGGTGTAATGGTTAGCAAGCTCGCTTCGCAAACCATTGTTAGTGAGTTCGATTCTCATTGGGAGCCCCATACTTCTGGCCTTGTGCATATCTAAGCTAAGCTTAGTAAATAACTATATCCAAATAAAATGGGCACCTCACGTGGTGTAATGGTTAGCAAGCTCGCTTCGCAAACCATTGTTAGTGAGTTCGATTCTCATTGGAGCCCTATACTTCTGGCCTTGTGCCATATCTAAGCAAAGCTTAGTAAATAACTATATCCAAATAAAATGGGCACCTCACGTGGTGTAATGGTTAGCAAGCTCGCTTCGCAAACCATTGTTAGTGAGTTCGATTCTCATTGGGAGCCCTATACTTCTGGCCTTGTGCCATATCTAAGCTAAGCTTAGTAAATAACTATATCCAAATAAAATGGGCACCTCACGTGGTGTAATGGTTAGCAAGCTCGCTTCGCAAACCATTGTTAGTGAGTTCGATTCTCATTGGGAGCCCCATACTTCTGGCCTTGTGCCATATCTAAGCTAAGCTTAGTAAATAACTATATCCAAATAAAATGGGCACCTCACGTGGTGTAATGCTAGATTAGCAGCCCATTGTTAGTGAGTTCGATTCTCACTGGGTGCCCCATCCTTCTGGCCTTGTGCCATCTAAGCTAAGCTTAGTAAATAACTATATCCAAATAAAATGGGCACCACGTGGTGTAATGGTTAGCAAGCTAGATTAGCAGACCATTGTTAGTGAGTTCGTTTCTCACTGGGTGCCCCATATTTCTGGCCTTGTGCCACATCTAAGCTAAGCTTAGTAAATAACTATATCCAAATAAAATGGGCACATCATGTGGTGTAATGGTTAGCAAGCTAGATTAGCAGCCCATTGTTAGTGAGTTCGATTCTCACTGGATGCCCCATCCTTCTGGCCTTGTGCTACATCTAAGCTCAGCTTAGTAAATAACTATATCCAAATAAAATCTAACACTAACAGGTACTACCACTCCGGTTCAGAGTGGACTTAGGAATAATAGCGATGAAGAGGCACTTCACACTTCCCAGAGTTCCAGAAATGAAACTTTACCATTAAATTCAGTTTAACGTCATACCAGGAGACTAAGACCTGCTAGCACATAGGGTCGGGATAAAATAATATAGGTGCGAGGACTTGACGTGACCAGCTGATTGATTGGAGGGGGTCTCTCCGACCGCGCGTCTAGCCTAAGAAAGGGCCCAAGTGGAGTGTTGCATGTCATGGACAGCTCAGCTACCAGGATTCCGTTCTTAAGCATCACGGGTCGCCACCCACGACCAGTTAGGAGCTCTATTGGGGCATTTTACCCCTCTACAGAGGTGCAGTCGGCGTATTATACAGCCCCAGACGACAGGGCGACAGACCGACAATTAAATAGGAACGGACGAAAGGTTTCCTATTGACCAAAGGAAAGAATGAAAGAGAAAACAAGAGAGTGGTACTTTGACTTACGAGCGCCCCAAATTACGAGTTGTTTCTGAGTTACATTTTGCTTTGTGTTGCGAGCTAAAATTTAAGGTACGAGTGATAAGCTTATTCTAATAAATTCACGGACCATATTACATTTAGGCACCCCTTTTTGATCTCGATTAAGAAAGGACATGTTTTTCATTTACACCGTCAAAATTCGGTTGTTTGTAAGGGGTTAGGGTTAGGGATTAGTTTTATAATTTTTTTTAAATCCTAATAGATCAATAAATAAATAAATAATTCATCAGTCAATCAAAGTGGTTCACCTTTTTTTAGGTTGGAGTTATAGGAAATAACCAAAATAAGTATGATTTTTGGATTCAACATTTAAAAAACTGCCTTAAAATAAGGTATTATATACTGGACATTGAAAACACCATAGGCCAGTGTTCTCAAGTAAGATTTGATTTTTGGGACCATATTACCTTTAGGCACCCCTTCTTGATCTCGATTAAGAAAGGACATTTTTCATTTACACCGTCAATATCCGCTTGATTGTTAGGGGTTAGGGGTTTGGGTTAGGGTTAGGGGTTAGTTTTATAATTTTTTTGAAATCTAAAAATCGTCTGTTAAAACAACCGGATATTGACGGTGTATATGAAAAACATGTCCTTTCTTAATCGAGATCGAAAAGGGGTGCCTAAAGGTCATATAGTCCAAATTCACTAAAGACATTTAGTTTCTATATTTATTACGACCTCCTCCAATGGATATTACTCATGAAAAATAAACATTAAAATATAGCATATAGCTGAGCAGTCGCCTTGGAATCGCTAGTTTCTGGGTTCGATACCGGTCCTCGACAATTCAGTTCATGAGTAGCACAGCTTAGGTGATCTGATCTATGCAGTAAAGCATCTGGGAACTAAGTGTAGGTGTGGAGCTCCACCGAAGAAAAAAAACGAGATCCTGGTCTAGTGCTATCGAGCAGAGGATAGACTCTTTTGCTGTCCGGTTGATACCGACAATAAGTCACACCACCGACTTTACTTCACACATAGTTCATTACATTCTATTTTATGTTTGTTTTTTTTTACAATGAGTAAGTAAAAAGTATATATATATATATTATATATATATATATATATATAGTAAAGTCGTTGGGGTGGCCTAAAGTCGGTATCAGCCAGACAGCGAGAGAGTCCATCCCCTTTTTACTAGCGCTAGACCAAGGAGATTGTTTTTGTTTTTTGTTTTTTTGCATCTGAGGTGGAGCGCCTCGTCTATCACCAGCTACCCACTTTACCGTACAGATCCCGGTGCTACGCATACGCTGGGTGGCGAGCGCCTGTATCGAACCCGGAACCTTGTGGTTCCTTGGCTGACGCTCTACCGACTGAGCTATTTTTTTCTTATTTAAAAGAACTTAACAAAAAATATTGGGGGGGGGGCGGGCTGGAACGGATTAAATGCCATTTCAGTTAAGTTTTCAATATAGTAGGACAGACTTGGTTCTTTAGCCTTGGTTAGATAGATACACCATAGATAGATAGATAGATAGATAGACTTTGAAAAAGGTAAAGAAAATACTATACTTACTCGATGATGATCTCAAGTTCCTTTTTTAACTTGATTTTTTGGTTATGGCACAAATTGTAATAGTGAAAGACTAATGAACTCAACCTGTGGTATCTATCTTCGTCATCCTTAAAATATTTGACAAATTTCGTCAGGTTCTGAAAATAGACAATAAATGAATTATTTAACGCATGATTTGGGTGGTTGGTTGCTTGAGTGGTTGACTTTTAGGGTACGTCAACCCTTGTTGGGTTATTTTATGCCAAAAACGTTTTGCTTTATTCATTCGAGTTTTTTTTAATCACATTCTTAATCTTTTTTGAGGTTATTTTCTATATCTTATGATAATGGAGATTGTGGGTTTGTCTGTCTGTAACCGAAACTATATTACTATACAAGTCACAATTCCTTTAGTTATTTACATCATATTCTCCATGATTTTATTTTTATTTAAATCTCAATTATTAATAAAATTGTTTTACATTATTAATACTGTTGACCATATCTACATACTAAAAACATGCAATTGTGTTTATATATACAACAGAATAGCGGTTTACAGTGTGAATGGGAAGGCTAATTTGCATATTGATCTTAAAAATTTGATTTTAATAAATATATGCTTAATATTATTGATTTCTAATTGTTTGGTTTTATCTTATTGAATATGAGCAGAAATATCTTCAATAAATCTTAAAAGAAATCCCTTAACAAGAAGAAATAACTGTAATATTATTCTTTACTTCCTATTTTAACTAAACAGTTTAATTAGGAACATTTACCAATGAAAGACGGGAGTAAGGGAAAATGATGGAAGAGTTAGTTTC
>CM042147.1:77883097-77903097 GCA_023376005.1 Doryteuthis pealeii | reverse complement strand
AAATAAAAAAAATATATTTAGTATTGTAAAATAACGGGTGCAAGAAAAATAAAACATTTATTGCAAAAACACGGACATAAAATGAGGGTTCACTTTATGGTAGGAATTTACGAGGAAATTGTTCTTTTTTACCCCTTTTCGACCTTAGAAACGGTGTTCAATAAATTCTTATACCTTAAAAAATAAGACCATTAAGCGATAGATAGGTTTGCTATATTGTGAGGCAGCTATAACATTAAGATTTTTTTGTTTTTTTTTACTAACGTAAGTTGGAAAATTTCAGAAACTCCACCGTACACTGGTTTAGGGTTAGGGTTAGGGTTTATTTATTCAAGCATATATACTAGATTCATATGTTTATGAATTCTTGTGGCGAGAGAACAAAGTAAGTAACATTTTCAATCAAATTCTTGATGATATAGTTCATTTTCAATAAAGCATTTTTACAAACCCGTCTATCGCTTCAAAGTACAAGAATTTATTGAACAACGCTCATACGGACGAGAAAGTTCAAGAGTGCTGAAAAAATATTCGGATATATACTCACTTGATGGGTCAACATCTGGAAAATGGTAAATATTTCCGAACATTGTTTATCAAAAATCTCGTAAAAAACAATTAAAGATCGTACAGGGTTGTTACAAAGGCAAAACAGTTAAGTCAAAGATCAAATTATCCGATTGCGAAAAATTACATTGTTATCTTAAAAAACAAACAAACCATTTGTATTACATACGAAAGGGTAATTTTCAGACCGTAATATAGACAGAAAAGTTACAAATTATTTCCCTTTTACGATTAACCAGTAAAAGTATGGCTAGCTCTAATTGACATTTTTATCTTGTGCATATTCAATAACCGATTATTTGTTTTCAACGATTTTTAAAATATTCTTTTTTTTTATCTTGAAATATTATCTTGAAATTTTTTTGTGCATTTGAAAGAAGAAACATTTTTAAAACTCCTGATGATTTAAAAAAAATTTTAGCTTAGGAAATAATGAAAATTATGAACGAAAAACAATGTTTTCTTTTTTGCTCCGTTAAATCAATTGAAATTTAACGTAGCCAAAAACAAGTTATGACTACCAGCTTTATAAAAATTCTATGAAGAATCAATTTATGGTCCAATTTTCAGGAAAATTTCCATAACTTTACCTTAGGACGTAAATATTTAATTTATTTCACGCAGAAAATGAAAATATTTAATCACACAAAAAGATTGAAAATCTCGTAAAAATTAATTTCTTTAAAAAAAATACGGACGAGATAGTTCAATAGTGCTTAAAAAATATATTCGGATATATACTCACTTGATGGGTCAACATCTGGAAAATGGTGGCCATTAAAAAGTTCTGAGAGGAACTGGTCCACGCTGTCGTAAATTCTCATCGAAGACGCCATAACAAGTTAAAAAATGAACCCGATTTCTTCCTTGTGAATTTCAACTGATATGTGAAAATCTACTTCCCTTTATATAGTAATTGGTTAAAGAAGCGACCTTTGGCCAAAAGGTGTTAATATTATACTGTAAATAATAAACAATTGTCTTTGTTTTTCATCGGTGAAAGGTTAATGAAATTAAATATTTGAATATCGTCTACGTGGAACATTTAATGATTCGATCATCTCTGTTACACGTGTGTGTGTGTGTGTGTGTGTGTGTGTGTGTGTGTGTGTGTGTGCTTGTGCGTGTGTGTCTGCGTGCGTGTGTGTCTGCGTAAGTGCGTGCGTGCGTCTATATATATATATATATATATATATATATATATATATATATGAAATTTAACATTTTGAAAAAACATATGATGTTTGTTATGTGATTGCTGACAGATCTGTTTCGACCAAATCGATAAGTTGGTCTTCATCAAAGAGCGACATAGACGAGAAGAAAGATATCCGTTAAAAAGACTGATTACATTTTTTATATATTTTTACAATAAACATCTTTTGAGTTTTACTATAAACTATAATGCTTCGGATTTTTTAAAATTAAAAATAAAATTTATTTTATTTTTAAAACAGAACATGCATTTTTCAAAATTTCAGCGGTTGAATTCAGCGTTCGTTTTGTAAACAGTCTTTTAACGGATATCTTTCTTCTCGTCTATGTCGCTCTTTGATGAAGACCAACTTATCGATTTGGTCGAAACAGATCTGTCAGTAATCACATAACAAACATCATATGTTTTTTCAAAATGTTAAATTTCATACTGTCGGATTAATTTCCATCTATTTTTCATATAATATATATATATATATATATATATATATATATATATATATATATATATATATATAAAGGACTGGCAAACTGAGCCTAAAATGCGTTTTTGACAAAATGACTTTAGTCCCCCTTCAGAAAATAATTTACCAAAAATCAGGGAATTATCGGATTTTAATGAAATTTTCAGTGTTTATTTATCAATGAATGATCTTTATAATGCATTATTTATTTTATTTCAAAACTTTCTCATTTTTTTCAGGTCGCTTAATTTTGACCCCCTTATGGTGGGGGCGTAAAATGTTTTTCAAGTTGGCCATATATTGTACTAATTACAGTATGAATAATGAGATAAAAGACCGAACTTATGAATAGAAACAAAAAAATTACGGTTGCGCTTCTATGAGAAAATAAGTACCGAAAATCGAAAAATAAAATGTAAAAAAATAATAAATAATTTATTTTTGGGAGATTTATCTTTTACTCATTTCGGTAATTATTTAATTGGCTATTATTTTATAAAAGAAAAAATTATACATCGATGTTTTTTCTGCTTAAAAAGGGGAAGGGTACATTTTCAATCGAGTTTTTCTTCAAAACGTATACTTTTTTCGAAAAAATAAGGTTTACATTAAGTAGTTATTTATTTTTAGAATCTAAAAATCTAACATTTTAAACTTAAAATCCGAAAATTTTTATTTTAAAGGACTTTTATATATTAATTTTTCATAGCAAAAATACTAAATTAAAGTTTTGAAATAAAATAACTGATGCATTATAAAATGCATTAATTGTTAAATCAATACTGAAAATTTCATTAAAATCGGATAATTACCTGATTTTTGGTAAAAAAAAATTTCCATCCCAAATGTTACGTTAAAATTGTAAACAAGCGCCTAAAACCATTGAAAAACAGCCAAAATGGCGGATCGCGTCGAAATTGACCAAAACAAATAGTTTTAAATCTTTTAAAAATAAACTGCATATGTAATTATATTTTTCTTTTTTTAATGATGGTCATTATGTTTCTACTTATCGATTTAGACAAAGTTTAACCTTAAATAATAGATTTAATTATTCTAAATTCGCTTTTATAACTCGTAGTATCCGATTATTTTTTTTTTGCTACTCCCTAATATATATATACTAGACAAAACGTGACCCGTTGGGTCACCCATTCCGCTCTGGGTCGATAATTGAGATTAGTGAAAAGGGAGTTAGCAAAGCGAATAAAAAAAAATTTTTTTTTTTAAATAAATACAGCCGGACGAAACCTTAAAATCATTTTGGAATTTGTTATTCTTTTTTTTTCTTTTTTTTTTTTGCTTGTTAGCTAACTTTTTTATATCGCATTTTTCTAGGTTTTCTCAATATATTGCGCCCCAAAGCTCTGGTGGCGTGCAATGTCTACCTTTGTAAAATATAGGAATGCCCAAAATATCAGAGGAAGACAACTCGTTTTTCTTTTTCATATTTCCGCTGGGAAAAAATGTACAAAGACCTGCATGTGCAAAATTTCGTCTACATTGTGTTGCCAAAAAAACGTAAGAAAAAATAGCAACACAACAAGGACACGCTCCCGATTGTTGCTTTCCCCAGAGTGAAAACCCGTGTATTTTGAAGTAAAAAGTGGAATAAGTTATAATATTGTAGGTTATCCGTAAACAAAAAAGAAAAATCGTTTGTAATACTACTTAGATATACAAAAATCTCGAAAAATATGTCGAACAATGCTATACACTTGAACCTTTTCGGTAAAGAAGAACAATTTCCTCGTAAATTCCTACCATAAAATAAACTGAACCCTCGTTTTATGTCCGTGTTTTTGCAATAAATGTTTTATTTTTCTTGCACCCGTTATTTTACTATACTAAATATATTTTCTTGATTCTTTATTTTTAACAAATTAAGAAAATATATTTAGTATTGTAAAATAACGGGTGCAAGAAAAATAAAACATTTATTGCAAAAACACGGACATAAAATGAGGGTTCAGTTTATTTTATGGTAGGAATTTACGAGGAAATTGTTCTTTTTTACCCCTTTTCGACCTTAGAAACGGTGTTCAATAAATTCTTATACCTTAAAAAAATAAGCGATAGATAGGTTTGAACAATGCTATATTATGAGGCATCTATAACATTCAGATTTTTTTTTTTTTTTTTTTACTAACGTAAGTTGGAAAATTTCAGAACACCCCACCGTACACTGGTTAGGGTTAGGGTTAGGGTTAGGGTTTATTTATTCAAGCATATATACTAGATTCATATGTTTATGAATTCTTGTGGCGAGAGAACAAAGTAAGTAACATTTTCAATCAAATTATTGGTGATATAGTTCATTCTGAATAAAGCATTTTTACAAACCCGTCTATCGCTTCAAAGTACAAGAATTTATTGAACAACGCTCATACGGACGAGAAAGTTCAGAGAAGTGCTGAAAATATATTCGGATATATACTCACTTGATGGGTCAACATCTGAAAAATGGTGGCTATTAAAAAGTTCTGAGAGGAACTGGTCCACGCTGTTGTAATTTCTCATCGAAGACGCCATAACAAGTTAAAAAATGAACCCGATTTCTTCCTTGTGAATTTCAAACTGATATGTGAAAATCTTCTTCCCTTTATATAGTAATTGGTTAAAGAAGCGACCTTTGGCCAAAAGGTGTTAATATTATACTGTAAATAATAAACAATTGTCTTTGTTTTTCATCGGTGAAAGGTTAATGAAATTAAAGATTTGAATATCGTTTACGTTGAGCATTCAAAGATCCGATCATCTCTGTTACACGTGCGCCAGACGCGCGTGCGAAAACACACACACTAGCACACACACAGAAGCACACGCATATATATATATATATATACATGTGTGTGTGTGTGTGTGTGTGTGTGTGTGTGTGTGTGTGTGTGTGTGTGTGTGTGTGTCTGTTTGTCTGTGTGTGCTTGTGTGTGCGTGTATATATATATATATAGTGAAAACCCGGGTATTTTGAAGTAAAAAGTGGAATAACTTATAATATTGTAGGTTATCCGTAAACAAAAAAAAAGAAAAATCGTTTGTAATACTACTTAGATATACAAAAATCTCGAAAAATATGTTGCGAAAAATTGTGCATTTTAACGATACATTTTCAGATAGATTAACTAAAATATTAATCTATCATAAAAAAAAATAATATCTCCAATATGACACCTTCCAGACGTTTAAAATTCACTATTAGATTTTGAAATGAATAAAAATAGGCCAATTGAATCAGAAAAAAAGATTTTTTAAATCAATCAAAAGAAAAAATATCATTTTTAAAAATACGAATAGAGAAAACACGCTACAAAAATTATTTTTTGAGCTTCAAGAAAATAACTTTTAAATTTTGGTACTATTCGCAAAGTTCCGTCCCAGCCTTCTGCCTTAAAAAAAACGCTAGACGGTGTTAGCTTAAAAAGAATTGTCGATAAAATTTTTTAGATATTCTTGTTTATCTAAACTAACAAGACATTAAACAAACATGAATAAAAGAAAATCTGAGTATTTAAATATTCTTTTATATTTTAAAATATGTCAGGTCATTTTTTTTTTTTAATATTTTGTGGTAAAACAGTCGTTCTTTTTTTCTTTCTTTTTTTCGAACCACAGGTTCAATTTCTTTGTTGAAATTTTTCAGCAGAATTATGTATGCATGGTTCTTTTACTAAAAATCTTCTGATATAATTATACAAACTTATCTTTATTAAGAAATTTAATTTTTTGTCGGTTCATTTTTTCATATTTCATTAAATGCATTTTTATCGATAATTTTTTAAGCTAACACCACCTAGCGTTTTTTAAGGCAGGAGACCGGGACGGAACTCTGCGAATAGTACATAAATTTTCAAATAAAGTTTGTTGAATGTTGAATTTTTTTTTTTTTTTTCTTATGTAAACTTTAGGATTTGATCTTCATAGAAATGTAAAAATTAGAGACCATTTCTTTCTCTTCATTCAAATGATCAAATGTTGAAATATCTCTACAATTATAATTGATAGAAACAAAACTTTTTTTTTCACTTATTTTTTAATAAAATAATCTATTCGTTATAAAATTGAGTTAATGAATAAAGTACGGAAAATTTCATTAAAATTAGACAATTCCTTGATATTTAGTAATTGTTTTAAAATCTTATTTTCTTAATATTATATCAAACAACCTTTAATTTTTTTGGAACATGTCTCGTAGGGAAAAAAAAGGGACAAAAGTACTAAACATTTTTTTTTTTTATAATTTAAAACGTTAATAAAAAAAATGTAAAATTATATCTTTTTTACTGTTTTCTTTTACATTTAACATAAAGATCAATTCCAAGTTTAGGAATAAAAAAAAAATAAAAAACACATTTCTGTTAAAAATAATGTACTTTTTTATTGTTTTAGATAATTTTTCGATCAATTGTTTATTATTTTTCATATATTTCTCGCTAAAATATAAGGAATGCTTCTCAAACGTGGCGGACACTTCCTTCTGTACCAGTTAGCTATTTTTTCCAATTGCTACCCCAGAACAGTGGAAAACTGCTAATTCCACTGTTCAAAAAGGGCGACCGCATACCACCTGTTAATTAGCGTCCAGTCAGACTTACAAGTTGCATTGCTAAGCTGATGGAGTCCTGCATCAGAGAAGGACTTTGGAATTTCTGGAACTTTCAAAGTCTTATCCGACCAACCCCGTTTGGATTATCTAACTGTTGTGACCAACTTGTGGAGTTCCTAGAAGACATCACCCGGATCACTGATGGTGGCTCATGGGTAGACGTTGTCTACCTTGACTTTGCTAAGGCCTTCGACTCTGTGCCACACAAAAGACTTTTGGCAAAACTCTCTGCAATGGGTGTGAAGGATGATCTTTTTAACTGATTAAAGTCCTTCGTTCTCAACCGGAGAGAGGTAGTTACAGTTCTTGGGCAACACTCCCCACCATATGAGATGTTATCTGGGGTACTAAAATTGTCAAAAATACCGAGGGTGTCCTGGCGTCGCTCAGTAAGACTTTGTCAGTCGCTCACCGGCTATCTACTTAAAGCTATACAAAGCTATGGTACGGCCACACTTGGAATTTGCATCACCAGTCTGGAACCCATATCTCGCTCAGATAATTAACCTCCTAGATACTGCACAGAGATGTGTAACCAAACGAATACACTCCATCAGGCATCTGCCATATTCTGAACGTCTTGCTGCCCTAGGAATGGATTCGTTGAAACTCCGGCGTCTGGCAACTGACCTGGTAAACGCTCATAAGGTTATTAATTATCTTAACAACAGCAACCTTGAGCACCTTTTTGATCTCCATGTTTCTAACACACGTGGGCATGCTTACAAAGTCAGAAAACAGCATTGCTTACATGACTTTCGGAAACATTTTTTCACGCTCAGAATTGCCGAGGCATGGAATAAGCTACCCGCATCCGTTGTAGGCTGCCGAAACACTGCATCTTTCAAAGCCTCCATGCTTCCTGTAGTCCACCAACACTATACTGTTCATCTTCCTGACACTAATACATTATTCTGTGTATTAGACATGAGACTTTAATGAGTTGTGGTGCACCTGAGCACTGTACACAATAAATTTAATTATTATCATATTTGAATGGTTACAAAATGTTTTTTTTTTTTATTTATCTAATTTTTTATTTTTTTTACGTGAGCCGTTTACATCACAAATTTATATCTGATACTGTTTTCTTTTACTGACTGTTGCTGCTGATAATGTAAAAGTTACTCTTATGACCTGTCATAGACAATATCTATGACAGGTCATAAGAGTAACTTTTACATTATCAGCAGCAGCAGTCAGTAAAAGAAAATAGTATCAGATATAAATTTGTGATGTAAACGGATCCTGTAAAAAAAAAAATAGATAAATAAAAATTTTAAAAAACATTTTTACTTCAAAAATTATTATCAATACCATTGAATTTTTAACTCCCACCCCTCAGGCAATATGTTTCAAAAATCTATTTTTACATCATCAGAAAGTGAATGTGAGAAATTATTTGACAATTAGAAATTTTAAAACATTACTAAAATAAAAAATAAAAAAAAAAAATGCAGATACGTTAAACTTTTACTATCACATTCGTTAAAAAAATAAGCTAACGAATATTTAAAAAATGGAAAACCAAAAAATGAAAATTATTTTTTCTTATTTATGATACTTAAGTTTAAAAATGTAAGACGCCCTACTACCGACTTTATCAAAACATTTATCTTTTTACATGTTCCGTCATTGAATTCTCTTTTCAAAAATGTTAAATTCATTTTCAGAAACCAGAAAATTACAAAAAACTTATTGTTCAATATATGGCGGATCGATTTACGATTTAAAAACTAACAAATTAAGAGCAAAGGTCTATTTAAGATAGAAGCTTTTCTTTTATTACTTCCTATAGCAAAAACTTCTATTGAAATCGGATTATCAATTTATTTTTATTGATGTTTTAGACCATATGACCTTTAGGCACCCCTTTTTGATCTCGATTCAGAAGGACATGTTTTTCATTTACACTGTCAATATCTGGTTGTTTGTTGGGGGTTAGGGTTAGAGATTAGGGTTAGGCTTAGGGTTAGGCTTAGGGTTAGACGTTAGGGTTAGTTTTATAAAAAAAATTTTAAATCTAAAAAATGTCTTAAAAAACAACTGGATATTAACGTTGTAAATCAAAATCATGTCCTTCTGAACCGAGATCACAAAGGGGTGACTAAAAGTCATATGGTCCGATGTTTATAGGGTGACGTGCAAACAATGAAATAAGACACCAAGAAACATAGAAAAAACGATACACTTGAACCTTTTCGACCGTTGAAACGGTGTTCAATAAATTCTTATACCTTAAAAAATAAGAACATTAAGCGATAGATAGGTTTGAACAATATTATATTGTGAGGCAACTACAACATTAACATTTTTTTTGTATTTTACAAACGTAAGTTGGAAATTTTCAGAACACCCCACCGTACACTGGTTAAGGTTAGGGTTAGGGTTAGGGTTTATTCATTCAAGCATATATACTATATTCATATGTTTATAAATTCTGGTGGCGAGAGAACAAAGTAAGTAACACTTTCAATCAAATTATTGATGATATAGTTGATTCACAATAAAGCATTTTTCGGACCATATTACCTTAATTTTTCAATTTCGTGTCATTTTTTTTCATTTACACCGTCAATATCCGGTTGTTTGTTAGGGGTTAGGGTTAGGGTTAGGGGTTAGGGTTACGACCACTAACCCTAAACCTAACCCCTAACAAACAACCGGATATTGACGGTGTAAATGAAAAAAATGGCCTAATGACACAAAATCGAAAAGGGGTGCCTTAAGGTAATATGGTCCCATTTTTCAAACCAGTCTTCCACTTACTGGTCTTAATTTTTCAAAGAACAAGAATTTGTTATACAGCGCTCCTACGGATAGGAAAGTTCAAGAATGCTGAGAAAACATGCGGATATATACTCACTTGATCGGTCGACATCTGGAAAATTGTTGTCATTAAAATATTCTTGGAGGAACAGGCTCACGATGTGAATTCTTATTGAAGAGTCCATAACAAGTTAAAAAATGAACTTGATTTCTTCCTTGCGAATTTCAATTGAATCACGTCAACAGTCTCGTAAAGAATGCTGTATATGTGAAAATCTACTTGCCTTATATAGTCTTTAGTTGAAGAATTGAAGCAACCTTTGATCGCAAATCGTGAATATTTTAATGTAAGTAATAAACAAATGTCTTTGTTTTTCATCGGTGAAAGGTTAATGAAATTAAATATTTGAATATCGTTTACGTGGAACATTCAAAGATCCAATCATATCTGTTACACGTGCGCACAGACGCGCGCGCGAAAACAGACACACACTCAAACACACACATACGCACGCATGCACACACACACACACACAGAAGCACACGCATATATATACGTGTGTGTGTGTGTGTGTGTGTGTGTGTGTGTGCGTCTGTATATATATATATATATATATATATTAGGAATACCCAAAAAGTCGTCTGCTAATGTTTTTTTAAAAACGAATTAAAATTAATTAAATCGATTATTTAAGGTCAAATTTTTTTATAAATCGATAAGTAGTAACATAATGACCATCATTAAAAAAAGAAAAATATTATTACATATGCAATTTATTTCTAATACATTTTTAATATTAAAATTCGTTCAAATTTTGACGAATAGTTGCGTCGAATTTATTTTGATTTACCATGTTCAATAATGGTTTTAAAATATTTTTAAAATACTTATGAACATTTCATTTTAGAAATAAGTAAAGCGTTACTTTAAATACATATTTATTAAATATTACTGAAATTTTACTCACTTGTTTTTAACTTTTAACCAAATAAAATCCGTTTTTTGCATGAAAAAAAAAATAAAACAAATATTATTTTTAATTTGTTGCGGTTGAATCATTGTGTTTAATCATGACCTCCGCTTTCTGTATGGGGTTCCCTAAATATACTTTTTTTTTTCTTGTTTAGAAAAGGGATATTATCTTGAATTAATATTTCTTCTTATATTAAATTATTTTTGATTAATTTAGTTTAATTTAATTCATTAATTAAATTACATTTAATTTATTCAATATATTTTCTTAATTAATTGAAAAAAAATCTAAATTCAATTTTAATTATTAGTCTTTTTCGTTTCCAGACAAATAATCGTCTAACATTGAAAATCAATTTAATTGATTTAAAATATGAAAATCCTGATGTTAAGTTTAAAATGTTATATTTTTAGATTCTAGAAATAAATATCTATTTAATGCAAACCTTATTTTAGTCGAACAAAGTAATAAGTTTTGAAGAAAAACTCTATTGAAAATGTTGCCCCCCCCCTTTTTTTTTAACAGAAAAAATATCGATGTATACTTTTTTTGTTTTATAAGATAATAGCCAATTAAATAATTATCGAAATGAGTAAAAGGAAATCTCCAAAATGTTCTTTTCATTTTATTTTTTTTTTACGTTTTATTTTCCGATTTTCGGTACTTATTTTCTCATAGAAAATCACGCCTAAAAATTTTTTTCTATTCACGACTTCGGTCTTTTATCTTTTTATTTATACTGCAATTATTATCGAACACTGACCAACTCGAGATTTTTACGCCCCAAAAGTAAGAGGGGTCAAAATTAAGTGATCTGAAAAAAATCTGAAAGTTTTGAAATAAAATAAATAATGCATTATAAAATTAATTTATTGATAAATCAACACTGAAAATTTCATTAAAATCTGATAATTCCTTGATTTTTAGTCAATTATTTTCGGGGGAGGGGGCTAATTCATTTTGTCAAAAACGGTTTTGACGTCAATTTTGGGACTATATATATATATATATATATATATATATATATATATATATATATATATATATATATATAGCTGTGTGGGTATGTGTGCGTAAGTATCTAAAATATGAAATATAAAGGTATTCAGAGGAGTTTATTGTGCGAGTGAAATATAGAAATAAATCCGACATGCAGAAAAATTAGAAAAACAAAGTATTCAAGAATAGGTGAATTTATTCATGATAGTGAAGTCCACGTTTATACGTTTCGGTTTATATCAAACCTTCATCAAGGCAATAGGAAGGGAAAATTGTTGTCTGAACAGTGATGGATATAGTTGTTTTTTTTGGGGGGGTGATGACGAGAGTTGGAAAAAAAGAACATCCATCACTATTCAGACAATAATTTATTCTCTCCTATTGTATTAAAAGAAAATTTGCTGCAGATCTATAAAAACACGCGCGCGCGCACACATACACACATACACACATACACACACGAATACAAAACACGGCAGAACGTTCAGAAGTCTTCTGACGATGGGATTTTTCATCCCGAAATATTAAGAAAATAAATCATAGGTAAATGAACAACGTCCTAGTTACCTCATCTTTCTTCACAGTTGCATTATGATAGCCTTAAAAAACACGAATCACATACACACACACACACGCACAAACACGCACGCACACACACACACACACACACATATATATATATATATATATATATATATATATATATATATATATATATATATATAAATGCTCTCCTTGGCTGAGGATACATAATGCATGACAAATGTGTTCAGTTTCTGAGTGCAAACAGCTGCAAGATTTGGTGACCTTTATCTTGATCTCTGTGCCTCCAGATGCAGAACAAAAGAAAGTGCAAATGTCAGCAAGGGTGCACCTGCAAATTTGTAAATTAGGCCGTGTCCCTACGTCTGAAAGTCAGATTTGATTGATGGGGAACAGATCACATGGTAGGAAAAAAAAGACCTCAGAAACAAGAGTGGGGGTGGGGATAGTCATTCAAAAGCTACCCACCGGCTGAAACATGTTGAGAACGAAGGAAAGTTTTGAGACGCGGAGTTCTGTAAATATCTAAGTGCCTGAAAAATGCATTCCCTCAGAACCGACCCGAAGACTAGAAACCATCATTCCACCACCACCACCACCACCACTTCTCTCTCTATCAAATTCAATATTTCCTTTCTTTCTCTCTTTCTTTCTTTCTTTTTTTCTTTGATTTTATACATTTTTATTATCAGCTATCAATTTGTAATATTTTTCCTTTCCTTGTTTTTAATTCTTATATTGTTCTTTCTTTCTATCTTTCTTTCTTTCTTTCTTTCTTTCTTTCTTTGCTTTTCTACGTTTCTATTTTTTCCTATCAAATTCAATATTTCCTTTCTTTCTTTCTTTCTTTCTTTCTTTCTATCTTTCTTTTTCTTTCTTTCTTTCTTCTTTCTTTTTCTTTCTTTCTTTCTTTTCTTTCTTTCTTTGCTTTCTACGTTTCTGTTTTTCCTATCAACTTCAATATTTTCTATCTTTCTATCTATCTATCTTTCTTTCTTTCTTTCTTTCTTTCTTTCTATCTTTCTTTTTCTTTCTTTCTTTCTTTCTTTCTTTTTTTCTTTCTTTCTTTCTTTCTTTCTTTCTTTCTTTCTTTGCTTTTCTACGTTTCTATTTTTTCCTATCAAATTCAATATTTCCTTCCTTTCTATCTTTCTTTTTCTTTTTTTCTTTCTTTCTTTCTATCTTTCTATCTTTCTTTTTTCTTTCTTTCTTTCTTTCTTTCTTTGCTTTTCTACGTTTCTATTTTTCCTATCAAATTCAATATTTCCTTTCTTTCTTTCTTTCTTTCTTTCTTTCTTTCTTTGATTTTATACATTTTTATTATCAGCTATCAATTTGTAATATTTTTCCTTTCCTTGTTTTTAATTCTTATTTTGTTCTTTCTTTCTATCTTTCTTTTTTCTTTCTTTCTTTCTTTCTTTGCTTTTCTACGTTTCTATTTTTTCCTATCAAATTCAATATTTCCTTTCTTTCTATCTTTCTTTTTCTTTCTTTCTTTTCTTTCTTTCTTTCTTTTTGCCTTTCATTCTTTCTTTCTTTCTTTCTTCTTTGCTTTTCTACGTTTCTGTTTTTCCTATCAACTTCAATATTTTCCTTTCTTTCTATCTATCTATCTTTCTTTCTTTCTTTCTTTCTTTCTTTCTTTGATTTAATACCTTTTTATTTTCCCCTATCAATTTGTAATGTTTTTCCTTTCCTTGTTTTTTATTCTTATATTTTCTTTCTATCTTTCTTTTTTCTTTCTTTTTCCTTTCTTTCTTTCTTTCTTTCTTTCTTTGCTTTTCTACGTTTCTATTTTTTCCTATCAACTTCAATATTTTCCTTTCTTTTCTATCTCTTTTTCTTTTTCTTTGTTCTTCTCTCTCTCTCTCCTCTCTCTCTCTCTCTCTCTCTCTCTCTCTCTCTCTCTCTCTCTCTCTCTCTCTCGTCCCTATCGGTCATCGTCCTTGGCAGGTCTTTCGCACGGCATCGGGAATCCGTACAGAGCTGATTGATGTAGGTTTTTGCTGGTCGGTCTATACTAGTGTGTCCATTAGGGTAGGTCGATTTTAATTCCAAAACTCGACGTAAACAGAGAAAGTTGTCAATTAACCTAAAGAATTACTGTACAAATTCTTTTCTCTAAAAAATTACCAATTTCTGAGTAAATGCATTTAAATATTAACATAATCAAATGTTTTGAACATTAACGGCGTTAACTGAAAAGACAAAGTAGATCAGTTTTAAAGAAAGCGTGAATGAAAAATAGGCTTAATAAAATATTTTATTTCATTCAAGATTATGTAAATTAAATAAAACTAAATAAAAAAGCAAACGCTACAAAAATATTTCATTCAAGATACTATAAAGAATAACAAAATTCAAGCTCTTTAAGTTTTGTTGCTTACATTTGAATTTCAACTTTATTGAGCTGATTTAAAATACAAAAAGAATTAATTTCTCTGAATGTTGGAGATGAGGCTTGAAGATTAGTATTATCTGTGTTATTCGGACTATTGTCCCCATCTTCATTGTTATTTGTACAACGTTTCGGCCGATATACCCTCCTTCAAAGTTCCGTGATGGCTCCCGAATACGAAAAGAAAGTTCCCGAGTTCCAAAAGAAGGTTCCCGAGTCCGAGAAGGTTCCCGAGTCCGACAAGAAATACCTGAAGAAGGCCGGAGGGTATATCGGCCGAAACGTTGTACAAATAACATTGAAGATGGGACAATAGTCCGAATAACGCAGATAATACTAAAAATAATCAAATCTTAATTATTAGAAAAAAAAAGAAATAAATAGCTTTATATTCCCTGTGATAGTAAATATCTTTTATTTTTGAAGACATCATTCATTCGCAAGTTTTTTGCGTGTTACTAAGCGATTTGCATTTATTTCGTAAGGTAAGTAAATACATATCATTATAATATATTAAGCTTTTCAAATTCTTTCTTTTAGATTTGCAGACTATGGACGTTCTTAACCCGAGAGTTAATATTATAAGGAATAGGTTAGTTAGCCGGTTCTGGTAAAATAGATAAACATGCTTTTTGAGCTTATTTTACTAGTCCTAGTAAAATAGAACACAGGCTATTTTGCCACCAAATATAATTGAAGTATATTTAGATATATATATATAAAACTATCTAAAATGTAAGTAAAGTAAGTCGTCGGGGCGGTCTAAAGTCGGCATCAGCCAGTCAGCGAGGGAGTCTATCCCCTTTTCGATAGCGCTAGACCAAGGAGATTGTTTTTGGCGTTTGAGGTGGAGCGCCAAACCTACCATCAGCTCCTTACTTTACCGCACATATCCCTGTGCTACTCATACGCTGAGTTGGCGAAGACCGGTATCGAACTAGGAACCTTGTGGTTTCTAGCCGAACGCTCTATCGACTGAGCTAACCCGGCCCCTAAAAAATTAGAATAGTTGTTGATGAGAGACCTAGGGTGATTAAAAGGTAATTGATTAAAAAGCAGTTCTTGTGCAATTCTGTGATACAAAAAAACTTTCAAACAATCTATCTAAAAGCTCATTTCTTAAAATGGTGCTTGACAAGAATTCATCTAGTTAGGGTTAGGTTTGGGTTTAGGGTTAGGGTTAGGGTTAACGTTGTGGTTGGGGTTAGTTTTATGGGTTACATTTTTATATTTCAACAATTGATTGTGAAAAATGCCATTTTTCCACTTTGGAAAAAAAATCAAATTTAAAACAGTTAAATCACCTTTATCATTTTCTCTAATTTTTTCTAAATTTTTGTAAAATTTCACACGTTTGATTTCAGTCATTAACGGTATCTATATTTTTTCATTTAGAAGAATTTTTTGTATTTTTAACCTTCATAAAATATAAAAACATGATTTTGGATGAATCTAAAACAGACCGTGCAAAAGAAAGAACAAGACAAAATGCCCATCAAAAGCACATTGATAAAACAGAATTATTATTTGTATTGGTGTTGATGGAAGGCATGACTAAGATACTTTATTATGCAAAGAGATTCTGGCGCAGCTGGCAAGAGATAATTAAGGAAAACGAAGGGAACAGAACACCATTTGACATTCACAAAGAAGATGGGTTGTAGTGAAAGTGGGAAATACCTCACTCATAGAGTTATCCCTACTACTGGAGCAACTGGTGTTGTTGTTGCAATATGGGTATATTCCTGACTTTTGTGAGCTAGAACTGCTAATGGAAGGAGGAGGAATAAATAACAAAGGCTTAAAAAATAGTGATGACCCAAAAGAGGAGAGCGATGGTTTTGACCGTAGCGTGACCCCGAACGAAGAATTGAGGGGCAAGCGGAAGTCGGGTGTTGACCGGAAGTCACGTGGTGACGTGGGGGAAGAAAGAAAGGGTTCAGCCTCTTTTTGCCTGCGGATGTCGTAGGGTACGGACATGACATTGGGTCCCCCATGAGAGCCCAGTAATCTAGTAGTGTTCTCTCTCTCTCGTTCTCTCTGCCTCCCTTCCTCCCTGGTAGAAGCCACTAGACGAGCACGTTAATAAAGGCTGGGAGTTGTGACGACATGTTTCTCGGGTTATGATTTTTTATCGGAGTTTTAGTACCGTGAGTATTGCAACGTAACACTGTTCTAGTAGAGGCGGTTGTTAGTGTTTTGGAGGTGTATTGTAAGATTCAAGGTTGATAATTGAATAGCAGCTCATGGAAACGATAAGATACATAATGTACAGGAGAATAGAACATCTAAATACATATACAATATGTAGATATAAACCCAAATGTACCTAACATATAAATGTTACAGACATGGAACTAAAGGATAGTCCATGCTGTATAAGGGACTTACAGTAAGGGGGGAGGCAAAAGCCCCACCGAGAAGAGGGGTAGATAGACTCTAGCCCATGGCTGTTCTTGAGAAGATCCAGCTAAAAAGAGGAAGCAGCGTTTGAATGAACGCGCTTAACTACCAGGGGTCCCCCTGGTGGGAGCAAACAGCAACGCAGTGAGAAGATAACTCTTCCGGCAAAAGGAAGATAATCCCCTACAGTATGAATGTGTTGATACCCTAAAAGCTATTTTACTGGACATTGATGAATGTCCAGTAAAATTTTACTGGACAACACCCATACAAATACTGTGAAGCTGGGCTAGTTTCAGTTCTAGAGAATCAAGGAAAACGAAAATGACACACCATTGGTTGCTCTCTGCATCAAAATGACCTTCCGTTCAGAGCTATTTGTAAGCACATTGATGGTAGTACAAAACGTCCAACATTTTCCGCCCTGTCGGCTGGGGCGTTAGAATGCACCGACTGCACCTCTGCAAAGGAGTAAGTCTCCCCAATGGGGCCACCTGTTGGCCGTGGGTGGCGACCCGTGATGCTTAAGGACAGAGCCCAGGTGGATGAGCAGTTCATCACATGCAATACTCCACTTTGGCCCTATCTTGGGCTAGACGGGTGGTCGGAGAGGCCCCATCCGATCAATCGGCTGGTCACGTCAAGCCCTAGCACCTATATGATTTTCCCAACCCTATTGCCCTTATGGCAAGCCCCAATTCCTTTTATCATATGGGTGCTAGAAGGCGGTGGCTGCGGGTCTACATGTCCTGGGAATGACGTTAAACTCTATCTGATGGTGAGGTTCCAGTTCTGGAGGTTTGGGGAATGTGGAGCACCCCTTCATCACCATTGTTCCCTGGTCCACTCTGACCCGGAGTGGTAGAACCTGTTAGGGTCCCATCTATGGGTTAAATAGAAAAATGTATTTTATAAAAAAATGTATTATCCATTAAGAATTGATTTATTTCAAAACTTTATCGGCATTAAATGACCCACTGAGGTTGATATGCCGTAAAACAAAACAAACCAAACCACTATCATAATTTGCCCCAGGTCAAATTCGTACCGATAGTTAGTCCTCTCAAGAGCCAATATTCTAGCATCAAATAGACAGATGATCTGAATAAGGACCAGATACTTCTTTTAGAATATACAGTCGGGATTTCACGAGGGAAATTCAATCCTAGATATGCTGCATGGAAAATTGGGCAAGATTCTTGACGTTAGCCACTAAACTAATGTATTTGTAGACCCGGAGCATTTACCCTGAAAACATATCAAAACTATTCAGCCTAATCCAGTTTAGTGTTGCAGTGTATGCTGTTAGCTGGTTTGAAATTAAAAGAGGCAATGCATTTCATAACCAGCAACTGTATATATTCAATATGCTGCAAAGAATCAAAGAGTTACCACTTGAAATTCAGGAGATTGCGTTCAAAAATATTCAGTATATTGCTTTTGGTCTCCTATTAGAAAATATGTTGCATTCAATGCTTAAATCAGATGAACTGGAAGTGAGGGACGAAGCTATGATAATAATTTTAGCCATTAGGTAAGTCATTCACATAAAATTCATCAGTTTATAGTTTCATTTTAAAGTAATATCCTAATTTCATAATAAAAATTAAAAATAAGGAGAAGTTAAGTTAAATTTTAATTTAATTCAATAAATTGATTTTTTTAATTTTTTCTTGAGTGGGGAGCAAACAAAAAAGAGGCTTAAAATACCAAAAATACATTTCGATTCCACACCTTGGTCTCAATTGATCAACCTGTTTGTGAACCTGAATTCACAAAAGAATTTTCAGATTATGAACTTCTGGAGTCATCCAAGAGTGGGATAAAATTAGAGTTGCTTGATTTCCCTTCACACTCGCAAAGTGTCGAAAGGGCAGAAAATTTAACAACTGCAGCTTCCCAATCATTCTTTGGAATTGAAGCAAGGCATGGGCATATCATTACAAAAGTTTTATGCTATAAAATCAGGCCTTCCTTTGCTTCAAATGGTTCTTATGTAGAAAAGTTTAATATGATGGCATAATAAAAGTTGCCATTATTCTCACAAAATTCATGTATGTTTGTCATGTCTTTTATAACTTTATGCCTTACAATTATTATATGAAATAGAATCTTAAAAGACCCACTATTAGTGACCATTAGATATTCAGAGGAGTGTTCAAATTACAATGATAGCGTATATTAAACTCGTCATCCGTTCATTTATTCCTAGCAGAGTCCATACTTGTTTGCTTTTTTTCCATTGATAACAGACAAAATAACGCCACAACGACAACAATATATTGCAGTGCTATTACTGACGTATCTCAATTAATAAGGTAAAATGCAGCTTGTCTGAGCTGTTAGGGTGGTTTGGGAGTTATAGTTCCACTTTATATGTTACTTTCGATATATTGTATTCATTTTAATTGAATAAAATAAATTGACAACCGTTTCTTAGTTGAAATAAGATTTTTTAAGCAAATTCATATCTTATTATAATGGAGATTGTGTGTTTTTCTGTCTGTAACCGAAACTATATTCCTACTCAAGTCACAATTCTCTTAGTTATTGACATCACATTCTCCATGATTTTATTTTTATCTAAACCTCAATTATTAATAAAATTGTCTTACATTATTAATACTGTTAACTATGTCTACATACTGAAAACATACAATTATATTTATATATACAACAAAATAGCGGTTTACAGTGTGAACGGGAAGGCTAATTTGCATATTAATATTAAAAAATCGAATTTAATAAATATTTGCTTAGTATTATTGATTTCTAACTGTTTGGTTTTATTTTAATGAATATAAGCAAAAATCTCTTCAATGAATCTTAAATGAAATCCATTAACAAGATAAAATAATTGTCATTTTATTCTTTACTTCCTCTTATAACTAAATACTTAAATTAGAAAAAATAACAATGAAAGACGAGAGTGATGGAAGAGTAAGTTTCAGTTGTTCCATTTTTTATTATACTCTCTCTGTTTCAAATCTTTTATTATACTCCCTCTGTTTCAAATCTTTTTATCTGTATTCTTATTTAGTTTCATTAGCCTTTCTAATTTA
>CM042147.1:77853097-77878097 GCA_023376005.1 Doryteuthis pealeii | reverse complement strand
TGATACTCTCCAGCGTGCAGCTTATTTAGGGGTTTAAGAGTCCCTAATTCTTTGTATATTCTCAGCATGTGGAGCTCTCCTGGTCGTTGTTTGATCTGGGTTATAATTTACACGGGACTTTCTTTTTACTGCAGTAGTCTTGGCTCTAAGAGTATTTACGGGATTCGAAGGAGCTCTTATTTCTCCCTAGTTGTAGGCAAATTGTCGGACAAAAAAGGAACAAACACGAAAGTAAATGCAGACACTTGTATTAACAAAAATTACATAAATGTTTTGCAAATTTTATTGGTATTTGCTACAGACTTATCTGAGAGTTAAGCAGAGTTTTTGGAGTAATGGTGATTTCAGGGGTTGAAGAGTCCCTAATTTTTTGTATATTCTCAGGGGGTATTCTGTTGCTGGTGGGAAAGTTGATAGGATGCTTGTTTTCACGTTTCTCGTTCTTCCTGGTAACCGGTTCTGTGATAAGTGATGGGGGATGCTATTTTAGAAGCTTCTCTCCCGGGTAGCAGTTCCTTTAAATGACGGTGAATGGGCCCTTTTCAAGTAGACTATTTGGTCTTCAGCCTTCTGCAGTGTGCTATTGTGACAGCCTTGTAGTATGCAGACACAATGCCTTCGAAAGTGTGCTGTGAAAAAATGCCTCCGTCCAGGTCAACGCTCCGTAGATAAGTTGGCCCTGTTTTGGGGCTAAGTGATGAGAGCGTTTACTTTTACGTCTCTCGTTGGTAATGGATCCCTGATAAGTAAAGAAATTTGATTTTGGCGCCAACATACGATGTTGGTTATTCGCCCTCTAGCGGCAGGGGAAGATAATTCACTAGGGAATTTCCGATAGCTCTTTTAATTGCTGTCTGTTGGTGGGGTTTCTTTTTGCGATACTGTTGACGTGTACGATAGGTAAAAATAAACTATAGAAGTCAAAATCAGTCGCTACATTTAATTATTGAATTAATATCTAAACTTACCTTTTAAAGGTTCAACGATAATTGCTGCCCCTTAATTTAATGACAATTTGATGAATGTAGGTCCTTACTTTTTGTACAAACAACTAGATTTAACTATTAATTTTCATTATTTCCAAAGGTATTTCCAAGTTATAGAAATTGTTATCGTACAAAAAAATTTGTCGCAAAAAAATTAGTAAGAAATCGCGGAAAACAATCGCAGTAATTATATATTAGGAATCCAAAATCTCAAAATTAGGGATTCGGATTTGGCTTGAAATGCTTTTTAATTTGCTCACGGAGTCAGCGGTTTACAAAATGGTGTTATATGTTGGGCTACGGTATCTAGGAATAAAGTTGGAAAATGTGACACACCGACACACTGATATTCGCATTTTTTTATAAGTGTTGTACCGGCCGTTCCTACAGTGGAGAATATACACCGGTTCTCACTATAAATAGTGAGACACCGAGTGAAAAGGTTGTACTACGTTACTGTTTAGCGGCAAGCTAGCCGTTCTTGTACCTTATTGTAAATACACTTGTCTCTTTTTACTATTTAGGCGACGGAAAAAAAAGCCAAACTTCAAAACTTGCTACTCGGCAGCTAGAGAACGCGAAAAAACATTCTCAATGAATACACTGACACCTTAAAAAAGAAAAAGAAAGGTTTGACTGCCTCCCCTTGTTGTCGAAAAATCGTTTTCACGGTAAGACTTTTTTTTCTTTCCGGCAAGTTCACTGACTCGTTAGATAATTGTTTTGAGCAAATTCGCTTGACTACGGTCTACTAGAATTGGCCAATATTCGCGTAAGTCATTTGTGCTTCTAACAAAGAACGTTAAATAAGCAAGTCAGAATTTTACAAAACAAAAAGGGTTAAAAAGATTTCCGATAAACTAGTCTTATTATGCTTATAGCGACGAACTTTATTTGCTACGTAAAACCACGTACAAATGAAAATAAAAAATAAAAAGCTGTGCTTTTTTTTTTTTTTTTTTTTTTTTGAACAACTGCTATTTGGTCGGACTGTTTTTTTTACGTGCAGAAAATTAAAAGAAAGAAAAAAAAGACTTTTTATTAGTTTCTGTTTTTCGAACAAAAGAACTGGAACTAAATTGTATTAGTTGAGCAAACTTGATTTTACAAGTTAAATTGTGTGGTGACGATGGACACTGAATTCAAAGATTCTCTTTTTCAATTAGTTAAATTCCAAACGGAACAAAATGTTGCATTACAATGGAACTGCAAAGAAAACAAATTGAAAGTGAGGAGAAATTTAAAAGAGAGCTTTTTGGAATTTTCCAAGAAAGACTGCTACAACAGCAGAGACACTTCGAAGAACTGTTATCGTCATAATGCATTCTCCAGACGATTGAAAATTTTAAATATAATCCAGAAGACGATGTCACTTTTGAGCACTTCTATAGAAGATATGAGGATATTTTTGTATCGGACTGCAGTACATGGACAGACTCTAAAAAAGTTAGATTTTTGCTAAAAATTAGGGGCTGCCGAGCATACAAAGTTCGTGAATTTTATCCTTCCAAAAAAGACCAGTGAGTTGAACTTCCAAGAAACAGTTACTTTACTAACAGAACTGTTTTCGACAAAAAACTTCTCTTTTTCACAGGAGATATAAGTGTATGAATGTCACTAGAAGAGAGGAAGACGACTACACTACGTATGCAAGTATAGTGAATAAGCATTGCGACGATTTCAACTTGAGGAATTATCATCGGATAATTTTAAATGTTTAATATTCGTGCAAGGTCTGGTCTTAAATAAAGACTCTGAAATCAGACGTCGTGTGTTAAATAAACTCGAAAGTGTACCGAATCTAACACTTTAAAACCTAGCGGAAGACTGTGAACGTTTTGTTGCGTTAAAACAGGACAGTCGTGACATAGAGGAAAGCGGAGTGTCGCACATTAAAAGGATCCATCAGAAGAAAAAATTGACTTCAATGAATAACCAGAGAAAAACATGGTAAAAATCCACCGGGACCGCGTTGGAGGTGTGGAGACAAACATTGGTATAATGAGTGTCCCTACAAATTTAAACAATGTGACCACTGCCACCAGAAGGGTCATAAGGCATCATGTTGTAAAAGAAAATCTGGTAGAAAGACATCCATTAAACTGACAAAAATTGAACCTGAGGAACAAAATATCCGGAAATATGTACAGGTCAAAATGTTTAAAAAGAAAGTAAGACTACAGCTTGATAGTGGGTCTGACATTTCCATCATTAATGTACAGACATGGAAGAAGCTTGGGCGACCCACTATGATCAAATCACAAAAAACGGCGAGAAGTGTCAGTGGTGAAAAAATAACCTTCGAGGGGGAATTATTGACGAATATTTCTTTCCAGAATAAGACCGAAAAAGCTAAAATCTTTGTCATGCGAAAATCAAATAAACTCTTTGGAACTGATCTGATCGAAAAGTTTAGACTATGGGATTTGCCTTTAAGTTCTTTTTGCCAAAAGGTTGAGGATTCGAATGTGGAGGCAGAAAAACTCAAGAGGGAATTAAAAGAAAATTTTCCAGACGTATTTTCAGGGGGTCTTGGAAGGTGTACGAAAGCGGTTGCAAGATTTGAAGTCAAAGTGAATGAACAGCCAGTGTTCAGAAAGAAAAGAAATGTTCCATACGCTGCTATAGAGCAAATAAACGGTGAATTAGAAAAAACTCGAAAACATGGGTGTCATTTCAAAAATTGATCACAGTGAGTGGAGTTCACCTACAGTTTATGTTAAGAAAAAGAACAAGGAGATTCGGGTTTGTGCCGACTTCTCCACAGGCTTGAACAATGCATTAAAGGATCACCATTATCCTCTTCCGAGCCCTGAACAAATTTTCGCAACACATTCTAAAATCGACCTCAGTGATGCCTATTTACAAATCTCTGTCGAGGAGGAGTGTTCAAAACTGCTATGCATCAATACCCATAAGGGATTATACAAATTTAACCGACTTCCTTTTGGGGTCAAGGTCGCCCCTGCGATCTTTCAACAAATTATGGACATTATGTTAAATGGCATGGATTTCGCAGTAGGATACCTGGACGATGTGTTAATAAACAGCACTAGCAAAGAACATCACAAGGCTCATGTGAACCAAGTATTCAAAAGGATCCAGGATTATGGGTTTAAAATAAAAGATGAAAAATGCAATTTTTTCATGAGAAGAATAAAATACTTGGGGCAAATCCTCGATGAACAAGGAAGAAGGCCAGACCCAGATAGGACAATGGCAATAAGGAACATACCTGCTCCAGAAAATATGGCGTCCCTACAAAGCTTCTTGGGGTTGGCGAATGACTATAATGTGTTCGTGCCAAATATGCATAAACTAAGATCACCCTTAAATGAACTATTAAGGAAGGGCCAAAAATGGGTATGGACGCAAGAGTGCGAAGAAGCGTTTCAGAAAATTAAAAATATCTTAACGTCCGACTTGTTTCTGTCACATTATAATCCCAAGCGTGATATTGTATTTGCAAGTGATGCCAGCTCCTATGGCATAGGAGCGTGCATATTGCACAAAATGGATGATGGAAAATTAAAACCAATAGCCCATGTATCCCGGACACTTCTACCAGCCGAAAAGAACTACTCTCAAATTGAGAAAGAGGCTCTAAGCATCATATTCGCGGTAAAGAAATTTCATCGTTTCCTGCACGGTAGACAATTTCGGTTACAAACAGACCACAAACCCTTAATAACGATTTTTGGATCAAAAAAGGGACTACCACAACATACTGCGAATAGACTCCAAAGATGGGGTACCATTCTTCTGAATTACAATTTTAAAATTGTGTATGTACCATCTAAAGAATTTGGTCATGCAGACGGGTTATCAAGATTGATATCTAAGCAGACAGAACATTGGAGGATATGGTGATAGCAGCCATTCAAGCGGAAGCCGAGGTAAAAAAATACTTTATGTGACACGGTAAGAGAACTTCCAGTAACGCTTGATGAGATTAAGAGTAAGGCAGTAGTGGACGAATTTATCATAAGCACGAAAGAAAAAATCAACAATAACCAACTGAATGAGGGAATTTATTCAATTTGCGACAACGTCCTGTTATATAGCGACAGGGTTGTAATTCCTATGACATTACAGAAAAGAATGCTCAAGGAATTCCATGTAGGACATCCAGGCATATCGAGAATGAAAAGCCTTATGCGCTCTTTCGTTTACTGGCCAAACATGGATAAGGACATTGAAGGAAAAGTCAGGGAGTGTAGAGGATGCGCCTTAGCTATGAAAGCTCCTCCAACTCAATTCGGATCGTGGACTAAACCGGACCGACCTTGGTCTAGAATTCACTTACTTTGCGGGACCACTGTATGGTTTCTACTATCTCATTGTTGTAGACAGCCTATCTAAGTGGCCGGAAGTACTAAAATGCAAGAACCCCACATCTGAAGTAACTATAAACTTCCTATACGAACTATTCGCCAGGTTTGGAGTAGTAGACTGCATTGTCACAGACAATGGAACTCAATTCACGTCTATTGAATTTAAACATCTTTGCGAAGATCATCTCATTGAGCATATAACCATCCCGCCATACCATCCAAGAAACAATGGACAGGCAGAGAGATTCGTGGACACATTCAAGAGAGCTCTGACAAAAGCTAGTGGATCACCGACGGATAAGTCAATCCAACAGTTTCTGCAAGTTTACAGGGTCACTCCGAATGCAAACATCAAAACGTCGAAGACACCTGCTGAGGTTATGTTCGGACGCAAGGTTAGATCGATTTTCCACAAGTTGTTACCAAGCCAGGATAGGACAAACCGAGAAAAACCGATAACAAAAAAAGGTATAAAGTTGGTGAAAAAGTTTTTTTTTAAGATTCACAAAAACAATAGGACTTTCTGGGAGTCCGGCACTGTGGATAAACAAATAGGCAACATGGTCTATATGATTATGGGGCCAGATTTCGTGCACAAACGTCACACTAACCAAATCCGGAAAAGATACTCGAACAGTGAGGTGACCATATCGCCGGAAGAGGACATCATGGACACAGTGTTTGATACTTTTCAGGTGCCCATACCAGAGACTACTCCTGAGAATAGGAGATCAAAAAGAAAACAGAAATCGACTGAGTTGATTATGGTGAACCCCAAACAAAAACGTTATTAATCCCCAGACGGGATATTTTCAAAGGGGGGTGTTGTACCGGCCGTTCCTACAGTGGAGAATATACACCGGTTCTCACTATAAATAGTGAGACACCGAGTGAAAAGGTTGTACTGTTACCGTACTGTTATCGTACTGTTACTGTTTAACGGCAAGCTAGCCGTTCTTGTACCTTATTGTAAATACACTTGTCTCTTTTTACCCTACCTCGACTTGACTTCTTTTTTACTGTTGAACTAACATCACAACAATAAGCTATATAGGTAATTATGAACGTTTGTTTAATAAATTAGGGTGTCCCAGAAAAAGCAGAACCCACAAATTTTGTAATAAAACTATTAATTTTAACTAGGGGGTTTAGGGTTTAGGGTTAGGGTTTAGGGTTAGGGTTGGAGTTAGGGTTAGGGGTAGGGGTAATTCATGAGGAAGACCGTTCCGGTCTCCTGCCTCAAAAATTGCTATCCGGTGACAGCTAAAATAACAAACTCAGCTACATCGTCGCGGCGGTGTTACTTGAAAGAAAACAACCAACTTAGGGCGTTAAATGTATTGGGGGAGGGCTTCTTCTTTTTGTCATAATTCTTGTTTATCTATCGTAATTTGGTGTAATTCTTGTTTATTTATAGAAATTTGTCGTAATTCTTGTTTATTTATTGTAATTTGTCGTAATTCTTGTTTATTTATCGAAATTTGTCGTAATTCTTGTTTAGATATGAAGATGGATATATAGTTTTGAATAGACTGAGACAGATAGATAGATAGATAGATAAACAAAATAATATAGATAGATATAAATGGAGATAGATAGATAGATAGATAGATAGATAGATAGATATTTTTCGACAAGTAAATGTATTTGGGGGGTCGGTTTTTTTTGTCGTAATTTTTGTTTATTTAAACTAAAAACAAGACATTAAACAAACATGAATAAAAGAAAATCTTAGTATTTAAAGTAATATAGAAAATATGAACAAATTGGGATAGATAGATGGATAGGTAGATAGATATGAAGATGGATAGATAGAATAGATAGATAGATAGATAGATAGATAGATAGATAGATAGATAAACAAAATAATATAGATAGATATGAACAAATGAAGATAAATAGATAGATAGAGATAGATAGATAGATATGAAGATGAATAGATAGATGGGTGGATAGATAGACAGATAGATAGATATAAAAATATTGATAAATATGAACAAATTGAGATAGATAGATAGATATGAAGATGGATAGATAGTTTTGAATAGACTGAGATAGATAGATAGATAGATAGATAGATAGATAGATAAACAAACAAAATAGTATAGATAGATATGGACAAATGGAGATAGATAGATAGATAGATAAATAGATAGATATGAAGATGACTAGATAGATAGATGGGTGGATAGATAGATAGATAAATAGATAGATAGATATAAAAGTAAAAAAATGAACAAATTGAGATAGATAGATAGATAAATAGATAAATAGATAGATGCGATATTTTACCCCACCTCCAGTATATCTTCGACAAGTAAATGTAATATAATTTTTTTTTTTTTTTTTTGGGGGGGGGGTAAATACTTACTTTCTTCATATCTATCTATCTATCTATCTATCTATCTATCTATCACCATTTGTTCATATCTATCTATATTATTTTGTTTGTTTATCTATCTATCTATCTATCTATCTATCTCAGTCTATTCAAAACTATCTATCCATCTTCCCGCCCTGTCGTCTGGGGCGTTAGAATGCACCGACTGCACCTCTGCAGAGGGATAAGACTCCCCCAATGGGGCCACCTGTCGGTCGTTGGTGACGACCCGTGATGCTTAAGGATAGAACCCAGGTGGATGAGCAGTTCATGACTTGCAATACTCAACTTTGGCCCTATCTTGGGTTAGACGGGCGGTCGGAGAGGCCCCCTCCGATCAATCGACTGGTCATGTCAAGCCCTAGCACCTATATGCTTTTCTCAACCCTATTGCCCTTATGGCAAGCCCCAACCCCTTTTTATCATATGGGTACTAGAAGACGGTGGCTGAGGGTCTACATGTCCTGGGAATGACGTTAAACTCTATCTGATGGTGAGGTTCCAGTTCTGGAAGTTTGGGGAATGTGGAGCACCCCTTCATCACCATTTCTCCCTGGTCCACTCTGACCTGGAGTAGTAGTACCTGTTAGGGTCCCATCTATGGGTTGAATAGAAAAACATGAGTTTATAAACAAAATTGTATTATGCATTAAGAATGAATTTATTTCACAACTTTGTCGGCATTAAATGACCCATCGAGGTTGATATGCCGTAAAACAAAACAACCCGAACTAAACCATCTTCATATCTATCTATCTATCTATCTCAATTTGTTCATATTTATCTATATTACTTTAAATACTAAGATTTTCTTTTATTCATGTTTGTTTAATGTCTTGTTTTTAGTTTAAATAAACAAGAATTACGACAAAAAAGAAGCGACACCCCCCCCCAATACATTTACTTGTCGAAAATATCTATCCATCTATCTCCATTTCTTCATATCTATCTATATCATTTTGTTTGTTTATCTATCTATCGATCTATCTCAGTCTATTCAAAACTCCATCTTCATAAACAAGAATTACAAATTACGTTAAATAAACAAGAATTATGATAAATTTCTATAAATAAACAAGAATTACGACAAATTACGAAAAATAAACAAGAATTTCAGTGCTATTCGCAGAATTCCGTCCCTACCTCCTGCCTTAAAAACGCTAGGCGGTGATAAATGAAAAAAGCAACCCTCTCTAAATAAAATAAAAATACTACTTTTGTATGTTTCGATTTTTTATTTGTAATTGATTGTTGAAAAAAAAATGAAAATAAAATGAAAATACTGAAAAAAGATTTTTAGCGGATTGAAGGCGTTTTTATCGACAAATTATTTTTTTATTGGTTGAAGGCGTTGATAGTGAGCCATATTCTTATCGACAAGTAAATGTAAATATTTAGGCCCCTCCCCTAAAATATTTTAAAGAGGAGGGGGTTAAAATATTTACATTTACTTGTCGAAAAAAGACTGGAGAGGGTACAATATCGCATTGACTCTTCGGGAAAAACGCCTTAAGCGCTTCAGCAGGTACCGCTTCAGCTAGGAGGGAGGGTTTTTTTCAGCTATCACCGCCTAGTGTTTTTAAGGCAGGAGGCCGGGACGGAATTCTGCGAATAGCACCAAAATTACATTGGTAGGCTTTGTGGCTTTAATGTGACAGTCGTATGGACAGATAAACAGGAAACTCATTTTTATTCGATAGATAGATTTATTTTAACGGCATATCAACGTGTCTAGGACTATTTTATGTATTTAGGTTTTTAAAGGGGCTGGGCAATGGTTACATTGTCTTGATAAAAACGAAGGGGCGGTTGTAATATATCTCTTTCTTGTCGCTTCAAGGCGACGAAAACACGAGTCGGAAAAATAGCTAGAAGGGCTCCGAAATTCGCCTGACGCCGCCCAACAAAAGCATAGCGTAAATCAGGACAGCATCAAAAACCGCTAGCCGGTGGCTGCTGAAAAAAAAACACCAGCTATGATTGAAGTCCGTAGCCGAAGCGGTGTCACTTGAGAGAAGAAAAAAAACAAGGGTTAGAGCTAGAGTTAGGGTTGGGGTTGGGGTTTAGGGTTAGTTTAATGGGAAAATAAATAAATAATTTGGGCTCAGTTTTTTCTGGGTCACCCTGCATGCAGGGTGACCCAGAAAAAACAGACCCCACAAATTTAGTAATAAAATTGTTAATTTTAACTAGGGGGTTTAGAGTTAGGGTTTAGGGTTAGGGTTAGGGTTAGGGTTAGGGTTGGGGTTGGGTTTTTGCGGGGAAAACGCCCTAAGTTGGTTGTTTTTTGTTTGTTTGTTTGTTTTGTTCTTTGTTTTTTTCAAGTGACTCCGCTTCGGCTACGGACTTCAATCGTAGCTGATGTTTTTTTGTTTTGTTTTTTGTTTTTTTTGTTTTGTTTTTTTTCAGCAGCCACCGGCTAGCGGTTTTAGAGGTAGGAGGCCGGGCCGGAACTCTGCGAATATTACCACAGGAGGGCTGAATGACAAAACCTGAAAATACCCCCCCCACTCACACACACACACACAAAGAGATCCAAGCACTGCAACACAGATGGAAGAAGTGCACAGGCCGCAAAGGGGGGGGGGGGTAATGCTTAAAAATAAACCTCATTTGGTAACATTCCATGAGAATTTCTTCATCAGCCTATGAACCCTGGTATTCTATTTACAGATTTTTAAATAATCAAAAAAAAAAGCAGGCGAGCTTTAAATAAATAAAAATGACCTCGAACTTAAAACAACCAATAAATCGGGTTTAAATTGCTGAATAATTTTCTTTGTTGTTTTTGTTTTGTTTTTTTAAGGAGGAGGGTTCAAATAGAATAAATAAAAGTGACCTTTGTATCTTTGTCTGTTTAATTAGAATATGCTACAGTAAATGAAAGACATAAACATTATTTATTATTATAAGATTTCAAAATACACAACGTTGATTTAAATTATTCTTTAAGGAGGGTAAGGAAATTTATATTTTTTCCTTTTGTCTTACCTTATTTATTTATTCATCTATTTATTTATTTATATAGTCTAATTAAAAAAAAGTTAACAAACTTGAAAATTTTTCCCGCAACAAATCAATAATGTCTGAAAAAGGTGTCGTACAATTCCTTAGTTCTGAAGAAGTCTTCGAGAGCTATGGAACCGAGTTTCTGCCGAAAGATATAATGGAAAACGGAAATTCTGGTGAGTACCATTTTTCTACTTAAAAACCAATTCCTGGGTTTGGGAAGATTGTTTAGCGCCATTTCTGTAGATGAGCCTTTTAAGTGGATTCGGTTGTCGTTTGTTTTTTCTATTGCTGTAAGCACGTAACGTCCAATCGATTTTGCGCGATGAATGTACACATGATGGGAAAAGTTATAAAAAACGTTTCTAAAGGTTATTTTATCGTAAAAAAATCTTTGTATAATTTTCAAGAAATCAAATTTAAAAAAAACACCAATATTTTTTTCTTGATTTCATATCCTATGAATATATATATATATATATATATATATATATATATATATATATATATATATATGTGTGTGTGTGTGTGTGTGTGTGTGTGTGTGTGTGTGTGTGTGGTATATTAAGAAAAAATGAAAAAACACAGGTTTAAATGGGTTAAGTGGTGAGTTTATTGGCCGACACTGCAGTGTTTCGATCTATTAATTAGATCATCTTCAGGGCATAAGATAAGAAATTATTTATCACAGCGTCCCATACTCACGCCATAAAATAGAATATTTGATGTCATATTTCAAAACCGTCTCCTTTTTCAAACGTCAAAAAAAATTTTAACAGACTGAATGACAAGGATTACTACTCGCTTTTCTCGTTATTCTGTGATAAATAATTTCTTATCTTATGCCCTGAAGATGATCTAATCAATAGATCGAAACACTGCAGCGTCGGCCAATAAACTCACCACTTAACCCATTTAAACCTGTGTTTTTTCATTTTTTCTTAATATACTACATACCGTCGGATTCACTTCCTTTCTTCACACACACACACACACACACACACACATATATATATATATATATATATATATATATATATATATATATATATATATATAAAGTCAACTTTTAAACATTTTTCCCCAAAGTCGTAAATCTTGTTTATGTTTCAGTTTAAATGATTTGTTTCACCATAGTATGAAATGTTTTCATTTAAGCTAATTACTTGTGTATTCTATGAAAAACGTTAAAAAAAATGTGTAAAAAATGTAATACATAATTATGTGTGTGTACGTGTTTAATTTAGCCATAATACTAGAATAGAACTTAGTTTATTTTAATATTTTAATAAATTGATAACAATGAATCAAATAGATAAGATAACTTTTAAATAATTTAAAAGCAGGACAAATATCGGTACAGAATTATTTCAGCCAATATTTTTTTTTTTAAATACAAACTAAAATTTTTTTTTAAAGTGTTGTAAACCAATTATTGAACTTTGGGGCATCCATATATTCAGAATATTTGGCGGGAAAATGTGTATACTGCTGTTGGACAATTTGTGCGCCATCAAAACAACATTATTTTGATTTTTGGACAATATGACCTTTAGGCACCCCTTTTGCTTTGCTGATTCATAAGTGCATTTTTTTTTCCATTTACACCGTCAACATACAGTTGTTTGTTCGGGTTAGGGTTAGGGTTAAGGATTAGTTTTATAATTTAAAAAAAACTCTAAAAACCGTCTGTTAACAAACAACCGGATGTTGACGGCGTAAATGAAAAAATGTACTTATGAATCAGCAAAGCAAAAGGGGTGCCTAAAGGTTATATGGTCCTGATTTTTTTTCCATAAAAAAAACTGGTTATTAATTGGCTACAAACTTACGAACATGTGAGTATTTTTTCTGTTCGGTGTATTTGACTTTTTTTTATTCATTTCTAAAAAGAAACTTTTAAAAGTGTTTTAAAATATTAATAAGTGTATTAATTTCAGTTGGGTGGAAAGAGTAAAATTAATAATTTTGGAGGCGAATTTGATTGTATAAAATAAATTACATATGTATTATTATATTGCTTTTTTTTCGACTAAAACAAAAATTTCACTTTAAATAATCGATTCAAATAACTGTAATTCGTTTTTTTAAGTGAAAAAGAGCATGATGTTGGTGCTCCCTAATAAATTTGTAGTTATGTTCAAAATTAGAGTGTAAGGGAGATAAATACAAAAAATCAATCCGAATGAACAAGATTTTTGAGTGTAAAATAAATAAAAATCTATGGAAGCCTAAATTGTAAAATTATTTTGTGTATTTAATCGAAACGGGTTATCAGGGGTGATAACTTTTTTTAATACGTTTGATGATCCATACACGAAATAAACGATCGTTAGCAATAATTTTTAAATAAATAAAAATTTCTGAAAATAGGTTGCACAAAATTAGGCATTTTTTAAACTTACATTTTTAGATAGATTGAATAAATCATTATCTACAATTTAAATATTGAATTCCCTATTAAATTCTTAAGTGATTAAAAATAGGCCAGTTGAATCAGGGAAAATACTATTTTTGCATATATTCAAAGCAAAATATATTTTATAACAACAAGAAAAGAAAAAAGAAACATAATACAGAAATTATTTTTTGAGTTTTAAGAAAAAAAAAATTTGAATTTTTTTTTTTTTAAATCTTAAAAATTTTTGGGTATTGATTTTTTTTTTTTTTTTTTTTTTTTGTATGTGTTCTTCGGGATTTGATCTTAATGTAAAAATTGGGAACTGTAAATGTTTTTGTTTTTTAGTTTTTTTTTTTGGGGGGGGAGGGGTATTATTATTCAAATGACCAAAGGCTGGCTACCTCTTGCAACCTCAATTGATAAAAAAAACATTTTTAACAGAATAAGCTATTTATCATAAAATTAAGTCATAAATAATAAAAATAAGAAAATTTTATTATAATTGGGCAATTCCCTGATTTCAGGTAATTATTTATGAAAATTTCAAAAATTTCAAATTTTAAATAAATAAAAGATTTTTTTTAGAAAAGATATTGTATCAGGCCAATAATGAATTATCATAACATCATTCATGTAAAGACGAATAAAAGTTAAAGGCTTAATGACTTAATGTGAATTTTCAGATATGGAAAAAGTGGCCAATATGGGACAATTTCTACTGAAGAGGTTTGTGACGCACAATGAAGAACTCAACACTTTACATGCAGAACTCGTGGGATATGTTCATGAGTTGGCGGTAAGTATTTAATGTTAAATAAATAAGAACTGTGATTATATATATATATATATATATATATATATATATATATATATATATATATATATATATATATATATATAATATATATTTATATATATACGTGTGTGTGTGTGTGTGTGTACATATATATATATGAGTGTGTGTATATATATATAAGATATTTATCCAAAACTTGGTAGTAAGGGATGATTCTATATGTGATTTCTAAGATACACTGTATTGATATTGTATGATCCATTATGTATAAATACAGTGAATCTTTAAATCACTAAAGAGAGCTCAATGTATAATAAACTTTTTAGATTATATACAGAGTAATATTTATCATATAAAGGAATGAAGAACTCAACACCGTAATTCCATAATAAATTTATTTCGACCCAAATTGGGGCCTATATAAATCTAAGTTGATTTAATATAGCTCCCCAAAACCCAGTCTCATCAGATGGGTCTCAATTCAGTTATGAAATTGCACATCTCACAAAAAAAACAAAAAGCAGAATTTAAAAAAAAAAAATATATTATATATATATATGCGCACGTGTGTGTGTGTGTGTGTGTACGTACATATATATATATTATATATATATATATATATATATATATATATATAATGAGTGTGTGTATATATATTATATATATATATATATATATATATATAATATATTATATATATTGCACGTGTGTGTGTGTGTGTGTGTGTGTGTGTGTGTGTGTGTGTGGAGAGAGAGAGAGAGAGAGAGAGAGAGACTTTAACGTTTCCGTTGCAGCGGTATTAGTAATTTATCCAAAAGTGCTCAATATATCATAAACATAGAGCTATAGTGATTAATTAGACCAATAATAAAATTATGGGTCTACCACGGTTTCGATCTTAGCAATCTCGCCATGAACTTGAAGTCCTGACGAGATCACTAACATTGAAAGAGAGAGAGAGGGGGTAAAGAGAGATTAACTGGACTAGATAGATAAATAGATAGATGTTAATTAGTTTAATTTTCAAAATTATTCAATAATTTTAAACATTCTTTTTCTTTCTTTTTTTTCTTTTTTAAAATTTTTGTAGAAATTTTTATGTCTCCTACTTCTCGTTTCATTTCATTTTTTTTTTTTATCTTTCTATTTTTGAATTTTCTAAGAAAATTAATTTCTTTGTGGACAAATTTATTTACAGATAAATCTCCTTGGTGAAAACCAGTTCTAAATCGTAAAATAAAAAAAAAAACACATTAAATTTTAAATATCCTTTTAATTTGAGAGAAACTTTATACTCTTATTATCGAAAATAAATGTAGTGTATATTTTTATCAAGTCTGTTACTACTCACTTTAATTTTAATTTTGTGAATTTTCTAAAATAAAAATAAAAATAAAAAAAATCGTTTGAAAAAAATTAATTACATGTGTAATATTATTTTGCTTTTTTACTGCTTTTCGACTTTTAAAAAAAATTTAATTCGTTTTTAAAATGAAAAGCAGACGAATTTTGGGGTATTTCTACTATATGTTGTGTATGTAGGGGCACTGAGTTAGAGGGAGATAACTCTTTCTTTTTCTTTCTTTTTTTCATCCGGAAAAAAATGCTTACTTTTATAAGAAATGAAAATTGAATTAAAATAGGCCAGGTGAATCAGAAAAAAAAAAACTTTTTGTCATCAAATCAAAGAAAAATATTATTATTTCAGACCATATTACCTTTAGGTACCCCTTTTTGATCTCGATTAATAAAGGACATGTTTTTCATTTACATCGTCAATATCCGGTTGTTTGTTAAGGGTTAGGGGTTAGGGGTTAGTTTTATAATTTTTTCTAAAATCTAAAAATCGTCTGTTAAAACAACCGGATATTGACGGTGTAAATGAAAAACGTCCTTTCTTAATCGAGATTAAAAAGGGGTGCCTAAAGGTCATATGGTCCGATTTTTTTAATGGCTATTCAGTGTTTGCTCAGTTTTCACCTTTTTATTATGACAGCATCTGAAAGAAAGACAGAAATATCTTGATACAGTCGAGGTGACATATCAGACAGCCACACAAGAAATGGAACTCGAACTGGAAAGCATGAAAAAAGTCCATTCCAATTATCAAAAAGAAGTTAAGCGATTACAGCGAGAGGTCATCAGGTGAGTTAAATTATAATCAAAAGTAAAATCTTTAGTAAAATAATTCCTAATTTATTTCTATAATAAAGTATATAAAATCAGTGGCGTGTCTTCTTGTTGTTATCTAGCACAAGACCAGGGAGATTGCTTTGGCTGAGCTGGAGCGCCACACCTACCATTAGATCCCAGATATTTTACTGCACAGATCAGAATTTACAATACATTTCTATAATAAAATAATTTACAATGCATTTCTATAGTCAATTAATTTACGATGCATTTCTACAGTAAAATGATTCATAATGTATTTCTATAGTAAAATGATTTACAATGCATTTCTATAATAAAATGATTTACAATGCATTTCTATAATAAAATGATTTCCAATGCATTTCTATAATAAAATGATTTACAATGCATTTCTATAGTAAAATAATTCATAACGCATTTCTATAATGAAATAATTCACAACACATTTTTATTGTAAAATAAGTCATAATATATATCTATAGTAGAATAATTCACAATCTATTCCTATTACAAAATAATTCATAATGCATTCCTATAGTATAATAATTTACAGTGCATTTTTAGAATGAAATAATCTATAATGTATTTCTATAGTAAAATAATTGACAATGCATTTCTATAGTAAAATAATTCACAACCCATTTCTATGGTAAAATCATTTGCAACATATTTACATTTATAAATTTTTTTTTTTTTTTTTTTTTTTTTGTAGATCAAATGAAACAGAAACGTCATTGCGAAAGTCCATATCATGTATTTCTATAGTAAAATAATTGACAATGCATTTCTATAGTAAAATAATTCACAACCCATTTCTATGGTAAAACCATTTGCAACATATTTACATTTATAAATTTGATTTTTTTTTTTTTTTTTTTTTTTTTTTTTTTGTAGATCAAATGAAACAGAAACGTCATTGCGAAAGTCCATATCCGAAGCGGCCCGTACTCGGAAAGTTGTACCTTTCAGCCAGATACATTTAAACATTTTCCAGCTCGTGATTACTGCCTACTCTGCTTAAACTCAAGTGATCACAGCAGCTACCACGAAAAACAAACCGACGCTCTCTTTCAGCAGTTGATAATTGCGCGCAATGTTTGCAACAACATGGAGCGGGACCTTCAAGCGGAAGACGAGGAGAAAAAGTTCCTAACAGACAAATTGATTTCACTCCGTAAAGAGGCAGAGGCCCTGACGAAATATCTACAATTCTCTGGGAGAGGTCACTTAATCGTTAGGCCGGACATGCCAGAGAATTTATCCGAGGTAACACACTGCAATAATTGTGACAATATCATCGACAAAAACGTAACAAAAACACGAGAGCATCAGGGGAACGAAATATATTTAAAACTTACACCAGATAAAGATACAAAAATGTCCGAGCCGCCAGTGCTTCAAACTGGTGATATATGCCATACAGTTAATAGGACAGTACCAAACCTACAAGAGACTCAGTCAGGCAAATTGGACGAGGAAACTAACCAGTATGAAACTGTGGCAGTGTCTGAAATAGCTGTACCAAAAACCAATGATGTTAATCACAATGGACTTTATGAAAAAGTACAAGGACAGAATTGTCAGCAACAAAAAGGTCCAACTGTACAACCAGAAAAACAAAAATCAGAAGCGGTAATGAAAACAAATCAAGCAAACCTTGAGAAGGAGCAACAGGCATATTTAACTTTCAAAAAAAATGAAAATACTTATTATGGTGATGACGGGGATATGCACTGTAGTTCATGCATTGTAAACGGACAGTGCCAAGCCTGCAGAGCCTTCTGCGGAAATAACTTTGGATGCTTCAGAGAACTCTTTTATTGTCTTATAACTTATGTTAACACACTTATACATAAGAAATAACACACGTGGTGTAATGGTTAGAGTAGTTGAAAACAGACTTGTCAACCCGAGTTCAAATCCCGGACAAGGCCTTTTCTTTTCAGCGCTAATACCCTTGGGAAAGGTATGAATACAACTACTCTCCCTCCAGCTATGGGTAAATAGTAGGGTAGACTGGGCTCTTTAACCTTGGCTAGGTAACCAGTCTAGGAGAAGGAAAACTCTGAATTCAAACTCCACAAATTGGCCTAGTGACATATACAGCTCGTGTAGAGGGGTTGGTGTAACGTTATGACGATCACCAGGGGCATTTGCTGCATTTCTCTGCATATTTCGTCTTCTGGCCATCATTTCGTCTGTGTGTAGTCTGCAAGCTGGACCCTCACTTGTTGTATCCACAATTGAACTGTACCCCCCCCCAGGGGTGGGGGCTAAAGATCCCCTCAAAAGAGAACCATTAACAATCAAACAAAGAGAGGGTAACAAACAAGTCAAAGACAGTTTAGGGTTCACATTCCAAAATGGACAAGAGAGATGTATGACTAACACATTCATTTTCCTTTCATTCCTTATCTATTTGCTTTTCCTTCTGCTGCTATATCTGTCGAGACGAAGGGTCGGGAGCCCCCCTTAAGGGTCGGTAGCCCCCCCCCCCTTCTCTAGCCAAAACCAAGCCCTGCTACTTTCGTGATCTGAACTGTTCTGGTCTGCTGCTAAAAATCTGTCTTGACTCTTTTTCAAATCCAAACTTAACTTAGTCTTTCAATTCAACCCCTGCTGCCACTCCTAATTCTCGTCTCAAATCTCATCATTCATTCTCGTTCCCCCTCCCCCCCCCGAGGGATTTGAAAATCCCTTTGTTTAAGAAGAGACCACCAAGGTGGTCAACCATTAGCTGATTTTATTACTTTACTAGATTTTTGTTTACCTTCCTCTTTGTTCAATCGAGACATCTCGTCTTCTAAGTGGAAATATTATTATCATTTATCTCTTCTTAAGTCCATAACTTATTTTAATGGTCCTGACTTGCTATTGACACCTATGCTTACATATACTTATATATACATACATATACACACGCACACGCATATGATCCACTGTCTCTAGTCTACACACACACACACAAATATATATATATATATGGGGGGGGGGGCTTGTCTTAATCCTCATACTCACATATCTACTTATTTATATAATTACATACACTTGCACATGCATGTTGCATACCACAACATGTGCAGCCACATGTTGTGTCATATTAATTATAATAATAATAATAATAATAATAATAATAATAATGGATCACCCTATCCCAGCCAGGAGACCAGACCTAATATTGATTAACAAAAAAAAGAGAATGTGTAAACTGGTGGACTTTGCGGTCCCAGCAGATCACAGGGTGAAGCTGAAGGAAAATGAAAAGATGAATAAATACCTGAACCTTGCCAGAAAATTGAAAAAGCTGTGGAATATGAGAGTGAAAGTGATACCAGTTGTAGTTGGTACACTTGGAACGGTACCAATAAACTTGGAAAAAAGAAAAAAAAGAATGGAGGATCTAGAAATCAGAGGAAGAATTGAGATCATCCACACTACTGCACTGCTGCAATCGGCTAGAATACTCCAAAGAGTCCTGGAGACCTGAGGAGACATGTTGTCACTCAGCCTCCAGTGAAATACCATCAGCTAACGCTGATGTGAAAAACTCAAAAGGAGTGAAAATAATATCTTTTCAGCTAGTATATTAGGTCTGAGACCTGTCAGCTGTTCCTTATAAACATTCATCTTAATTCCACAGAAATATTGGTAAATATATGTATATAGTGCTGAAGAATTCCACAGAAATATTGGTAAATATATGTATATATATATTCTGAAGAAATAAACAATCATTTCTTTTATCTTATTTTTTTTTTCAGTGTTTATTCCATACACTTTTTGTTATCCTATGTAGTTGCAGAGGGTGGTGTTGTCCTCATGCCATAGTGACCAATATGCTGGACTGTGACCTGATATCATAAGAGTAAATTTGGTGGAGTTACTTATTGTTGGTATCAGTAAGGGAGTCTATCCCTGTTTGACTGGGGTGGAGTGCCACACCTACTATCAGCGCAGTACAGATCAGATTATCCAAGCTGTGTTATCTATGTGCTGAGTTGGTGGGAACCAGTATCAAACTGAGAACCTTGCAATTCCTTAGCCGGTGCTCTACCAACTGAGCTAAATTGGACCCTTTTTTTATACCATATAACTGCAAGAGAATTATTTGTACTAGCAAAATAAAAAAACACCCTCCGGCCGATGTAAAAATAGATTTTTGAAACATATTGCCTTAGGGGTGGGAGTTAAAAATTCAATGTCAGCGAGTTTGTACCCTAAGTAAGTAAAATCATCAAATTCATTAAAGGATTAAAAAAATAAAACAATTTGAAATGTAAACTTTAAATATGTATTAAAATAAAACAAACTATATATAGATATATACTACCAGGCATGTATTTATTAAAACTTGTTTTAAAAAACAATGAGGACTGTCTAATGTTGCGTGTTCAAATTTTTAGTGTATTTATTCTATGTTATGACGATTTTAGGTATAGTGACGTAAGCAGTGACATAGTTTTTGTTACAGACAAATACCGGAAGCAAATCTCCATTATTAATAGATTAGATAGAAATACTTGATACCATATAACTGAGTGCAAATTGAACTCCAGTCACACTATTACATTCATTTTCCTCCAGCTATGGAGCAGAAATTCTTCCAAATTGCAATTATGTCAGTGCTACTGTATGGCTGCACCACTTAGACTCTAACAAAATGCTTGGAACAAAAGCTAGATGAGAACTGTGCTGCCCTGAACAAATCCTGACTGCAGTACTCCACAAACAAACAGCTGAATGGCTACTTACTTCCTATTACGCAAACCATCCAAGAAAGATAAAATAATAATGAAAATAATTATAATAATGAAATTTATTGTGTACAGTGCTCAGGTGCACCACAACTCATCAAAGTCTCATGTCTAGTAGACAGAATAATGTATTAGTGTCAGGAACATGAACAGCATACAGTAATAATATACATGTATGTGTACAGTGCTCAGGTGCACCACGACTCATCAAAGTCTCATGTCTAGTACACAGAATAATGTATTAGTGTCAGAAACATGAACAGCATACAGTAATAATATACATGTATGTGTACAGTGCTCAGGTGCACCACAACTCATCAAAGTCTCATGTCTAGTACACAGAATAATGTATTAGTGTCAGGAACATGAACAGCATACAGTAATAATATACATGTATGTGTACAGGGCTCAGGTGCACCACAACTCAAAGTCTCATGTCTAGTACACAGAATAATTTATTAGTGTCAGGAACATGAACAGCATACAGTAATAATATACATGTATGTGTACAGTGCTCAGGTGCACCACAACTCATCAAAGTCTCATGTCTAGTAAATAGAATAATGTATTAGTGTCAGTAACATAAATAACGTACAGTAATAATATACATGTATGTGCGCGCGTGCATGCATATGTGTGTGGATGGGAGTTTCAGGTATAGTGTTGGTGGACTGCAGGAAGCATGGAGGCTTTGAAAGATGCAGTGTTTCGGCAGCCCACAACAGATGCAGGCAGTTTATTCCATGCCTCGGCAACTCTGAGCCTGAATAAATATTTCCAAAAGTCATGTGAGCTATGCTGTTTTCTGACTTTGTAGGCAAGCCCATGTGTGTTAGAAACAGGGAGATCAAAAAGGTGCTCAAGATTGCTGTTGTTAAGATGATTAATGACCTTATGCTGCCAGATGCCAGAGTTTCAACGAATCCATTCCCAGGGCAGCAAGACATACTGGGTACTGCTAGAGAAATAAGGACAAATTTATAAGTGTCATTCTCTTTTTTCTGAGCTGTGGTTGTGTCAATGCCATTGTCAGTTATTTCCTATAGCTCCAACATAAACAAAGGGGAACCACTCTTGACTGATAAATTATTTATTTATTTATTGATATACTAGGGAAAAAGAAGATGGGGTTAGGGTTAGTGTTAGGGTTAGGGTTTAGGGTTAGTTTAATGAGAAAATGAATAAATAATTTATCAGTCAAGAGTGGTTCCCCTTTATTTATATAAGAGTTATAGGAAATAACCACCATTGTCTTCAAAAAATATCAGGATTTTATCATTTCTAAGAGAACTTAATAAAATAGAAATAAATATTATTATTACTAGCAAATATATGCACCCTCCGGGTGCAAGTATTAAAGTTTTAATCTAATAAAATATCATGTTAAATTAGAAAGGCTAATGAAACTGAATAAGAATTCAGATAAAAATATTTGGAACAGAGGGGTATAATCGGAAAATAGAACAACTTTGAAACTAACTGTTCCACCATTTTCCCTTACTCCCGTCTTCAGTGGTAAATTTCCCTAATTTACTATTTAGTTAAAATAGGAAGAAGAACAAAATTACAGTTATTTCTTTATGTTAATAGATTTCTGTTAAGATTTATCCCCGAGATTTTTGCTCATATTTATTAAGATAAAACCAAACAATTAGAAATCAATAATACTAAGCATATATTTATTAAAATCAATTTTTTTAAGATCAATATGCAAATTAGCCTTCCCATTCACACTGTAAACCGTTATTTTGTTGAATATATAAATATAATTGCATGTTATTAGTATGTAGATATTGTTAACAGTCTTAATGATGTAAAACAATTTTACTAATAATTGAGGTTTAAATAAAAAATAAAATCATGGAGAATGTGATCTAAATAACAAAGGGAATTGTGACTTGTATAGTAATATAGTTTCGGTTACAGACAGACAAACCCACAATCTCCATTATAATAAGATTATTATTATTATTATCATTTTGGTTTTTCACACCCTCCTAAGCTGGTGGTCACTGGAGGCTGAGTGACTGCAAGTCTCCTTAGTCTTCAGGTCTCTTCTGAGTATTCTTGCTGTTGTTAATAGTGCTGTTGTTTGGATGGTCTCACTTCTTCTTTGAATTTCCAATTCTTCCAGACTCTTTTCAAAACCCTTGGGAACTGTTCCAAGGTCCCCAATTACAATTGGCATGACCTTTACCTTCATGTTCCACAGTTTCATCAGCTTTCTGGCCAGATTCAAGTATTTGTTTATCATTTTGTTTTCTTTCACCTTCACTCTGTGATCTGCCTGGACAGCAAAATCCATGTTTTTTTCTTTCTGTTAATTAATACTAGTTTTGGCCTCCTAGCTGGGATTTGGTAATCCGTCCTTATTTCAAAGTCCCCAAAGAATTTTATCCATCTCATTCTCATGTGTCTCATTCTCTAGCACAGACTCCGGTTTGTGCATGTACCATTTAGTAGCATGGCAAAAATTGAATTTATTATTATTATCATTATTATTATTATTATTATTATTATGAGTTTTTCACATCGGCGTTAGCTGATGGTACTTCACTGGAGTCTGAGTGACAACAAATCTTCTCAGATCTGAGTATTCTAACCGATTGAAGCAGTGCAGTAGTCTGGATGGTCTAAATTCTTCCTCTGATTTCCAGATTCTCCAGTCTTTTTCCCAAGTTTATTGGGATTGTTCCAAGTGCACCAACTACAATTAGTATCACTTTCACTCTCATATTCCACAGCTTTTTCAATTCTCTGGAAAGGTTGAGGTATTTATCCATTGAAATTTTGTTACCAAAAATATGAATATGCAACACTCCAAAAATAAACATATCTCTTAAATATTTAAACAATTTTATTTTTGGTTAAAGAGTTTCAATTCTATAGAGTTTGGCAATAAATAATACCTAATAATATCCATTTTGATTTAATAATTTTTATGAATTTCATGAGATGTATATAGGTTGTCTGAAAAGTTAATCAGCTGACAAGGATACTCTCATGGAATGTGACCAAATGAGATTTATTTTTTCTCATAGTCTCCCTTTTAGTCAACACAATTCTTCTATCGGTGGTTGAGTCCTATTGGTCAAAAAGTCATTTACAGCAGATATGAAATCATCAATGGGAACTTTTCAGTCCCTTCACATAATAGAATCCTGGTATCTTTGTTTTAGAGAACTAAATTTTATCAAAATTGTTTGGAGTAACCTCATTTATAGATAATATGCTCTCTCACTCTCTTTCTCTCTCTTTCACTAATATATATATATATATATTATATATATATATATATATATATATATTTAATATACCAAACTTGTTGGTAAATCCTCGCGGGTGAGAAAAAAAACAGCAAATAGTTTGATTGTAAAAATATACTACCAAACATCACCCGGGGAGAAAAAGATTTTTGGAAAAAAAGAAAAGACCAAGATAATCGTACCAACCAAAAATAATCTATTGGTACAATATTTTGGACAAAAGAAAAAACAATTTATATGTATATATATATATAAGATATATATATTCATACAAAACCGCCATGAAACTAAAGCTAATAAGTAAAAAGTGCTCAATACCTAAGTAGAGCAAATAATAAAGATAAATCTAATGAGTCAGGTAAACCTACTAAAGTTTCGCTTAGTGCTCTTCAGGGATAAAATCCAACTAAAGAGATTTGGAGCAAACTCACATTTATACAAACCTAAGCACTAAGTGAAACTTTTAGTAGGTTTATCTGACTCATTAGGTTTATCTTTATATTATATATATATATATATATATATATATATATATACTTTCTAAACTCTACCGGTGTGGAAAAAAACAGATAATTCAGTTTTTCAGAATAAAAAAATTTTCCAAACTGACATCTGGGAAAAAAAAAAAAATTTTTTTTTAAGAAAAGACCGGCACATCTATACTTTCTGAAAATAATCATCAGTATCGTATGTAGTGACCAAAAGAAAAAACACCAGGGGAGTTTTCTAAGTTTTATATGTAAAAAGTGCTTAATACAATAAGTAGAGCATGATTATAAGGACCTACATGAATCAGACACTATCTACATAGGTTTCATATATATATATATATATATCATCATATGAAATAACGACTTAACAGCACGGAATTAACCGGAAAAGAAAAATTTTCAAATATACGGGTTCATCTCTCTCTTTCT
>CM042147.1:77819263-77852997 GCA_023376005.1 Doryteuthis pealeii | reverse complement strand
AGTCTGCCCCCCGAAAATATGATGAATTTTTTGTGGGTTGATATGTTTAACGTCTTCTTGTGTAGGTTTATTTAATTAAAAAGAGCATCATTTAAAAAGAGTCACCGATGGGTCTCATCGGTGGGTCGGATTAAATATAATAATTGTCCTCGGATGATTTTTGGGTTGTAGGCCGGATTCGACCCGGCAGGCCGTAAGTTGCCGGACTTCTGGTATACAGAATGCACCAGCATTTGATAACATGTTCTTTAGTGGGTTTTAAATTGGAAAGCTCTGGACGATGACATTTCTCATAGCGTTTGATTCCCTTCGAAAGGTACGAATCTCTCTTATTCTCGCCCTTCCCCCAGCTAGGGTTGGGCAGATCAGATCTTGAACCTTAGTTATGGCAACCCGATCTATTGGAGATAGGAACACTTGAATACACTTTGTTAAACTCTGTTTAAAATTGACCATTTTTTTTCGCATCCTGTTCGTAGTTTAACTACATTAATGCATGGCTATCTAAAAACATTACATCCCGTCGGCGGAGCTAATATACGTGATTTGTTCTCAGCGAGGGTAAGACCTTTTTAAAGAGGGTGTCCTGGGTATGACACTAAACTGAATCTGATGGAGAGGCTTCAATTTCTGGAGATCGGGGAGTGTGGGTGTCCCTTACTCACCATTACTCTCAGATTCACTTTGGTCTGCAATGTTTGGCGTCCCATCTTATGGGCCAATACATTCTATTTGATTATGTCAGTATTAAATCGGGAATACATGATACCATGTACTAGGGATGGTGCAAAGGTGACATAACTCTTTAGAATAAATAAGGAGTTATTCCCTTTACATTTTTTTTAATACAGAAAGAAAATGCTACATTTATTTTTTGAGTTTAGAAATAACTTTTAAATTTTAAAATCACTTTTAATTTTTCATTTTATTTTCTTATATATTTTTCTAAATATATATATGATCTTTCAAAAAATGTAAGATTAGGACCGGGAGATTTTTTCTTCATTCTGAATAAAAAAAAAATTTTTTGAAGTTTCTCATTAAAAATAACAATGTTATAAAATTAAGTCGTGAAAAATAAATTTTGGTGAAAATTTCATTTAAAATTTGGACATTCCCTGATTTTTTGTTATTGATATTTTAAAAATTAAGAAATTTAAAAAAAAAAATCTCCTTTGGCAATCCATGAACATTCACTACATATATAACTGTTATATTATTATTATTATTATTATTATTATTATTATTATTTATATTTATTATTATAAAAGTTACTTGAAATATAAATTTTATTTATTTATTTATTTTTTACTAAGGTTATTATAATTATTTGAAATGATATAATTGCATCAACAGATATAAACAAATGGACTATTATTCAAATAGAAAATTTATTTTGAATTATATTATTCATTAATTAGTATTAATAGGAAAACACTTGGAACCAAAACAAACTGTTTTGCAATTTATATTCGATAGGTTATCTGGCACGAACAAAAAAAACAAGTAACACCTAACAAAAATCTAAATTTAAGGGCACAATGAACGAGATTCCTAGACGGGTTGATATGTCGTTAAAATTCACCAAATGAAAGAAAAATGCGGCATCTCTATACATTTGAATATTTTCATTGAAAAACAAAAACCAAACAAAACAAGAGAAACAAAGGAAATTTAAACAATAACAAAGAATTACTTCCTTGAAATATTGCAGGGAAAGCAACTTCTTATTAGACTCACAGAGGTTTATTTCCCTTTATGTTATACTGAATGTATTGTATTTATTGTATATATTTGTTGACGTCCAGTCAATTTGGTAAGAATTATATTTATCCACAAAGCGATGATGCTAAAACGATTAAAGTTTGTTTTGAAAAAAAAAAAAAAAAAATTTCCTTAATATTTATGTCAGAATTATCCATTTTTTATGGAGAAATTTCTTTGCCATTACGAATAAATAGGATAAAATTGGCAATCGAAATAAAAGAGAAATAAATTAGGTATGGCCAACATTTCGGTACAAACATTCAAAAAAGAAATTAAAATTGTTAATTATCACTTTTTTAAATTTTTTCCCCCTTTATACAAGAACAACAACAACTCTACATAAAACATATAACATGAAAGAATCACTTTATTAAAAAATCACGATCTTCAAGAGAGAGAGAGAGAGAGAGAGAGAGAGAGAGAGAGAGGAGAGGAGAAGAGAGAGAGAGAGAGAGATGTTCCAATATTACAAGATACAGATCTGAATTTATAAAATTCCTCCGTTTAAACAAATGATTTTTCATGTGATTCTTCAAAAAATTCTTCTTCATAATATTAAAAAAAATGGACCATATGACCTTAAGGCACCCCTTTTGGATCTTGATTAAGAAAGGACATGTTTTCATTTTACACCGTCAATATCCGGTTGTTTTAACAGACGGCTTTTAGATTTATTTTTTAATTTAAAACATAAACCCTAACCCTAACCCTACCTCAACCCCTAACAAACAACCGAATATTGACGGTGTAATAAAAAACATGTCCTTTCTTAAATCGATATCAAAAAGGGGTGCCTAAAGGTTAGCTCAGTCGGTAGGGAGCGTTCAACTAGAAACCACAACGGTTCCTAGTTCGATACTGGCCCTCACCAACTCAGCGAATGAGTAGCACAGGGATCTGCGCGGTAAAGTGAGGAGCTGATGAGTAGGTGTTGGCGCTCCACCCAGAATCTAAATAATCTCCTTTTGGTCTCGCACTATTGAAAAGAGGATAGACTCCCTCGCTGATTGGCTGATACCGACATAGGCCCCCCAATGACTTTACTTTATTTTAAAGGTAATTATGGTGCCAAAAATTAATTTAAGTTTCATTCATTTTTTTTGAGTTTGTTTGAATTTTAATTCATGGTGGTGGTGGTGGTAGTGGTTTTAAAATATGATAGATTTTGGTCATACCTAAGAAATACGATGTGTAACCAATGTCTTATTTAATTATCATTACATTGCACTCTGGACTTAGAGACAAGTCTTGCAGAAAAGGACTAATTTTTGTTAGATCACCAAAGTAAAGCGATTAATGAGTCTATTCCAGGATGGAGTCTACAGGAAGTACGTGGCCCTGCCTCGGGCGGGGGTCCAGTGGATTCGGCCCCGGATTCTTACAAGCCTAACGTCGTTGAAACCCAGGGTCCATCACCCCAGGCAACCACCTTGCCCCTCGATTAAAAGGACAGGGCTGATTTATTGCCCCAGTGTCTGAGGTGCCCCTTGAGGGAGAATTGCCAACAGGATCAACATATTTTTTGTTCCTGCCACCCATGAAGTCTCGGGCTTGTGGGTGGTCCCACATTAATAGGCCTTGTGCCTGACCTGTACACGTGGTGTATGTGGTAAATATTCAACAGGGGTTTAATGCCTCAAAGCTAAGAGCATCTGCAAAAGTTGTGCACAAGAGGCTTGATGCATCCTTTTCAGGTGAGCTTGTGGGATTAAATAAAATAAAATAGAATAAAAGATTTAAAAAAAAAAACTATCCCCCATGAGCCCTCAGGCAGGAAGAACCTTTGGGAATGTGCACAAAAAAACCCTTCCTACTACAAGAAGATCCCTTCCAACGCAGACCTTTACTGGGCATTTTTAACCAAGACTGGGACCTTTTTGAACTGGGACCGTGTAGAGAAGTTACTGTTTTACAAATAGGTTTTATTATGGGAAAAAATTTACACTTGAGGTCCGTGGTGGCTGTATGTCCACGTTAGTAGTGAAGTCCCTATTTTCGGGATCTTGCCCTATGAGATTTTCCCCATATCTCACCAGGTTCGAGATGTTAGGATACTACAGACCGATTTTGAAAATCTCCTCTTCCAAGAAATAGCCATGAACTAGAAATAAAGTCTGAACCTTGAAAGCATTCTTTTGTCTCTGTCTCTTCTTTTTCCCTTCTAATTTCATTCTCAACCTGACAACCTACGAGAAGGAAGAACCACATTTAATCGAGTTTAAGAAAAGAAACTAGAAACACCAGCAGCAACACACACCAAATAAGCAAAATCCTAATCCCACAAATAAAACCATAAACTTGGTAAACTAATTGTGTTATCTAATCAACCAGAATGATTCCTGCCTAAAACTAAAAGACTTGGATCCACTTTTGCTAAAATCTGTTTATCAAACACTGTCGGAAATTCCATGTGAATTATCTCCCCCTGCCACTAGGGGGACAAATCGCCCAATGGGATATTGGCGCTAGAATCAAAACCCTGGCCACTTGTCTGTGGCCCTCGTCCGGGACGTACGTACTTATCAGCGAACCGTTACTAGAGAGAGACGTCAAAAGAAACGCTCTCATCACTTAGCCCAAAAACAGGGCTATTTATTCAGGGAACCATTATAGAGAGAGACGTTAAAAGAACGTTCTCTTCACTTAGCCCCAAAACAGGGCAACTTATCACAGAGCACGCACTAAGGGTAGTCGCGGTATCACCGTTCCCTAAAAAACTTCAAACAAACTTTCTAAGGCATTATTTCAGCATACAGTAACTGGCTTATATAGCATACTGAGAACTGAATACTCTACTTGAACAGGGCCCACATAACCAGCTCACTTCTAAGGCATATATACCAAGCAACGTTATCTCTGGCTGGTATATACCATACTGACTGAAAGAACGAGAAACAACCCGAGAAGCTTCTTAGAGCATTTTCCTATCAATGACAGAACACCTTTATCACCACGACACAAGAACTCTTCTTAGAACAGATTAAGTCTGGTCGCGAATTCATTTAATTTGCAAAACCTTGTTTAAACCTTGTTGTTAAACCCTTTTTGTAAATCCTTGTTACTTTTGGTAACCTTGTAAATTTTGTAATACAAGTAGTGTCTGCCCACTTTACTTTTGTGATTGTTCTTCTTTGCCAACAATTTGCCAATGACTACAGGGAAATAAAAGCCCCTTCGAATACCGTATAAATACTTTTAACACTCCCTTGAAAGGTGTCCCAGTCCAAATAGCTGATAAACTAGCCCCTCCACATACAAAACCCTTCCTTTCTGCTCCAAAACTCACTTTGTAAGCAGACAATTTGAGACAACTTTCAACTGTAAGAACTCTGATCTTAGCTCAACATAAATTATTACTATAAACAAACAAATTTACAGAGAATTTTAATCCACCACTAGGACTTGTTTATACACATATACACAATTAATAACTGGACCATATTACTTTTAGCACCCCTTTTTGATCTCGATTAAGAAGGACATGCTTTTTTCTTTAACACCGTCAATATTCTGGTTTCGTTTGTTAGGGGTTAGGGTTAGGGGTTTAGGGTTTAGTATTATAATTTTTAAAAAAACTAAAATAATTCGGTCTGTTAAAAACACCGATATACAGTGTAAATTGAAAAACATGTCCTCTTATGAGATTCAAAAAGGGGTGCCTAAAGATCATATGGTTTCAAACTTTATTATTATTCATAAAAAACCATTTATTTTCTTTATTGTATTTTCTGACAAAAATTATTGTGATTTGTTGATGTATAAACCTTTTTTCATTACAGCCATGTTTCTTTAAATATTCACTTATAATTAAAACTTTTTTCTTCCTAACTGATTAGCACATGCAACACCAGTACTTAAATTGATGGAACTTAAGCATAGCAGGTTTTTTGTAAGCAGGCTAAGGCCTATGAGACAAACTAAGGAAAGGCTTAGTAAATAATAACTTATTTGTTGTAGGTACAGAAAGAATCTCTTTTTTGTGTTTTCTTTATGTGTTACATTTTTTGTTTGCGTTCGTAATAGTATGGACCAGTTTTTATGCTTCTCCTCTCTATATATATTATATTGCATATATTATGCACCTCTCCCCTACCTCTTACCAATAACACACAACAACAACACACACACACACACACCACACCACACACACACAACTTGAGTTTTCACTTCCGCTGTTCGTTTATCGAACAGAAAAAATTTATACACCACACACACACAACCACATAACCTAAATTAAAAAATGCACAATGTTTCCTTTCAATACACACACTTACAGACGCCACATACTCACACCATAAATAGAATATTTGATGTCAATATTCAAATCCGTTCTCCTTTTTTCAAACTTCAGAAATTTTTTTAAACAGAACTGAATGACAAGGATTACCACTCGCTTTTCTCATTATTCTGTGATAAATAATTCTTATCTTATGCCCTTGAAGTGATTAAATAGATCGAAACCACTGCAGCGTCGGCCAATAAACTCACCACTATAACCCATTTAACCTGTGTTTTTTCATTTTCTCACGTGTAATCTACTCCCTGAGAGCCGTTTGCCCAAACTGGCATTCTTTTATTGCTGCAGACTTATTTGCGCATAAGATGGCGTGACACATTTGAAAAACAGCAAGTTGGATGTGGTGGGGCAGTTCTCTACAGGCTTTGCATGCATATTGATTGATGTAACCTGCAACATAGTGTGAAGTCCCATTTTTCTGCAAGCTCTGTTTCCTGTGCATGATGACGAAGGACTTGGCACCCTGTTTAAGTTCTTTGACTCTTATGGTACTGAAGGTTTGTGTGTTGGTGTGGATAACAGAATCCTGATTGAAAGTAATGAAATCAAAGAATTTTTATGAATTTATGAGATTATTGTAGCAGTTTCATTTTTTTCCTCCTAAGTACCGTTCTGTTACTGTGATGGCAAACACCCAGGCCAAGCAATGAGTAATGATAGAGTAACTGGTTGAAGGACACTTTTATTTGTAAAAACATGGGAGTTGTCACTTGTCCTTCCTGTTTTTGCAAGACTTGTCTTCAATGTGAAACTAATAATTAATACAAAGGGACTATGTAGTTCTCAATACACAACTAATAAATTGAAAAAGGAGCGCAAAAAGTTTGCACATTGAAACTAAAACCTTCTTGTCCCCCAGTTCCTGGCCTGCTTAAAAGAATTGAAACTAGCGCCACACACTACATGTCATTTTTACTGGTTGTTGAATGGGCTTGTATCCACACAATAGGATGGCCAGGGCAAAGCAGGGAGATAATTCTCTTGCATCTACAGTTACCACGGTCTAATACCAAATTGTCCATTGCCAAATTGTTCCAGTTTACCAAATTGTTTCTTGTACAGAATTTCCATAGCATTATATATATGTATTGTGTTTGTGCAAATATACTTATATAAAAATAAAGGTATTTGTTATTTATCTGTCTGTGACTAAACTACATCAGTGGTCACCTGAGCACTGTACACAATAAATTTTCATAATTTAAAAAAAATGCTAGTATCCTTGATTCTATATCCTTATCTGTTTGTTTTATTTCAATAATATTATTTAATGTTATGCAACTATATAGTTTCACAAAATGATTTATCCATAATGCATAATAATGAAATTTATTGTGTACATGTGTTTCAGGTGCACCACAACTATCAAAGTCTCATTCAAGTTACACAGAATAATGTATAATGTCAGGACATGACAGTTTTACGTAGTTATATCAGTATGTGTGCACGTGCTGTGCATATGTATGGGAGAGTGGCATCAGGTAAGTGTCGGTGGACTACAGGAGCATGGAGGCTTTGAAAGATTCAATTGCTTCAGCAGCCTACAACAGACTGTTGGGCAGTTTATTCCATGTCCTCCGCAATTCTGAGCGTGAAAAAATGTTTCTGAAAGTCATGTTTTCTGACTTGTAGGCATGCCATGTGTAGGGAAACTTGGAGATTCAAAAAGGTGCTCAAATTTTTTCTTAATTTATTTCGTTCTTTAAAATCAAATAGATAAAGTTATCACTAATTTAAGCTTACATTAATAAATAAATCTTTTTTACTTTGATAAATATGAAATTTATCAAATCAAAGAAATTAATTAAGAGTAAAACAAATATATACATTCATTCATTGATTGTAAAAATTTTTTTACTCTCTCTTTTATCAAAAATAATTTTTTAAGAATTTATTTTCTACAGATGAACTGAATAAAATTTAAATTATTGACCACTGAATTTTTAACTCCTATCCACCTCAAGCCATATTTTCAAAAAATTTAATTTTACACCACCCAGAGGGTGTTTTTGCTAGCAGATATAAAAAGTGCCATATTAAAAATTAAAATAATGAATTGAAATTTTATTGTGTGCAGTGCGTCAGGTGCACCATAACTCATCAAAGTCTTTTTTCTAGTACACAAATAATGTATTTAGTGTCAGAACATGAACAGCGTACAGTAATAATATTTACATGTATGTGTGCCGTGCTGCATATGTGTGTGGAATGGAGCATCAGTTATAGTTGTTGGGGACTACAGAAGCAGAGGCTTTTGAAAGATGCAGTGTTTTGGCAGCTCACATACTTCGGAAATATTTTTTCATGCTCAGAGTTGCCGAGGCATGGAATAAGCTGCCTGCATCTGTTGTGGGCTGCCAAAACACTGCATCTTTCAAAGCCTCCCATGCTTCCTGTAGTCCACCAACACTATACCTGATGCTCCCATCCACACACATATGCATGCACGCGCACACATACATGTATATTATTACTGTACGCTGTTCATGTTCCTGACACTAATACATTATTTTGTGTACTAGACATGAGACTTTGATGAGTTATGGTGCACCTGAGCACTGCACACAATAAATTTCATTCATTATTATTATTTTTAATCATGCACTTTTTTATATCTGCTAGCAAAAAAACACCCTCTGGGTGGTGTAAAATTAAATTTTTGAAAAATATTGCTTGAGGTGGATAGGAGTTAAAAATTCAGTGTCAATAATTTAAATTTTATTCAGTTCATTTCTGTAGAAAAATAAATTCTTAAAAAATTATTTTTGATAAATGAAATTTATTTTAAAAATGTTTTTACAATCAATGAATGAATGTAATATATGTTGTTTTACTCTTAATTAATTTTCTTTGATTTGATAAATTTCATATTTATCAAAGTAAGCATTTATTTATTAATGTAAGCCTTAAATTAAGTGATAACTTTATCTATTTGATTTTTAAAGAACGAAATAAAATTAAGATAAATTTGAGCACCTTTTTGATCTCCATGTTTCTAACACACATGGGCATGCCTACAAAGTCAGAAAACATGACTTTCAGAAACATTTTTTCACGCTCAGAATTGCGGAGACATGGAATAAACTGCCCACATCTGTTGTAGGCTGCTGAAGCATTGAATCTTTCAAAGCCTCCATGCTTCCTGTAGTCCACCGACACTATACCTGATGCCACTCTCCACATACATATGCACACACGTGCACACATACATGCATATTACTACTGTAAACTGTTCATGTTCCTGACACTTATACATTATTCTGTGTACTTGACATGAGACTTTGATAAGTTGTGGTGCACCTGAACACTGTACACAATAAATTTCATTATTATCATTATCATAAATCATTTTTGTGAAACTATATATGTTTGATAACATTAAATATATATTGAAATAAAACAAACAATATATAGATCAATGATACTAGGCATTTTTTTTTTTTTAAATTATGAAATTTATTGTGTACAGTGCTCAGGTGAACCACTGATGTAGTTTTAGTCACAGACAGATAAATAACAAATATCCATTTTATATAGATATATTTGCACAAACACAATACATATATATAATGCTATGGAAATTCTGTACAAGAACAATTTGGTACTGGACAATTTGGCAATGGACAATTTGGTATTAGACCGTGTAACTGTAGATGCAAGAGAATTATCTCCCTTGCTTTGCCTGGCCATCCTATTGTGTGGATACAAGCACCATTCAACACCAGTAAAAATGACATGTGTGTGTGGCGCTAGTTTTCAATTCTTTTAGCAGGCAGGAACTGAGGGGACAAGAAGGTTAGTTTCAATGTGCAAACTTTTCCTCCTTTTTCAATTTATTAGTTGTGTATTAGAGAAACTACATAGTCCTTTGTATTATATTATAGTTTCACATTGAAGACAAGTTGCAAAACAGGAGGACAAGTGACAACTCCCATGTTTTTACAAATAAAAGTGTCTTCACCAGTTGACTCTATCATTACTCATTCCTTGCCTGGGTGTTGCCATCACAGTAACAGAACGGTTTACTAGGGAAAAAAATGAAACTGCTACAATAATCTCATAAATTCACAATCTTTGATTTCATACTTTCAATCAGGATTCTGTTATCCACACCAACACACAAAACCTTCAGTACACATAAGAAGTCAAGACTATAACAGGGTGCCAAGTCCTTCGTCATCATGCACAGAACAGAGCTTGCAGAAAATAGGGACTTCACTACTAATGTTGCAGGTTACATTCAATCAATATGCATGCAAAGCCTGTAGGAGAACTGCCCCCACCACATCCACTTGCCTGTTTTTCAAATGTGTCACTGCCATCTTATGCAAATAAGTCTGCAGCATAAAGATGCCAGTTTGGCAAACGGCTCTCAGGGAGTAGATTAACACGTGAGAAAAATGAAAAAACACAGGTTTAAATGGGTTAAGTGGTGAGTTTATTGGCCGACGCTGCAGTGTTTCGATCTATTAATTAGATCATCTTCAGGGCATAAGATAAGAAATTATTTATCACAGAATAATGAGAAAAGCGAGTGGTAATCCTTGTCATTCAGTCTGTTTAAAAAAATTTCTGAAGTTTGAAAAAAGGAGACGGATTTGAAATATGACATCAAATATTCTATTTTATGGTGTGAGTATGTGGCGCTGTAAGTGTGTGTATTGAAAGGAAACATTGTGCATTTTTTATTTAGGTATGTGGTTGTGTGTGTGTGTGTATAAATTTTTTCTGTTGCGATAAACGACAGCGGAAGTGAAAACTCAAGGTTGTGTGTGTGTGTGTGTGTGTGTGTGTGTGTGTGTGTGTGTGTTGTGTATTGGTAAGAGGTAGGGGAGAGGTGCATATATATGCATATATATATATAGAGAGAGAAGCAATAAAAACTGGTCATACATATTAACAACCAAACAAAAATGTACACATACAAGGAAAAACACAAAAAAGAGATTCTTTCTGTACCTACACAAATAAGTTATTATTTACTAAGCTTTCCTTAGTTTGTCTCATAGGCCTTAGCCTGCTTACAAAACCTGCTATGCTTAAGTGTCCATCAATTTAAGTACTGGTGTTGCATGTGCTATCAGTTAGAGAAAAAAGTTTTTAATTATAAGTGAATATTTAAAGAAACATGCTGTAATGACAAAAAGTTTATACATCAACAAATCACAATAATTTTTGTCAGAAAATACAATAAGAAAATAAAGTGTTTTTATGAATGAATAATAAAGTTTTGAACCATATGATCTTTAGGCACCCCTTTTTGATCTCGATTAAGAAAGGACATGTTTTTCATTTACACTGTTAATATTCGGTTGTTTTAACAGACGATTTTTAGATTTTTTTAAAAATTATAATACTAACCCCTAACCCCTAACCCTAACCCCTAACAAACAACCAGATATTGACGGTGTTAAAGAAAAAGCATGTCCTTCTTAATCGAGATCAAAAAGGGGTGCCTAAAAGTAATATGGTCCAAAGTTATTATGTGTGTATATGTGTATAAACAAGTCCTAGTGTGGATTAAAATGTCCTTGTAAATGTGTTTGTTTATAGTAATAATTTATGTTGGAGCTAAGATCAGAGTTCTTACAGTTGAAAGTTGTCTCCAAATTGTCTGCTTACAAAGTGAGTTTTGGAGCAGAAAAGGAAGGTTTTGTATGTGGATGGGCTAGTTTATCAGCTATTTGGACCATGGGACACCTTTCAAGGGAGTGTTAAAAGTATTTACGGTATTCGAAGGGGCTTTTATTTCCCTGTAGTCATTGGCAAATTGTTGGACAAAGAAGAACAATCACAAAAGTAAAGTGCAGACACTTGTATTACAAAATTTACAAGGTTTACAAAAAGTACAAGGATTTACAAAAAGGGTTTAACAACAAGGGTTTAACAACAAAAGGTTTGCAAATTAAATGGAATTCGCGACCAGACTTATCTGTTCTAAGAAGAGTTCTTGGTGTCGTGGTGATAAAGGTGTTCTGTCATTGATAGGAAAATGGCTCTAAGAAGCTTCTCGGGTTGTTTCTCGTTCTTCAGTCAGTATGGTATTATACCAGCCAGAGATAACGTTTGCTGGTATAATGCCTTAGAAGTGAGCTGGTTATGTGGGCCCTGTTCAAGTAGAGTATTCAGTTCTCAGTATGCTATTATAACAGCCAGTTACTGTATGCTGAAATAATGCCTTAGAAAGTTTGTTGAAGTTTTTTAGGGAACGGTGATACCGCGACTACCCTTAGTGCGTGCTCTGTGATAAGTTGCCCTGTTTTGGGGCTAAGTGAGAGAACGTTTCTTTAACGTCTCTCTCTAGTAATGGTTCCCTGATAAATAGCCCTGTTTTTGGGCTAAGTGATGAGAGCGTTTCTTTTGACGTCTCTCTCTAGTAACGGTTCGCTGATAAGTACGTACGTCCCGGACGAGGGCCCACAGACAAGTGCCAGGGTTTTGATTCTAGCGCCAATATCCCATTGGCGATTTGTCCCCCTAGTGGCAGGGGGAGATAATTCACATGGAATTTCCGACAGTGTTTGATAAACAGATTTTAGCAAAAGTGGATCCAAGTCTTTTAGTTTTAGCAGGAATCATTCTGGTTGATTAGATAACACAATTAGTTTACCAAGTTTAGGTTTTTATTGTGGGATTAGGATTTTGCTTATTTGGTGTGTGTTGCTGCTGGTGTTTCTAGTTTCTTTTCTTAAACTCCATTAAATGTGGTTCTTCCTTCTCGTAGGTTGTCAGGTTGAGAATGAATTAAAAGAAGGGAAAAGAAGAGACAGAGACAAAAGATGCTTTCAAGGTTCAGACTTTATTTCTAGGTTCATGGCTATTTCTTGGAGAGGAGATTTTCAAAAATCGGTCTGTAGTATCCTAACATCTCGACCTGGTGAGATATGGGGAAATCTCATAGGGCAAGATCCCGAAAATAGGGACTTCACTACTAACGTGGACATACAGCCACACGGACCTCAAGTGTAAATTTTCCCATAATAAAACCTATTTGTAAAACAGTAAACTTCTCTACACGGTCCCAGTTCAAAAGGTCCCAGTCTTGGTTCAAAATGTCCCAGTAAAGGTCTGCGTTGGAAGGGATCTTCTTGGTAGTAGGAAGGGTTTTTTTGTGCACATTCCCAAAGGGTTCTTCCTGCCTGAGGGCTCATGGGGGATAGTTTTTTTTTTAAATCTTTTATTCTATTTTATTTTATTTTAATCCCCACAAGCTCACCTGAAAAGGATGCATCAAGCCTCTTGTGCACAAACTTTTGTCAGATGGCTCTTAGCTTTTGAGGCATTAACCTCCTGTAGAATATTTACCACATACCCACGTGTACAGGTCAGGCACAAGGCCCTATTAATGTGGGACCACCCACAAGCCGAGACTCATGGGTGGCAGGAACAAAAAATATGTTGATCCTGTTGGCATTCTCCCTCAAGGGGGCACCTCAGACACTGGGCAATAAATCCAGCCCTGTCCTTTTAAATCGAGGGGGCAGGTGTTGCCTGGGGTGATGGACCCTGGGTTCAACGACGTTAGCTTGTAAGATCCGGGGCCGAATCCACTGGACCCCCCGCCCGAGGGCAGGGCCACGTACTTCCTGTAGACTTCCATCCTGGAATAGACTCATTATCGCTTTACTTTGGTGATCTAACAAAAATTAGTCCTTTTCTGCAAGACTTGTCTCTAAGTCCAGAGTGCAATGTAATGATAATTATATAGACACTTGGTTTACACATCGTATTTCTTAGGTATGACCAAAATCTATCATATTTTAAACCCACTACCACCACCACCATGAATTAAAATTCAACAAAACTCAAAAAAAAAATGAATGAAACTTAAATTAATTTTTGGCACCATATTACCTTTAAAATAAAGTAAAGTCATTGGGGCGGCCTAATGTCGGTATCAGCCAATCAGCGAGGGAGTCTATCCTCTTTTCAATAGTGCGAGACCAAGGAGATTATTTTAGATTCTGGGGTGGAGCGCCACACCTACCATCAGCTCCTCACTTTACCGCGCAGATCCCTGTGCTACTCATTCGCTGAGTTGGTGAGGGCCAGTATCGAACTAGGAACCTTGTGGTTTCTAGTTGAACGCTCTACCGACTGAGCTAACCTTTAGGCACCCCTTTTTGATATCGATTAAGAAAGGACATGTTTTTTATTTACACCGTCAATATTCGGTTGTTTGTTAGGGGTTGAGGTTAGGGGTTAGGGTTAGGGGTTAGTTTTATAATTAAAAAAATAAATCTAAAAGCCGTCTGTTAAAACAACCGGATATTGACGGTGTAAATGAAAAACATGTCCTTTCTTAATCAAGATCCAAAAGGGGTGCCTTAAGGTCATATGGTCCATTTTTTTTATATTATGAAGAAGAATTTTTTTGAAGAATCACATGAAAAATCATTTGTTTAAAACAGGAGAATTTTATAAATTCAGATCTGTATCTGTAAATATTGGAACATTCTCTCTCTCTCTCTCTCTCTCTCTCTCTCTCTCTCTCTCTCTCTCTCTCTCTCTCTCTCTCTCTTTGAAGATGTGATTTTTATAAAGTGATTCATTTCATTGTTATATGTTTATATGTAAGTTGTTGTTGTCTTGTTATAAAGGGGGAAAATTTAAAAAGTGATAATTAACAATTTTAATTTCTTTTTTGAATGTTTTGTACCGAAATGTTGGCCATACCTATTTATTTCTCTTTTATTTCGATTGCCATTTTATCCATATTTATTCCGTAATGGCAAAGAAATTTCTCATTGAAAAATGGATAATTCTGACATAAATATTTCAAGGAATTTTTTTTTTTTTTTTCAAACAAACTTTAATTCGTTTTAGCATCATCTGCTTTGTGGATAAATAAATTCTACCAAAATTGACTGACGTCAACAAAATATACATAAATAAATACATTCAGTATAGACATTAAAGGGAAATAACCTCTGTGAGTCTAATAAGACAGTTGCTTCCCTTGCAATATTTCAAGGGAAGTAATTCTTTGTTATTGTTTAATTTCTCTTTGTTTCTCTTTGTTTTGTTTGGTTTTGTTTTTCAATGAAAATATTCAAATGTATAGAGATGCGCATTTTTCTTTCATTTGGTTGATTTTAACGACATATCAACCCGTCTAGGGAATCTCGTTCATTGTGCCTTAATATTTAGATTTTTTGTTAGGTGTTTACTTGTTTTTGTTCGTGCCCAGATAACCTATCGAATATAAATTTGCAAACAGTTGTTTGGTTCCAAGTGTTTCTATATAATACTAATTAATAATAATATAATTTCAAATAATTATTTCTATTTGATAATAGTCATTTGTTATATCTGTTGATGCAATTATATCATTTCAAATAATTAATAATAATCCTTAAAAAAATAAATAAATAAATAAAATTATATCTTCAAGTAACTATTTATAATAATAATAATAATAATAATAATAATAATAATAATAATAATAATATAATATACAGTTATATATGTAGTGATGTTCATGGATTGCCAAAGGAGATTTTTTTTTTTAATTTCTTAATTTTAAAACAATTACCAAAAATCAGGGAATTGTCCAATTTTAATGAAATTTTCACCAAATTATTTTTTCACGACTTAATTTTATAACGATTTGTTTATTTTATTAAAGAAACTTCAAAAAAATTTTTTTTTTTAATTCAGAATGAAGAAAAAAAATCTCCCGGTCCCTAATCTTTACATTTTTTGAAAGATCATATATATATTTAGAAAAATATATATAGAAAAATAAAAAAAAAAAATATAAAAGTGATTTTAAAATTTAAAAGTTATTTTCTTAAAACTCAAAAAATAAATGTAGCATTTTCTTTCGTGGTATTAAAAAAATGTAAGGGAGATAACTCCTTATTTATTCTAAAGAGTTATGTCACCTTTGCACATCCCTAGTTACATGGTATCATGTATTCCGATTTAATACTGACAATATTCAAATAGATGTATTTGGCCCATAGATGGGACCCAAACATTGCAGACCAAAGTGAATCTGAGAGTAATGGTGAGTAAGGGACACTCCACACTCCCCAGATCTCCAGAATTGAAGCCTCTCCATCAGATTCAGTTTAGTGTCATACCCAGGACACCCTCTTTAAAAGGTCTTACCCTCTGCTGAGAACAAAATCAGCGTATTATTAGCTCCGCCGACGGATGTAATGTTTTAATAGCCAATGCATTAATGTAGTTAAACTACGAACAGGATGCGAAAAAATGGTCAATTTTTAAACAGAGTTTAACAAAGTGTATTCAAAGTGTTCCTTCTCCTAGATCGGTTGCCATACTAAGGTTCAAGAGTCTGATCTGCCCAACCCTAGCTGGGGGAAGGGGCGAGAATAGAGAGATTCGTACCTTTCCGAAGGGCATCAACGCTATGAGAAATGTCATCGTCCAGAGCTTTCCATTTAAAACCCACTAAAGACATGTTATCAAATGCTGGTGCATTCTGTATACCAGAGTTCGGCAACTTACGGCCTGCCGGTCGAATCCGGCCTACAACCCAAAATCATCCGAGGACAATTATTATATTAATCCGACCCACCGATGAGACCCATCGGTGACTCTTTTTAATGATGCTCTTTTTAATTAAATAAACCTACACAGAAGACGTAAACATCATCAACCACAAAAATTCATCATATTTTCAGACTCGCCCTCTGTCTTTTTATCATTAAGAAATGGGGAAAAAAACTGGAAGGACCCCCCCCCCCCTACACACACTTAATCATTAAACTCCTAAGTAAATTGGACTCCATGTTCAGCTCAATAGAGATTCTCTAATTCTGGACCCCAAGCCACATTAGAGTGAGGGAAAATGATAGATAAACTTTTCTTAATTAAACCCCCTTTGGGAGACTCGAGACCTGGTTTTAAGGAAGTCCAGAAAGGTACAAGTCATTATATCCCGATTACGCATTGGTCACACAAGACTTACGCACCCCTTTATTCCTAAACAAGAACAACAACCACTGTGTGAAACATAGCAAACACTCTACACTATTAAACACTTCCTCATAGAATGTGAAGCATTCGCTCTTATAGAAACTGCTTCTTTTAAGAATGAAAGATCTATTTGAAAAAGTCAACATATTTGACATTCTGTCCTTTTTAAAAGAAACAAACTTATGCCAAAAAATAAACGTAGACCTGATCAATATCATACAAAAGTAACCCTTCAACACGATCCCCAACGATGCTAACATATTAAAACAGTTAAATACAAAAGTGTAGACGTACACCATATATTAAAACCAAACCTCTAGGCATTAATAAAACTGCAAACAGGTTGATATGCCGTTAAAATCCGTCAACCAGCGAACTATAAACACCAAGCTAGGTACTATTTCTCGTGTAAGAATTTTTGTTCCTTTCATAGGTATTGTCATATCATATAATCTTGATTATTAATGTTTGGTTATGAAATATCGGGATTGCTAACTATGTTGATAGATGTAGCTTGCTATCTTCTCACAGACATGGACACTGTCTCTATATAAAAAGAGGGTTGCCGACCTGCTGTATACGATAATGATAAATACAGGTGATTACTGCTAGAGACAGTAAGAGTTGTTCCCCTTTATATATGCATCCTTTCGTAAGTGCGACTGCCATGCTGTGAATAAACCCTTTTTGAAACTCTTTGTAGCTTGTCTGTCCACAAAGGATTATAATAGACATGGGCAAAAGTAACAAAGGGAGATAATATTTTTTATTTTCTTAATTATAAAACAATTAGCAAAAATCAGGGAATTATCCAATTTTAATGAATTTTTTTTTTACCGCTTTATTCATTAATGACTTAATGTTATAATGAATAGCTTAGTTTTTGTTTTTTGTTGTTTTTTGGGGAGTTTTTTTTTATCAATTCAGAATGTGATAAAAAAATTTCCAGGCCCTAATTTTTAGAAAGATCAAATCCTGAAGAACGTATCAAATAAATTAAAAAATAAACAAAAATTGAACCATATGACCGTTAGGCACCCCTTTTTGATCTCGATTAAGAAAGGATTAAGAAAGGACATGTTTTTCATTTACATCATCAATATCCGGTTGTTATAACAGACGATTTTTAGATTTTTTTAAATTATAAAATAAATAACCCTAACCCCTAACCCTAACCCCCCTAACCCCTAACAAACAAGCGGATATTGATGCTGTAAATGAAAAACATGTCCTTTCTTAATCGAGATCAAAAAGGGGTGCCTAAATAATATGGTCCCCAAAATTTAATAACTGAAAAAAGTGATTTGAAAATTTATAAGTTATTTTCTTAAAACTCAAAAAATAATTTTTGTAGCGTGATTTCTTCTTTTTTTTTCTTTTTTTTTTTCAGTTTTAAAAACAATATTTTTCTTTGAATTGATGTAAAAAAAAAAAAGTATTTTCTCCGATTCAATTGGCCTATTTTTATGCACTTTAAATTTAATAGAGAATTTTAAACGTCTGGAAGGTGCCATGTTGAACATAATATTTTTACCGTAGATAAAGTTTTATTTAATATATCTAAATATGTAAGTTTAAAAATGCGCAATTTCCACAACATATTTTTGAGATTCTTATATATCTAAAAAAAAAATATTACTAACAATTGTATTTTCGTTTACGGTTCAACAAATGTATTGAAAAAGTTCTCTTCTCTTTAACACTCCAACTAAAAATACACCGAATAATTTTACAGAAAAGGCTACTATAGATTTTTTTTATTTGTACGCAGAAATGTACTACGTTTTATGTCATACAAACGCATTTATCTCCATTATACAGTATAATTGTCCAGGGCGAGATTATAATAAAATGCTGAAATGGAGAAATCAAAAATAGGAAGAAAAACGGACCATATAACCCTTAGGCACCCCTTAAAAAGGACATGTTTTTCATTTACACCGTCAATATCCGGTTGTTTTAACAGATGATTTTTAGATTTTTTTAATTATAAAAATAAGCCTAACCTAACCCTAACCCCTAACCCTAACTACTAACCCTAACAAACAACCGGATATTGACGGTGTATATGAAAAACATGTCCTTTCTTAATCGAGATCAAAAAGGGGTACCTAAAGGTAATATGGTCCAGAAAAACAGCTGACAGGAATTTTAAAAGGGCAAATAAAAGAAACAGTTGTGAGTGGCTCATAAAGACTGGCAGACCATTACTAGTGAGTTCGAGTATCACTGGGTGCCCATACATCTGGCCTTGTGCCACAACTAAGAGAATGTTTAGTAAAAAAAAAAAAAAAAAAAAAAAGACAGCTGATTATATGTGATAGACATAATTTCCAAGTGGTATTTTATGTAACGGTTAATATAATTGACCTGTTAGTTATATTTCATTTTTATATAGGTATTTTTTTGTTTAACTACCACCACAATATCTAGTATTAGAATAATTTTTTATAATTCCCACCTTTATCAGTTGCTGCTGACCCTTAAATTAACTGCGAACAATAAGATTCAAAGAGAAAATGGGTAAAGGACTCACATACACTATCGCTACTCTTATTTTACTACTGTTGGTCAGTGAAGGCAACACAGTAATTTAGGCTTTCCTTTTTTAAGAACTTTTCTATGTGTGTCTATTTATTTGTTATATTTCCATTTCCATTAAAATATATTTGTTGTTATATTTCATCTATTTCTTTCTTTGAACAATTTTCACGGTGTTTATCAAATAAACTTGATAACACCAGTATGAGACGTCGAGTGTTTTCTTTCCACTAAGGCCAGCAACTGTTACACTTAATTCTTATATTGGACCATATGACCTTTAGGCACCCCTTTTTGATCTCGATTCAGAAGGACATGTTTTTCATTTACACCATCAATATCCGGTTGGGTACTCTTCCGTCCTAGCCCCCTGCCTAAAAAAAACGCTAGCCGGTGGCTGCTGAAAAAAAAACCCCAGCTACGATTGAAGTCCGTAGCCGAAGCGGTGTCACTTGCAAAAAAAACTAGGGTTAGGGTTGGGGTTGGGGTTGGGGTTTAGTTTAATGGGAAAATAAATAAATAATTGGGCTCTGTTTTTTTCTGGGTCACCCTGTATACAGGGTGACCCAGAAAAAACAGAACCCACAAATTTTGTAATAAAACTGTTAATTTTAACTAGAGAGGGTTTAGGGTTAGGGTTGGGGTTGGGTTTTCGCGAAAAACGCCCTAAATTGGTTGTTTATTTTTGTTTCTTTTGCAAGTGACACCGTTTCGGCTACGGACTTCAATCGTAGCTGGTGTTTTTGTTATTTTTCAGCAGCCACTGGTTAGCGATTTTTGAGGCAGGAGGTCGGGACGGTTCTCCGCGAAGATTACCCCCGGTTGTTTGTTAGGGGTTAGGGTTAGGGGTTAGGGTTAGGGTTGGGGATTAGGGTTAGGGTTAAGGGTTAGGGTTTAGTTTAATAATTTAAAAAAACTCAAAAATCGTCTGTTAACAAACAACCGTATATTGACGGTGTAAATGAAAAACATGTCCTTCTGAATCGAGGTCAAAAAGGGGTGCCTAAAGGTCATATGGTCCCTTATATTTTCGACAAACAAGATACATTTGTGTAGTTGAGTCTTTCTCCGTGGTTTTGTAAATTCATATCGTCCATTACAATTGCAAAAGTGGCAACTCAGTGCTATCATTGTCACGACGAAATTGATACGAATAAAAAATCGACTTGGAAACAGAGCCGGTTTAGTTCAATCGGTAGTGCGTTCGCCAAGGAACCTTGAGGTTCTTGGTTCGATACCGGCCCTCGCCAACTCAGCGTATGAGTAGCACCGGGATCTGTGCGGTAATGTGAGGAGGTGATGGTAGGTGTGGCGCTCCACCTCAGATGCCGAAAACAATCTCCTTGGTCTAGCACAAGTAAAAAGGGGATAGACTCCCTTGCTGTCTGGTTGATACCGACTTTAAACCACCCAACGACTTTACTTTAATATATATATATATATATATATATATATATATATATATATGAGGTAAAATAAGGAATGAAAGAAACAAAACTCAAACAAAAATGTATAGTATATTTCGCTGGAACCTTAAGTTCCGCTTCCTCAAGCTTTAAAGGCTAAAGAAAGCGAAACTTAAAATTCCAGCGAAATATACGACACATTTTTGTCTGACCTCATTCTGTCGGATTTCCAATCATCCCCCCATATCCCATATTATAATATTTATATATATATATATATATATATATAAAGCTAAACTGGGTATATATATATATTTGGGGCCGCCCCGACGAATTATGGTCCCGCCGACGACATATGGTCTGTTCTCTGGGCTGTAGAATGTGCCGACCGCACTTCAGCAGAAGGTAAGACCCACCCCCCCTCAAAAATGGAACTCCTGTTAGCTGTAGTGGCGACCCGTGATGCTTAAGAACGGAAATTCTGGTGGCTGAGCTGTCCATGGCATGCAACACTCACTTTGACTTTTATTTGGGCTAGACGGAATGGTAGGAAAATTATTTTTATATACTACTAAAATCCTTGTACTATTAAAATTCTATGTATGCATTTAACAATCCCTCTGCCCCCATCTGATCAATCGACTGGTCGCATCAAGCCCTAGCACCAATATGATTGTCCCGACTATTGCTCCTATGGCAAACCCCCAACCACTTTTATCATATAGATATTTACCAGCCCCTCCGAACGAGCAGGATGCCACACAAGGTCAATTTCTTAAGCGGAGTTTAACAGATTTGAATTCAGAGTTTTCCTTCCCCTAGACTGTTTACCTAACCATGGTTAAAGAGTCCAGCCTGCTATTTACCCATAGCTGGAGGGAGAATTGGATTCATACCTTTCCCAAGGGTATTAGCGCCATGTGAAATGCCTCTTTTATCATATATGTGCTAGAAAGTGGTGACTGAGGGTCTTAGTGTCCTGGGTATGACGCTAAACTATATCAAGTGGTTAGATTGTAGAGCTCTGCGAAGTGTGGAGTTCCCCTTTATCGCTTTTTACTCCCAGGTCCACTCTAGTCCGGAGTGGTAGTACATGTTAGTGTCCCATCTATGGGTTAAATAGATTAAAAAGTGAGTTTTAAATAATGAATAAAACAAAAACGTTTTCGGCATAAAATAACTCAACAAGGGTTGACATACCGTAAAATCCAGCCAACCAACCAACCAAACAGGAATTTGTGTTATTGAGTCTTTTCCCCATGACTTTGCAAACTGCGTCCATCACAATTCCTCAAGAAACAATTCAGCGCTATCATCGTCACGACGACAATCAGCGCCGAGTCTAGACTTACCTAGGCAAATAGAATTGGAAGCTTATTTATTAGTCATGTTCACATCACCCGTATTTATAAAAAATGTATATAGTTCCTTAATCTTCCGACCGTTATCATCTTGAAAAACATTCTGGTTAAAAACAGAAACCGTCCAAATCGTCCAAGATGAAATGCAAAAATGTAAATCCTGATTATCTGGGTTGCTTATCCGCCAAATGCTTATTTCTTATGAGTGTCATCACCTCAGCTAAATAATGGACAATTCTGTTTTTGTTATAAAGAAAGAAAGGGAATAAATAGAATATTCTACACAGAAAAATATAAGAAAGAAAGAAAGAAAAAGAAAGAAAGAAAGAGAGTCGGGGAAGGATATATAGAGAGGGTGAGCACACGGAAGGGATAATGCTAATCTGTTTCAATCGAACATAATGAAACGATGAAAAGAAGGAAAGGAAGTAAAAAAGAATGAGAGATAGTTAAATCAAGATTATTATACATTTTACATATTGAACTATTTGGCAATAGCTCTTAAGCTAACATATCAAACATTGTAATAATTAAATTATCATAGTGTAGTATATCAACAGCTCCTGATAGTTATTTATTTTAGATGATTTTTTTTGGGGGGGGGTTTGGGGGGTGTAAAATGATGTATAAAATTGAGCAAAGTAGACAAAAATTTTGCAAAACTATAAAAAAGCTACATCAAAAATGTATATGTACTAGTCTCGTGGAGAGCCGGATAAAAAGTTTCTCGGCCTTTTGGGTCAGGGGGCAAATCAAAGCTAATGTCCGGTTGAAAAGCGGTGTCAACCACTATCAGAACATGTCTTTTGCAAACAAAGTGGTAGGATTAGGTTATATATATATATTTACCAACCCCTCCGCACGAGCAGGATGTGACACAAGGTCAATTTCTTAAGCGGGGTTTAACAGGTTTGAATTCAGAGTTTTCCTTCTCCTAGCCATGGTTAAAGAGCCGAGTCTGCCCTGCTATTTGCCCATAGATGGAGGGAGAATTGGATTCATACTTTTCCCAAGGGTATTAGCGCCATGTGAAGTGCAAACAGCTTCGTCCAGGAATTGAACTCGCGTCGACGAGTCCATTTCCTATGACTCTAACCACTAGACCACGCGCCTCCATAGGTAGGATTAGGTTATAAGTGTGCTAGATACTAAAAGGGATATTTAGTCTAGTCCTAAGTCACTAAGGACTAGGATTATAACGAGTATACCCGTATGTACTAACACTGAACCAGTGGCCTACCAAGAGGGCACAGGAAGGGCTGTCCGCCCCGGGTGACATAATTTACGGGCGGCACATTCGAGTTAAGGAGGTAAAATAAAATAAAGGAAATTTTCTGGAGCTTGTTCAACTGATTGGAAAATTCGTGAACATTTGTTGAAAGTAAAAAATGATAAGTTGGCAACTTCCTGTCTCTCATCCCAAAAAATCACACTGTCCTATCCAGTAACATATAATTTTAGCAATATTATCTATAGAGCGTGATCTAGCGGATAAAATTGATTTTATGTAGTCATTCAAGATTTTGCGAAGAGGAAGGCACGTAAAAACCATTTGTGAATCGTTTATTTTTTTAAATGCATTCATCTGTTCTTAAACATATGTTTCTTGTTATTTTTTGTGTATAAACATTATACAATTAAATAGTGGGAAAATAAATAGTTGTTACAGTTTGTTTTCTTATTTTGCATACTTACGTACATGAATTATTCCATTTTCAGTGTTTTAAAGTGTTATTAGAACCTCATAGGGTCGGTTAAATAAACATTCGCCCCGGGCGGCATTCATACTAGGTACGCCACTGCACTGAATACAACGAAGGAAATGACATGATAAACGCATTTGTATACACACAAGAACATTTAACCCTTTATATACATAATATACGTACCAATGGTATTAAGAAGTAAGAATACACATACGTATCCCAAACAGCTAAAATATACGCATTCTATGAACAAGCAGCATGTGCAAGGGGTAGAAAAATGGAAAATAGCTTAATTGGCGAGATAAAGTAAAATAACCATGTGTTTTACTGTTCCCGGACAGGGTTCGAGATACGTCTCTCCTGTTAAAAGAACCGAGGCAAAGAAGGTCGAGAATGAGTTTCTGGACTGCCATGTGACACTGTACGAGACTGCCCACGGACACCTACTCTCACAGGGCGACAAATATTTATTGTTTCCCGGTAAGAGTAAGTCCCTGATGTCTGTGGATTCTCGAAGGGAAAATGTCGAAGGAACTAAACGTTTTTAAATCACTACTTGAACATACATATTAACGTCGCCAAACAAACATTTGTGGGAATTAAAATAGAATAGAAAAAAAAAATTAACAAATTTCCATGAGCCTTCCATCAGAAGAAACCTCCGAGCATGTGCAGAAAAAAATGATCTGCTACCGACCATTTGAACTTAGGCCTTACCTGGGGCAAGACACGACTATTGGTCAGGAAGGAATTTCCTTACCACCTGGTGGCTATGACCTGAGTATAAAGCCTAAATCCTAAAACTACCTTTTGTCTTTGTCTCTTCATTTTCTTTGCTTAAATTCCTTTTTTCAGACCGACTACCAAATAGCTGGTTATTCTTGGTGCATGTTCCTAGGGTTTGCTTTTAATCCCAAGGAACGCGCTCCAAGAATAACCAGCTACCTTTTATTACATAAAACATTAAACTTCTTGTCACCCCACACATTCTATCATTTATGGAGAGGTTGATCAATCATTTTTTATTTCTTTTTGCATTTCTTTTTTAATTATCTATTTACAAAGATAGTTTTATTTCCCTACTTTTAAGCTAATATCTTTCTATTCACATTTCCACCGTATTTTTTTTATTTCCACACTTCTTAAACCTCTTTCGTAAAAAAGAAAAATTCAATCATTCTTTTTTCATTGTCGTCTGTTTTATTCATTTTTAAATCTCTTTCTTTTTTTTCCCATCCTTCCTTTCTTTCTTTCTCTCCGTTTATGACTCATTCATTCATTCTTTCTTTACGCCTTTCCCTTTATTGAATCATTCATAAAATTATTCATTCTCCGCTTAACCCTTTCTTCTGTGTATACTGATTCATTCATAAAAATAAACATATAAAACTTACGTGTGTGGCCGTAATGTGACACCACTTACGCAAGTAACACGAACAACCAATCAGAAAGCTTCATTCTCCCTCGTTTAAAGCACATTCATATTTCGTGGTTTAGAGACTGACAAACACTCCAAAAATATTACAATGTAACACAATCGGTCGTTAACATTGGATGTTTGCTCAGTCATTTAGTCTCTGCCAGTTTTAGCGGGACGAAGCGATTCCATCAACTTGGTGATGCTAATTCGTAATTAGTTTGTTATGTGGTCATTGTGTCAATATAGAAATATTGTTTAAAACTAACCAAAGGAAAAATATCAAATGTATCACTGTACAAAAAGTAATTATTATTGTATATACGAGAGTTTGGTGGATAAATAAGGTCTCTGATTCCTCTAAAACCAATTTCAGACCAGATGAACCTGGTAGACTAACGGGTAATCCTTAACTTTTTCCTCGTAAATTCCTACCATGAGCCCTCATTTTATGTCCGATGTTTTTGCAATAAATGTTTCATTTTTCTTGCACCCGTTATTTTACAATACTAAATATATTCTCTCACCGTTTATATACCCGATGTTGAGTATATAACACATAGATTAAACTATACGCATTTTGTTCCATGAACGAGCAGTACGTGGAAGGGTTACCAAAAACGGCACAAACTTTTCAGAAATAGTTGCACAAAAAATACAAATATGAATATACAATGAACGCGATTTTCTAACCTCCAAGCATAAAATAGCCGAGGCGGGTTGATATACCGTTAAAATCAATCATAGTAATATAGTAATTTGCTAAACTTAACTTAGTCTGGAATAGGGCCAGAAGTATGGAATCACCTTGTTATAATTGGACTCACTAACCATGGTCTGTGTGCAGAGCTTGGTATTTTTTCACATTTAGCTTAGTTAGAGGTATGGGACACCCAGTAAGAAACGAATTCACTAACAATAGTCAGCTAACCTTGGTCATTAACAACTACACCACAGGAAGTACCCAATATGTTAGTGATATTAGGTAAAATGAGCAAAAAATGACTTATTCAAATTTTGGTTTATTTGGTTTGGTTTGTTTTACGCCATATCAACCTCAGTGGGTCATTTAATGCCGATAAAGTTTTGAAATAAATCAATTCTTAATGGATAATACAATTTTTTTATAAATACATTTTTCTATTTAACCCATAGATGGGACCCTAACAGGTACTACCACTCCGTGTCATAGTGGACCAGGGAGCAATGGTGATGAAGGAGTGCTCCACATTCCCCAAATCTCCAGAACTGGAACCTCACCCTCAGATAGAGTTTAACGTCATTCCCAGGACATGTATACCCTTAGCCACCGCCTTCTAGCACCCATATGATAAAAAGGGGTTGGGGCTTGCCATAAGGGCAATAGGGTTGGGAAAATCATATAGGTGCTAGGGCTTGACGTGACTAGAGGGGACCTCTCCGACCGCCCGTCTAGCCCAAGATAGGGCCAAAGTCGAGTATTGCAAGTCATGAACTGCTCATCCACCTGGGCTCTATCCTTAAGCATCACGTGTCGCCACCAACGGCCAACAGGTGGCCCCATTGGGGGAGTCTTACCCCTCTGCAGAGGTGCAGTCGGTGATTCTAACGCCCCAGCCGACAGGGCGGTTATTCAAATTTTAACAATTTACTTGCAAAATGAGAAAGAATATTCTGACACCAAACTGAACCCGGTGACAAGGTTCCAGTTTTAGAGTTCTGTAGGGAGTGGAGTGATCCTTTCGTTACTTCCAGGTCCACTCTAACCCGTAATATTAGAACCTGTTAGGGTCCCATCTATGGGGTCAAAATAGGTCTATTTGAAAATTAGATTTTGATGTTTCTTTTTTTTATATACGCACATATAGATTTTTATGCAGCTTTTCTGTTTTGCAAAATTTTGTCTATCTTGCTCAAATTTTGTACAATTCTACACTTTATTTTACACCAAAAAAGCTTAATTTAAAATATATACCTTTTTATAGACACATGTTTATTTAAGGGGACAAAAGCTTAATTTAAAATATATATCTTTTTTATAGACACATGCTTTATTTAAGGGGACACAAAAGCTTAATTTAAAATATATATCTTTTTTATAGACACATGCTTTATTTAAGGGGACACAAAAGCTTAATTTAAAATATATATCTTTTTTATAGACACATGCTTTATTTAAGGGACACAAAAGCTTAATTTAAAAATATATATCTTTTTTATAGACACATGCTTTATTTAAGGGGACACAAAAGCTTAATTTAAAATATATATCTTTTTATAGACACAATTTAAGGGACACAAAAGCTTAATTTAAAATATATATCTTTTTTATAGACACATGCTTTATTAAGGGGACACAAAAGCTTAATTTAAAATATATATCTTTTTTATAGACACATGCTTATTTAAGGGGACACAAAAAGCTTAATTTAAAATATATATCTTTTTATAGACACATGCTTTATTTAAGGGGACACAAAAGCTTAATTTAAAATATATATCTTTTTTATAGACACATGCTTTATTTAAGGGGACACAAAAGCTTAATTTAAAATATATATCTTTTTTATAGACACATGCTTTATTTAAGGGGACACAAAAGCTTAATTTAAAATATATATCTTTTTTATAGACACATGCTTTATTTAAGGGGACACAAAAGCTTAATTTAAAATATATATCTTTTTATAGACACATGCTTTATTTAAGGGGACCAAAAGCTTAATTTAAATATATATCTTTTTTATAGACACACACATGCTTTATTTAAGGGGACACAAAAGCTTAATTTAAAATATATATCTTTTTTATAGACACATGCTTTATTTAAGGGGACACAAAAGCTTAATTTAAAATATATATATCTTTTTTATAGACACATGCTTTATTTAAGGGGACACAAAAGCTTAATTTAAATATATATCTTTTTTATAGACACATGCTTTATTTAAGGGGACACAAATTCTATTAGTCTAGGTGTCTCTGAAGACCTCAATCCGACCCTGATTGTCACCGTGACTATGATATCGCTAAATTGCTATGATGATATAAATTTATTAAAAAATCACGAGGGGAAGGACTAAAACAGTCTATACAAGTGTCTATGGACAACTTGAAATTGTCTGCTGAAAATATATTAATAAAGTGATCCTTTAGAAATGAAATCCATCAGAGATTAGATGTGATGGACATCATTTCCAAGGGATTTAATACTTCTTATATCTTCAACAAACAACTTCAAGTCGTCTATATATATTTGTGGAATTGAATATTTTCACCGTGATTTTGTAAATTTGTATAATCCATTACAAACAAATTAATCATATTTCGGCATAAAATAACCCATCAGGAGTTGATATGCCATCAAATAAACAAAACTTACCAAACATATCAAACTAAATAAATGAATCACATTTCGGCATTAAATATTCCATCAGGAGTTGATACGCCGTTAAAAAAAAAAAAAACACCAAAGAAAGAAGCCGTTTCATGAGAATCGTGCGGACGTTGTAGTGAACAAAATACTCGTTCTAAAACATTCATGCCATCTTTTTAAATTTTTATATGTTACTTTATTTTTTATTCGTATGAGAGTATTAAAGATCCTACTTAGGTGAAACCTAGTGAATAGAAATTTGTGTAGTGAATTTCAAAAAATGTTAAAGTCTCATTGGTTTCAACATAGTGGAAAATATAATATAGCATACATATAGTCAGTGTGTTAGTGTGTCAGATTTTTTTCCAACTTTACTCCTAGAAACCGTAGCCCAACACATAATGCCATTTTGGAATCAAGCCGATACCGTGAGCAATTCTTAACGTGATTTTTTGTGACACTTTCTTTTGGTACAATAACAATTTTTATAACTATACAAACAAATTTAGGAATAATCGAAATTAGTATTATCTGCGTTAGTCGGACTATTGTCTCCATCTTCATTGTTATTTCTACAACGTTTCGGCCGATATGCCCTCTGGCCTTCTTCAGGTATTTCTTGTCGGACTCGGGAACCTTCTTTGAACCTAACCCTTTATTTAGTCCACGGGGGTATCCTATTCTCATTCCGCTAACCATAGCTGGGGTAGGAGTTGTGTTAATTCTTTTTCTATGTTACTGCCTCTACTCAGGATTGAACCCAGAATCCAGAGATAACTGTCACTTAGAACTGTCTTAACATAACTACCTTATCCACTAGACCATGTGTCCAATTGAAATGAGAACAGGATACCCCCGTGGACTAAATAAAGGGTTAGATCCAAAGTTCCGTGATGGCTCCCGATTACGACAAGAAAGTTCCCGAGTTCGAAAAGGAGGTTTCCGAGTCCGGGAAGGTTCCTGAGTTCGACAAGAAATACTTGAAGAAGGCCGGAGGGCATATCGACCGAAACGTTGTACAAATAACAATGAAGATGGGGACAATAGTCCGAATAACGCAGATAATACTAATCATCAAGCCTCATCTCAAACATTCAGAAAAATAATCGAAATTAATTGAGAAATTCAGCAAAAGTCACCTACGAAATAGAAATAATTGTTTGTATGAAAAGTAAGGGCCTACATACACCAAATTGTCTTTAAATTAAGTAACAGTAGAAGAATTATCGTTTGAATTTTTAAAATATGTAATTGTTGGGCCAAAGATTCAATGAAGAGCCCTCCGCTGGAGCTCGCTTGATTGTCACACGATAAGATGTTTTTTTAAACTAGTATAAAATATTAAACCGTTATCGAATACAGTGAAAGTTGCGCAACAGTTATATTCAATTCATAGTGCAAACTATTGTGCCTTGGCGAGGCGCCAGAATAATTGTACGGCACAGGTTTAGAGGAGGCTTGTATGCGAAGTAACCATGGTGATTGCATCATAAAGAAGGCATCAAGATGGCTAAATATTCATGATAGATTAAGTATACGGCAGTTATTTTTGACAAGTGCCCAGGGAAATCAGCATGTCACTTCCTCATATTTCCTCTTGGACTCGGCAATGGACTTGCCAAGTTCATTTGCAATCCCTTCGAAAATGACGATCCAAATAATATCTAATAATATCCAGCTTCACAATCTCCAATGGGAACGAATGATGGTCGAAAAGGAGCAGGGAGGGTTTAGTTTAGTTTGTTTTGTTTTACGGCATATCAACCTCAGTGGGTCATTTAATGCCGATAAAGTTTTGAAATAAATCAATTCTTAATGGATAATACAATTTTTTTATAAATACATTTTTCTATTTAACCCATTGATGGGACCCTAACAGGTACTACCACTCCGGGTCAGAGTGGACCAGGGAGCAATGGTGATGAAGGGGTGCTCCACATTCCCCAAACCTCCAGAACTGGAACCTCACCATCAGATAGAGTTTAACGTCATTCCTAGGACATGTAGACCCGCAACACAGCCTTCTAGCACCCATATGATAAAAAGGGGTTGGGGCTTGCCATAAGGGCAATAGGGTTGGGAAAATCATATAGGTGCTAGGGCTTGACATGACCAGGAGCATGGAGAGAGGTAAATGATACAGTTAAATAGTAATGTGAGTACAACAAGACGGCGCCTTGTCGGCTGGGGCAATAGAATACGCCAACTGCACCTCTGCATAAAGCTAAGCCCCTCCCCTAATCGGGAATCTGTTGCCTATTGGTGGCAATCCGTGATGCTTAAGGACGGAATCCTCGTGGCTGTGCAATCCATTACATGCAACACTTTGCTTTTACTTAGGGTAGCGGTTTGAGTGCCCCCCCCCTTCGATCAATCGGCTGGTTAGGTCAAGCCCTAACACCTATATGATTGTCCCAACCCTATTGACTTTATGGCAAACCACCAACCCATTTTATCATATATGTGCGCTAAGGTTGTGGCTAAGGGTCTTAGTGTCCTGAGTATAACGTTTAACGGCATCTAATAGTTTGGAGCTCTGGGTCATTGTTCTCAGGTCCACCTTCACCCGGAGTGGTAGTACCTGTTAGGGTCCCATCTATAGGTTTAATAGAAGAAAATGAGTTGACAAAAATGTGTTTAAAAATTGAGTTAAAAGAATTTTCAATATCCATCAAGAATGAATAGAACAAAACGTCTTTGGGTTAAAATAACCCAACAAGGTTTATATATATATATATATATATATATATATATATATATATATATATATATATAACTCCTCTGCTCGGGCAGGATGTGACACAAGGTCAATATCTTAAGTGGAGTTTAACAGGTTTGAATTCAGAGTTTACCTTCTCCTAGACTGGTTACATATCCAAGGTTAAAGAGTCCAGTCTGCCCTACTATTACCCATAGCTGGGGGAAGAGTAATTTCTACGACTTTAGCCATTACACCATGCGCCTCTATACGATATAGATAGAAAGGAGTAGACTAAGATATATATATAGATAGTTTTGTTTTACATCAAATTAGCCCTCTCTCGGGTAATTTCAGGCCGAATCAACTCATTTCCTATTAAAAAGAAAACTCAGGTTGTTTACAGTATCAGTCCTTGCTTAAGTGGTCACCTAAAGTTCATCGCTGCTTAACTTCAGTGATCTAGCGAAAACTGGTGCTTTCAGGGTAACATGACCGTAATTGTTAGATAGATAGATAGATAGATAGATAGATAGATAGATAGACCGCCTGTCGGAAAATAAAGATGCAATATTTTTAGAGTAATGCGCATAGCATTTGAGTACTGTTGATAAACCCCTTATTCTTTAACCTGGTATCCTACTGATAAGTGATCGTAGATTGTAATCCAGCTATACTACCCGTACCTTAATGTTCAGAAAGATGAAACACATATTCTGGGAGGGTCAATTAACCCACACATAAGAAAAACCTAATCAATCAGCAATCATAACACATACCGAAACAATAAATAAAAGACTGGGTTTCTTTAACTTCGGCACATCGATTGCAAAAATAATAATACATGAAAACTAAATCAAACTCGAAAATGGTTCTTCACGGAACAAATGGACTTGCTACTACTAATACACTCGTCTACCCGGATTTTAATAGCATGTCAAACCCTCAAAAACACTTTAATTTTTATAGTTCTTCTATAATGCTCCCTTTCAAAAAATCTATAAACAATTTCTTCAAATAATAATTTTCCCTGGCGATGACCTAAGGTCGAAACTAGTTGAGAATAAACAACATACAAGAAATATTCCTGATTATCTATTGTCTTATTACTTTTTGTTCATAGTATATATATATATATATATATATATATATATATATATATATATATATATAATCCAAAAGTCCAGAGAAGAAACCTTCCCTACGACACAAGAGCTTTATTTAAAAAACCTGTCGCAGTTTGAGAGCTCAATGTGTGCTCTTAATGTTAGAGTCACAGAGCAAATATATAAGTAAAGAAATAACAAAAGACTTAGAAATTTAGCATTATAGTCTATTTCAGGGAGCTTAGACTATCAGGGAGAATAGACTATAATGCTAAATCTCTAAGTCTTTTGTTATTTCTTTATATTTATATATATATATATATATATATATATATATATATATAGGGGTGAAAAAGTAGGCATACAGTTATAAAAAAATGGAAACACATACATTACACATCTTATTATAATGGAGATTGTGTGTTTCTCTGTCTGAAGCCGAAACTAAATCACTACTCAAGTCACAATTCCCTTAGTTATTGACGTCACATTCACCATGAATTTATTTTTATTTAAACCTCAGTTATTGATAAAATTGTTATACCTTATTAATACTTTTGACTTTATCTACAATCGAATAACAGGCAATTGTATTTATATATGCAACAAAATAGCGGGTTACAGTGTGAACAGGAAAGCTAATTTGCATATTGATATTAAAAGTTTAATTTTATTAAATATGCGCTTGGTATTATTGATTTCTAATTGTTTGTTTTTTTCTTAATGAATATGAGCAAAAAACTCGGGGATAAATCTTAAAAGAAATCCTTTAATATAAAGAAATAACAGTAATTTTATTCTTTACTTCCTAATTTAACTAAATAGTTAAATTAGGATAATTCAGCAATAAAAGGAGGGAGTGATGAAAAATGATGGAAGACTTAGTTTCAAAGTTGTTCTATTCTTCGATTATACCCCCTCTGTTTCAAATCATTTTATTTGGATTTTTACTTAGTTTCAAAAGTATTTCAAATTTAACATATTTCATTACATTAAAATTCAAATACTTGCACCCGGAGGGTGCATATATTTGCTAGTTGTATTTAATATACAAACAAACAATTGTTGCATATACATGTAATAAGAAGCGCATGTAGTAAAAAGCTCAAATCCCTCAGGTACTCAAATTG
>CM042147.1:77791763-77814263 GCA_023376005.1 Doryteuthis pealeii | reverse complement strand
TTTTGCGCTAATGCCCTTGGGAAAGATGAATTTTTCCCCCTTTCACATGTTCATAAAGAGCAGAACAGATGACATAATCAAAAGGCAACCTATTTTGGAAATTCGATAATAAGATCAAGTTGGGGATAGACAAGTTGGGAACTGCCAAGTAATATCCATTGCCCTGAGAGGTAACATAAAGGGGAAGTACTCGACACGTTTTTACTTACTAATTACTAATTCAGTAATGCTGATAACTTTTTGATTTAGTGCGTCCTAGGACGTACATATTTGGTTTGGATTGGGTCCTCGGGAAATTTTATGGCTCCCAACTAAAGCCGACTAACTTCTACCTTGTAACTAATCCTGTGAAATTCGTTTCTAAGAAACTATTAAAAATGTATTTACAGTTAGATTGAAATGGTGAGGAAAGAAAAAAGAAAGACAATGGGATCCATGGATACGATTTTAACGCGTCCATTTAGATTTTTGTGTGTCGGGGACGCAGGACGCACATCTATCAGCATATCTGCTAATTAGCTTATTAATGTATGTATTTATTGAACCTCTCCACCACAGGCAGGATACGATACACGGTCAATTTCTAAGCGTACTACTGGATTAAATGCAGAGTTTTCCTTCTCCTAGACTGGCTGCCTACTTAAGATTAAGAACCACTCTGTTCTACTATTTACATGTAGATAGGGGAGAAGAAATTGATTCATGCCTTTCTCACGGGCATTAGCACAAAGTGAAAGGCAAACAACCTCGTTCAGAACTTGATCGACTGTTCCATTCCCTGTGACAATAACCGTTACATAAAGGGCGTCTCCTAATGTAATACAATGTTTGACAGCCGCTTCTGATCACCTTTCATTGGTTAATAATCTGTCGGTCACGATGTATGATGCGGAAAATTTGCTTGGGTTATGGTTGACAGATCTGACGTTTTTTGTTTCTCTTCGGCTAATGATTTTCTAGTTTAAACCTGTTTGAATGTTTTGAATACTTTTGAACTATATTAGTACATTGGCGTTAAAAGCATTGATACTGTAACTAAGTATGTTTACCTATTCAAATGATTGTAAAGTACATTGATACATTGGCTCTTAAAAGTGATACTGTAACTAAGTATGAGTGTTTACTATTAAAATGATTGTAAAGTACATTGATACATTGGCTCTTAAAAGCATTGATACTGTAACTAAGTATGAAGTGTTTACCTATTCAAAATGATTGTAAAGTACATTGATACATTGGCTCTTAAAAGCATTGATACTGTAACTAAGTATGAAGTGTTTACCTATTCAAAATGATTGTAAAGTACATTGATACATTGGCTCTTAAAAGCATTGATACGGTAACTAAGTATGAAGTGTTTACCTATTCAAAATGATTGTAAAGTACATTGATACATTGGCGCTTAAAGCATTGATACTGTAACTAAGTATGAAGTGTTTACCTATTCAAAATGATTGTAAAGTACATTGATACATTGGCTCTTAAAAGCATTGATACTGTAACTAAGTATGAAGTGTTTACCTATTCAAAATGATTGTAAAGTACATTGATACATTGGCGCTTAAAAGCATTGATACTGTTTGTTTACCTATTCAAAATGATTGTAAAGTACATTGATACATTGGCTCTTAAAAGCATTGATACTGTAACTAAGTATGAAGTGTTTACCTATTCAAAATGATTGTAAAGTACATTGATACATTGGCGCTTAAAAGCATTGATACTGTAACTAAGTATGAAGTGTTTACCTATTCAAAATGATTGTAAAGTACATTGATACATTGGCTCTTAAAAGCATTGATACTGTAACTAAGTATGAAGTGTTTACCTATTCAAAATGATTGTAAAGTACATTGATACATTGGCTCTTAAAGCATTGATACTGTAACTAAGTATGAAGTGTTTACCTATTCAAATGATTGTAAAGTACATTGATACATTGGCTCTTAAAAGCATTGATACTGTAACTAAGTATGAAGTGTTTACCTATTCAAAATGATTGTAAGTATTGATACATTGGCTCTTAAAAGCATTGATACTGTAACTAAGTATGAAGTGTTTATCTATTCAAAATGATTGTAAAGTACATTGATACATTGGCTCTTAAAACATTGATATTGCAATTAAGTATGAAGTGTTTACCTGTTTAAAAAGATTGTAAAGTACATTGATACATTGGCTCTTCAAAAATTGATATTGCAACTAAGTATGAAGTGTTTAGCTGTTTAAAATGATTGGAAACTTTATTAATACATTGGCTCTTAAAACATTAATATTGCAACTAAGTATGAAGTGTTTACCAGTTTAAAATGATTGGAAACTTTATTAATACATTGGCTCTTAAAACATTGATATTGCAACTAAGTATGAAGTGTTTAAAATGATTGGAAACTTTATTAATACATTGGCTCTTAAAACATTGATATTGCAACTAAGTATGAAGTGTTTAAAATGATTGGAAACTTTATTAATACATTGGCTCCTAAAACATTGACATTGCAACTAAGTATGAAGTGTTTAACTATTCAACATGAATGTAAAGTACATTCATACATTGGCTCTTAAAGCATTGATATTGCAACTAAGTATGAAGTATATATTTTCCCACCCTGCCGAATTAATATAACGTATTTTTAATGTGGAGAGCCACGCATAAACCAAAGCTCACGAGATGGCCAGTTCAAAAAATGCATTGTTCCCTCGGTATTACCTTTGCGAGGCCTCTAAGTATGAAGTATTTATTTGTTGAAAATGATTGTGAATAACATTAATACATTGGCCCTTAAAATATATTGATATTTCAACAAAGGATCAAATTTTTAACTGTTTAAAATGACTGTGTGAGAACTATATCAATACATTGGCTCTTAAAGCAATCATATTAGAACTAAGAATGAAGTACTTAACTGTTTAAAATGATTGGGAACTATATCAATACATTGGCTCTTAAAGCAATCATATTAGAACTAAGAATGAAGTACTTAACTGTTTAAAATGACTGTGAACTATATCAATACATTGGCTCTTAAAGCAATCATATTAGAACTAAGAATGAAGTACTTAACTGTTTAAAATGACTGTGAACTATATCAATACATTGGCTCTTAAAGCAATCATATTAGAACTAAGAATGAAGTACTTAACTGTTTAAGATAATTGGGAACTACATTAATACATTGACTCTTAAAGCATTTAAATTACTACTAAATATGAATTGATTACATGTTTAGAATTATTTTGAACTATATTAAAGCATTGATATTAATGCTATTTAAATTAATAGGTTTTGGTTTGGTTTGTTTTGTTTTACGGCATATCAACCTCAGTGGGTCATTTAATGCCGATAAAGTTTTGAAATAAATCAATTCTTAATGGATAATACAATTTTTTTATTAACACATTTTTCTATTTAACCCATAGATGGGACCCTAACAGGTACTACCACTCCGGGTCAGAGTGGACCAGGGAGCAATGGTGATGAAGGGGTGCTCCACATTCCCCAAACCTCCAGAACTGGAACCTCACCATCGGATAGAGTTTAACGTCATTCCCAGGACATGTAGACCCGCAGCCACCGCCTTCTAGCACCCATATGATAAAAAGGGGTTGGGGCTTGCCATAAGGGCAATAGGGTTCTTGCAGTCTTACCCCTCTGCAGGGTTCAATCGGTGCATTCTAACGCCCCAGCCGACAGGGCGGTAAATTAATAGATATATTGCATTGACACATGGCTGTTGTATTTTCCTTTCTTTAAAGACTGTCGGTCTTATTTGTCTTGTACACTTAATAATTGTTTTATAATCCTTCAAAACTTTTGGTTCAAACCAAGGGTTCCCAACCTTTTTTTCCGCGCCCCACCAATCATTTCTAAAATCCTCCAAGTGGTAATATATGATTCTTATAATTTAAAAGATGAACTCCGTTTGAGCTGAAGAAGCTTAAAACGCCAATACCTTGGTTTATATAAAAAAAACATAACCTACATAATTATATCTAATTAGCTAAATTCAATTCGGCTTCTACCAAAGACACTGTAACACTTGTGAAGATCTTAAACAAAATAAGGTCGTCATCCTTTGCCCCCTCGCCACTGTTCTTTTATACTCGGTCTGGCCGAGACGTCACAACTCTCGTCTCGCCAGCTACGAGACTTGCCACTATAAATTACCGCCTCAAGGACACTCACGATTTTTACCTCCACAACTAGTCGGACTCGTCACATGTTTTTTCTTCTTCCGCCCACACGTGCAACATGCCACCCGCCGTCTCTTCGATCGACGGACCGTTGCTGGTTCATCACAGGTTCGTGAGTTTTGCCCTTCGATCTCGTTACATTATATTTATATGATGGAAAACTAAAAAAAAAATCGTAAATTTGGACCTCTAACTTGTTAGTCTCAATTGTCCCTCTTAAAATCAAATTTTGGGAGCAACTGGTTTACCTTGTATTAAATTCGGGGGAAAACAATTCACTTAGAATAGCCTTTTGCCAATCCCTAGTACAAAGTGAACGCTTTGAAGTCGACAGAAAACACAACAACCGTTTGCTAATACAATAAAGTTGCTTTATATTATTTGGATTTTTCGGACTGTTGTCCTCATCTTTACTGTTATATACACAACGTTTCGGCCAATGTGCCCTCCGACCGTGTTTCTTGTCGAACTCTGGAACCTTCACATCAAACTCGGGAACCTTTTTGTCGAACTTTGGAGTTTTCACGTTGTAATCGGGAGCCTTCATGAAACTTCGAAGAGAAGGTTCCCGAGTTTGACAAAAAACACCTGAAGACCGAAACGTTGTGTATATAACAATAAAGATGAGGACAATAGTCTGAAAAATCAAAATAATATAAATTATCAAGCTAATCTCAAGAATTCCGACAAATAATAAATTTACTGTACAAAAAGAAAGAAAAAGAAATGCAATTTTTTACAGATACGCGTCAGCGGACTTATATTTAAATATATTTTATCCAGGTAACTGGACCGCACATGGTATGGCTTAATGGTAGTAGCAGCTTCATTTTATGTTACTGGCTCGGTGCTTACAAGAAAGAAAAAAACACTTTACTTGGTACAGACTTCTACCTAGTTACAAACCAAACGCCAGCAACCAAGGACTGAATTTGAACCCGTCTCACCGATTCCATTGTTCACATCGATAACCGTTACACGAGCCACGTCTCCTACATAAACCGGAAGTAATGAATATAAAACCATATTCCTAAACGAAGGCACGAGCTTAATCATATTCTTCTTTTTTTCGTCAAAGACTTTCTTCTGTTGTTCAGTTGTTCTATTGTGTGCTAACCACTGAAAATAGACACTGTTTTTTTTTTTCAATCCTATTTTTTGTCGATATCTAACTCATGACGCCATTACTAGTTATTTCGCTCTCGTAAATACAGGACAGTCAGCCGTCACCAACATTATGAGATGGTAAACATTCATATCCATATCCAAGTTCTTTGCGAGTAGTGACATCCATACAAGAGACGAAAAATACATTGTAGGGATACAAGAATTAATGATCTCCCTTAGATAATTAACATATCCGTTTTGATGCCCCATACGGTATCACGTGAGAGGGGGGGGGCTCAGAAATCCATTCTCAATCTAAGTTGCCTTTGATCTCAACAGCTAGAATTATACATACATTGTCCAGGAACAATCACTACATGGAAGAGATACAAAATTGAAAATTTCGGACCACATGACCTTAAGGCACCCCTTTTGCGATCTCGATTCGTAGGGACATTTTTCCATTTACACCGTCAAAATCCGGTTAATTGTTAACAGACGATTTTTAGAGTTTTTTTTTTTAATTGTAAAACTAACCCCTAACTCTAACCCTAACCCCTAACCCTAACCCCTAACAAACAACCGGATTTTGACGGTGTAAATGAGAAAAGTGTCCCCACGAGTCGAGATCGCGGAAGGGGTGCCTAGTATTTTTCGCACCCGCCTCCCATGAGCTTTGGTTTGTGGGTGGTCCCACAATAATAGGGCCTTGTGCCTAACTCGTATACGTGGAAAATACAGTCATATAAGTGATAAGGCTAGACATGAACAACCGATTGATCGAAGAGGGCATCTCCGACCGACCGTCTTGCCTAAATAATGACCAAAGTAGAGTGTCGCATTTCATGAATTTCTCAGCCACCAGAGTGCCATACTTAAGCATCACGGGTTGCCACCCACGGCCAACAGGTGGCCCCATTGGAGGGATTTTACCCCTCTGCACAGCTGCAGTCGGTGTATTCTACAATCCCAGTCTACGGTCTCCAGATGAGTTTGGAATCTCCTGCAAGATTTTCCGACTGTCTTCTTGTTTAAATTGGTAAATGCTGCCGTTATGCTTGCCTTCATTTGATCTTTGGAGTTGCGTGGAGATTTGTTGATCTCTTGCTTAACCGTACCCCGCACACAATAACAAAGAGGATTGCAATCTGGGGATATAAACAGACAGATGTTAGTTGGTTGGTTGTTTTGTTTAACGGCATATCAACTCTTTTAAATGGCCACTCATATGTCCAACGCTAGTAGCTAAACCATTTCTTTATCAAGTTTTGCCAACGTAGACATTGGTTTCTGCGCAGCGGATTGGCTGTTTCTGTAGCCAACCAGTGTGCAGAGTGAGTTTTTAAACATGTCTATGTGGCGTTGAAATTGTTTTTATTCATTGGAAGACGTGGTAAGTTGAGAATTCTAGCAAGAGAAATAACTAACCATAGAACTCAAAAGGAGAGCGAACGTGTCTTGCATGCAGGATGCCGACAGAGTGAGAAATTTAGCCGTTTTTTGGGGGGTTACAATTTATAAGACACCTGCATGTGGGAGACGAGAAAAATTGTACATATTCAAATTTTGGCTGATTAGAACTTCAATAAAAAGATTTTCATTTGCAAGGAAGAATATGAGCTTTGCCGTCATAAGTGTTAACATAATTTGGCATATAAGGTGTGCCATGGCCCACAACTTAAACTTATATAGTAACTAGCATCGACTACCTGGCGTCGCCTGGGTAGAGGGGGATTTTTTTAAAGCTAGTCCTGCTGATTCATTATTACTGAATCGTGAGTTGAATCCTCGTATCCCACGGGATTCAGCCCGTTTAAATCCCTATGTAAAAAAAATAGATCTTGCATTGATCCAGCTACTCTGAAAAGAAATGTTAATGTCTACTATCTAAAATATTAAATTTTAAAAAATCCATGCTGTTATCATTTAAATGTTATTTTTTAATTATGTTCCCAAATATAAATCAAATCTTTATTATTTTGCTCGAAAACCAAGCCCTGGTGATATTTAATTTAATGTACATATATATTTACTTTGTCGTTTATTGTTTTATTTTCGAAGTTTCCTCCATACATACATATACACACAACTGCCCTTTATATATGTATAGATAGATAGATAGATAACATGCAATTGTATTTATATATACAACAAAATAGCGGTTTACAGTGTGCACGGGAAGGTTAATTTGCATATTGCTATTAAAAATTTGATTTTTAATAAATATGTGCTTAGTATTATTGATTTCTAATTGTTTGAGCAAACATCTCGGGGGTAAATCTTAAAAGAAATCCATTAACAAGAAGAAATAACTGTAATTTTATTCTTTACATCCTATTTTAACTAAAGAGTAAATTTAGGAAAATTTAGCAGTCGGGAGTGATGAAAGAGTAAGTTTCAGTTTTTCTATTTTTCGATTATACCCCCCTCTATTTCAAATTTCTAATCAATCGGCTAGTCACGTCAAACCCTAGCACCTATATGATTTTCCCTAAAGTATAGCACTTATGACAAAACCCAACCCTTTTTATCATATATATGCGCACAGAGGTGGTGGTTGAGTGTCTTAGTGTTCTGTGTATGACGTTAAACTGTATCTAGTGGTGAGGTTCCAGTTTTGGAGCTCTGGGGAGTGTGGAGTACTCCTTCATTACTCCCAGGTCCACTCTAACCCAAAGTTGTAGTACCTGTTAGGGTCCCATCTATGGATTAAATAGATTAAAAATGAGTTTTAAAAATGGGTTTAACAAAAAGTGAGTTAAAAAAATTGAATACCCAACAAGAATGAATAAAAAATGTCTTCGGCATAAAATAACCCAGCAAGGATTGACATGCCGTAAAAGCCAAACAACCAACCAACCAACCAACCAACCTAATGATAATAATCATTGATAAAATAATCATAGCTACAAATAACTATTCTTAATATAAATAGTTTGCTTATTGCTATCTGGTTTAAAATACACTAAAACCCTCTTTCATGGGGCCGAAGAGATGCAAAAATTATTCCAGTGGCGAGGAAGTGAAATTTGTAGTGAAGAAGTGGCTCAAAGAACAGTCAACACAATTTTACGGAGCAGGTGTACATGCTCTCATTCGAAGGTGGAACATTGCTATTGAGAGAAACGGTGACTATGTGGAGAAATAGGGATGTGATCCACAGAGGACCAGTTTTATTTTGATGAACGATATATATTAATGTGTTGGTAATTATACCCGTCCTAAACAAAATGTCATTACTTTTTGACTCACCCTCGTATATGTTACAATTCATACACAATTCCATGGTTTCAAGTATCTGTTCATATTCAATAATGATAATGATAATAAACACTTGCTGGCACAGGTTATATGGTTTCATGTATTCCTATCTGTTGTATCCTTAAGGTGGAAAATATACACAGAGAACACAGGGTGCGTAAATTTCACCGTTTAGCGTAAGCCGTTACTCGCCTGTCACTGTTTACAGACTTGAGTTCTCTGGGGATGGTAAAAACATACCCCCGTATGTATCAATTAATTGTTCACCCTAGACTGACAGCCGCTGATGGCCGCAAGGGTAAGGAACTTGACAGACGAAAATTCTGTCGGTTTCGATCCCGGCTAGAGGTAGCTGTTAAAAAGTCAAGTCGCACTGATGAGAAGTAAACTTCGAAACATGTGTCTGTGGATGCCTGATATATGTATATATATATATATATATATATATATATATATATATATAAAGTGTGTCATAAACAAGCAAAGGTTTAAGCTGAATTTACCAAGATATAAATGAACAATGAATGAAACGTTAATTTTTTTTCAGAATACAAAATGTGTCATAAACGTGGCAAGGTTGAAGCTGTATTTACTAAGATAGAAATTAACAATGAATGGAACGTTAATTTTTTCAGAATACACAGTGTGTTAAAAAACTACAAAATTCATTGATACTTTTTTGACACAACTTGTATATATATATATATATATATATATATATATATATATATACCACACACACACACACGAGGTGGTTGGGACACAAGGTTAATTTTTAAGGGGAGTTTGAATTCAGGGTTTTCCTTCTCCAAGACTGGTTACCTAGTCAAGGTTAAATAGCCCAGTCTGTCCTACTATTTAACTACAGCTTGAGGGAGAGTAGTATATCTTTCCCAAGGATATTAGCGCTATGTAAAATACAAATAGCCTCGTCCAGGATTTGAACTCGGCTTGACGAGTCCATTTCCTACGACTTTAACCATTACACTACGTACTTCGATAGAATAAAACGTATATACGTCCTAAAAAAAGTCGATCTGTAGTCAAGTAGATGCACGGCTACATCAGACCAGCCCGCCATATTGAATTCCCATACGCGTAAGATGAGATTGATTTATTAAAGAAAAAAAAGTATAGTATGTTAAGCCAAATTGAATGAAAAACTCGAGACGATGTCTCCGTCATTATACATCTGTTTGTTATGGAAGACAAATTGTGCCCGTCTGTCCTTCACAAGATCGCCTTAGAGACAGACATTTATTTCTTTTTTTTTCTTTTTAGATACAAAGATGAAATTTGATTTAATAAAGACATTGAAAACAACGAAGAAAAAAACAAAAACGAACATTAAAATGACGGGTAAAACTAAGACTTTTCTGAAAAGATTTTTATGAACCTCAAGAATTAAATGATAATCCTTTCTTCAAAATGTACTTGAAGTAGTGTAAAATATGGAAATAGCGAAAGTATATATACCAACCCCTCCACTCAAGCAGGATGCTACACAAGGTCAATTTATTAAGCAAAGTTTAACAGGTTTGAATTCAGAGTTTTCCTACTCCTAGACCGGTTGCCTAACCAAGGTTAAAGAGCCCAGTCTTCCCTACTATTTTTTAAACACATTTCTAAAATTATTTTAAATATTTAACCCATAGAGGGGACCTAACAGGTACTAAAATTTCGGGTCAGTGTGGACCTGGGAGTAATGGCAATAAAGGGGTACTCCACACTTCCCAGAGCTCCAGAATTAGAACTTCACCATTAGATGCATTTAAACGTCATATACTGGACACTAATTCCTCTGCCACCGGCTTCTACCACATATATGATAAAAAGAGTTGAATGTTTGTCGTAAGGGCAATAGGGTTGGGACAATCGTATAGGTGCTAGGGCTTGACGTGACCGACGATCGAAGAGGGGCTTCCCCGACCACCAGTCTAGCCTAAGTAAGGGTCAAAGTAGAGTGTCGTATATATAGACTGTTCAGCAACCAAAAATCCGCCCTTAAGCCTCACGGGTCGCCACCTACGGCGAACAGATGATCCTAATGAAGGTAGTTTACCTTTCTACAGAAGTGCAGTTGGTGTATTCTAAACTAGACTATTGAAGTCAGTCAGTCAGTCAGTCAGTATACTGTTGGACAACAGCAACTAGCTAAGCACAACAGAACTAGTGCCTAAGACAGCTGCTACTTATGGGACCCAAGAATAGTCCATTCATGTATTTGGGTGATTCGATTCGTTGAGTCCTGATTGGCTGCTTGGTTTCTATGATGTTATGAGGCTTCATAAATACTCTGGCATTCTGCAGTAGGATTGCAACAAGGTTAGATCTGTATTGAGTTACAGCTACTTGCTGCCTTGTCTTACCAATTCGACGGTAATTGAACTTAGTATGATTATTCTACAAAGACGATAGGACGGCGAAATTTCTTGACAAAAATGTTGCAGTATTCCCTCAGGATATCAACATACTCCATGATTTATCATTAACAAGGTAAACAATTTTTTTATATTTTGGTTTGCGAGATTGGGCCCAGGCATTCTATTCAGCTGATATTACTTACATTCCTATTTTAGTCTTTAAGTAATTCTCTTAATGGAATACTAATCAAATTACCTGGAAGACAGTAAAGTGCGTCTGGAGCTGAGAAAAATAAATAGAAATTTGAACGGACGGTAATATATGAAAGATAGCAAAAGAATGTGGAATAATCGTTCAATGTAACGGAAGACAGCTATGTCTGGTCATTGCGTACATACAGCTGTATGGTGTGGTGACCTAGACGTGGCATCAATGTCCCCGGGTGAAGAAGAAAATTTAAATGTCACCGAAAAGCGTAAAGTAGGCGAGGCAGAAGAGAGGCAGATAGATTATTGCCACCGACTGTGACAAGAACTGATCAAAGTTTGGTGAAACATTTATTTTTGTCACACAACACAACCTTAAATCCGGTCTGCAGATACCGAAGAAAGAATTCTATCGGCGCTACAATTACCGGTAAAAAATTCATTTAAATTTCTGTTTAGCTTAAAGGGGTCGGTTTAGCTAAGTCGGAAGAGCATCCGGCTTATAACCACAGGGCCCCGGGTTCAATGCCGATCCTCGTCAACTCAGCGTATGACTTGGATCTGTGCTGTAAAGAAGGGAGCTGATCGTAAGTGTGGCGCTTCACCTCAGACGTAAAATCGATCTCTCTTTCTTAGTGAAAAGCGGATAGACTCCCTCGCCGTTCGGCTGATACCGACAATAGGTCACTCCGTCTACTTTATCTTTTTTTTATATATTTACCAACCCCTCCGCACGAGCAGGATACAACACGTTCAATTTCTTAAGCGGGTTTTAACATGTTTGAATTCAGAGTTTTCCTTTTCCTAGACTGGTTGCCTAACCAAGGTTAGAGTCCATCCTGACATGGTATCTAATCATAGCTAATGGAGAATAATTGGATGCCATACCAAGGAAATTAGCGCTATGTGAAATGCAAACAGCCTCGTCCAGGATTTGAACTAGACTCGCAGAGTTCTCCAACGATAAGCGTTATATACATGCGCCTCAAAGTACAATAACGACGTTGTCTAAATATTCGAATCGAATATTAAAATCTGATACCAGACAATAAGGCAGACTATGCCTTGCTTTCGCTTCTAACGGATAGAGAGAGAGAGAGAGAGAGAGAGAGAGAGAGAGAGAGAGAGAGAGAGAGAGATTAAAAAGAGAAAGTTTCTGCCCTGAGGAGAACGGCAGCTTGGATCGTTTTAGAATAAATATTGATCCACACTTAGGTTTTACAAAAGACAAACAGTAATTTGATCCATTGAAGCCACGTTTACAGAAAGTAATAAGGACGGGGAAGGGTGTTGCTATAGTAACAGGCACAAATGACTAGTCTTTTAATCGAGGATAAAAGGCCGCGCTTCAAAGCACCGAATTTCGTAATCGAAACCCCCCACACACACACACACACACACTTTCGTTCGTCCTCTTAGAGATGGTAACTTACGGCCTAATATACGAGTTTTGCATGACCGGAAACAAAGTTGCAACTTAAACGAGCCGTGTCATCTTGGGCTGTAGAATACGCCGACTTCACCTCTGCAGAAGGGTCAGACACCCCCCAAATGTAGCCACCCTGATGTAGCTAGTGACCCGTGATTAAGGACGGAATCCTAGTCGCTAAGCAGTCTATGACATGCAGCATACCGGGTCAGTTGACCTGGGAGTAATAGTGATGAAGGGGTACACTCCCTAAAGCTCCAAAATTGGAACTTCCTCATTAGATGCTGCTTAAGTTTATACACAGAACACTAAGACCCTCCGTCACCGCTTTCTAGCTCATATATAATAAAAAGTGTTAGGGGGTGTCATAAAAGCAATAGGGTTGGGACAGTCATATAAGGCTAGACGTGACCAGCCGATTGGTCAGAGGGGGCCTCTCCGACCCCTTGTCTAGCCTAAGTAAGGGTCTAAGTGGAGTGTTGCATGTCATGGACTGTTCATCCACCAGGATTCCGCCTTTAAGCGTCATGGGTTGCCATCCACAGCCAATAGGTGCCCATTGGGGGGGGGTAAGCCCCTCTGCAGAGTTGCAGTCGGAGGGTTTTGTAGACAGGTCAAATAAACGATTAAAAATGCAAAAAACGTACCTGGTCACAACTACAGTACTTGTTACGGTCTTTCATATATGAATAAAGTGAGACACAAGTATTCGAACACCGATCGTCAGTAAACGAAAATGGTAAACCTCCATCTATATATTAATACGCTTGTTCCTAAATCTTCCGTCCGTTGTCATCCTGCAACACCCTCTGGTTAAAAATGAGACCGTCCAAGTTGTTCAAGATACAATGCAAAAATGTAAATTTTTAAAATGCAATTTTTAAAATGAAACATTCTAAAGGGTCCGGCGTCGTTTAAATGCCCAATGTAAAATTAAAACGAATTGAAAAAAAAACAATAAGTTATATGATTGTTTAATTTGCAATATTAAAAATGATAATTATGGAAGCAATTTTGATCTTATCTCACCCCGGCCTCCTGTCGTAACTTACGCTATGTTTTGGCGATCCAGCATCAGGCGAGTTTTTGGAATTAAATACATACGAGGTATGTCAGAAAAGTTCCATAAAAGGCACATTCTTCGATGCGTATTCTTCCTATCGGGCCAGACGATCAACCAGTATGTCTACAAAGAGATACTGTGGCGTTTGCTTCGTTCAGTGTGCGAGAAGAAGCGAGAGATGTGGCAGGACAACTCGTGGGTGCTTAACCCTGACAACGCATCTGCCCACACTGCCCTATGTATCCGAGAGTTCCTGGCCCAGAAGAACATCACTGTGCTGGAACAATCTTCCTACTCGCCCGACCAAGCTGCATGTGATTTTTCCTTTCCCCAGGCTCAAGGGGGTCATCAAGTGAACCCGTTTTGAGGATGTGCACGACATCAAAAAGGCAGTGACGACAGAGTTACAGAGAATACTGTAAGAATCCTTCCAGGAGTGCATGCAAGCGTGGCAGATAAAGATGGGAAAATGCATTAGACTCCAGGGGGATTACTTTGAAGGGGATAACTTGTAGTTTTTAGTTTGGATTGAAATAAATTTTTTGTGATACTAGTCCTGGAACTTTTCTGACATACCTCGTACAGTTTAGCTCAGTCGGTAGAGTGTTCGGCTGAGAACCTCAAGGTTCTTGGTTCGATATCGGCCCTCGCTAACTCAGCATATGAGTAGCACAGGGATCTGTGCGGTAAAGTGGGGAGTTGACCGTAAGTGTGGCGGTCCACCTCAGACGCTAAAAGAACTCTCCTTGGTTTAGCGCTAGTGAAAAGGGGATAGACTCTCACGCTGTCTGGTTGATACCGACTCTAGGCCTCCCCGATGACTTTACTTCTTTTTTTTTACATGTGAGCGTTACAAAACGGCCAAAGATTCTAGGTTAGATGGTTGGTTGGTTGGTTGGTTAGTTTTACAATATGTCAACCCTAGTTAATGCCGAAGTCAGTCTTCTCTTTTTTTTCAAACAATTTTCAAATAACAATTGATAATCATTTGTAAACAATTACATTTTCAAGTAACAATTCTTAATAATTTATACTACGCAGATGATCTACCGCTTCTCACAAATACAACTGCTCCAAGAGGCATCGTATCCTATATGAACAGATAAATTTTAACCAATATGAAGGTATCTCCACACAAGATGGCAAGCTTCTGAAATTAGTAGACACTTTCGCATGTCTATGTAGCAACAGAAGGCGATATCAATATACACATAGGAAAGGCATGGACTGCTAATGACAAATCATATGGAAATTTGACTGCTTTAAGATATAGCGAGAATACTTCTAAATTGTAGCCGTATTAGTGCTACTGTATGGCTGCACCACGTAAACTTTAAGAAAATGATTGGAAAAATAAACTATATGGGAACTACATGATGATTTCGTGTTCTGTCCTGAACAAATCCTGGCAGCGCTAAAAAAAAAGCAACTGTATGAATACTTACCTCTTATCACACAAGCCATCCAAATAAGACGAACAAGACACACAGAACATTGCTGGAGAAGTAAGGACGAACTCGTAAGTGACGTTCTCCTGTGGACACCTACACATGGACACACCAGGAGTAGGTCGACCAATAATTACTTACATTAATCAGCTCGGTACGGATACTGGATGTCGCGAGGAGGAGTTGCTAAGAGCGATGACCGAAGGGACGGTTGGCAAGAGAGTGTCATGGGAATCCAAGCTGTTAGCGTGACATGATAATGACGATGATATTTGTTGGAATATTTTGATATATAAACCGTGCTGCAATCCACCACTTAAATGTATAGACTAAGCGAGGTCACGTGGTTTAAACCTCAGCCAATCAACAGCCCCGAATACGTGGTTGGCTAGCTACTTAATCGGCTGATATTGACAGACGTCCATTTGCACTCATTGACGAACGATCTGAACACTGAGGAGAACCAAGGAACAACCAAAGGATCATATCCAGTATTAAGGGACACTAAGGAGGAACGCAAGGATTCTTCATTAAGGATCACGCTCGGTTTCGGTTGGAGAATAGTGGTAGGTTTCTGCAAGATGTTATAACTTATTATAAAAAGAGTTAGAAGAATTAAAAAGTCTATGTATACTTTAAAAAAAACAAAGAACAAGTAATTTACGATATATGTTTATTCTTGAATTTAATCAAATTTGAAAAATAACAAGGGTCCTACCCCTTGAATTGTTAATCAATGAACGGCCGGGAGGAATTATTTGATTGAATATAGACGATAGATTTTTTTCGGAGTCGAGAGATTTTTCGCTGACTAATACTCGGAAAGAAGAATAGTAGACAGACAAGGTTTTGAAAAAACTAATAGGGAAAGATTTTTTTTTTAAAAGAGTCAATTTTGAGATTGTTGGAACAGGGTAATGGTGAGACAGTAAAATTTTTTTGAAGAGTGGGTTATTTTGCAGAAGAAATGAAATTTATGTTTTCTCTCTCCTTATGTATGTAAAAAAAAAAAAATTTTAAATAAAAAAAAAACAAAGTCTGAAATTTTTCTCTCCATAGAAGGAAAATAGTATTTTCTAAAAACACTTACTAACTTAAGTGTTGTGGATTATTTTCTCATTTTGCTCATTTGTTGGAATAAATCATTTCAAATTACGTTATCTTCTCAATTTTCTTGAGTTGAAAGTGAATATTTTTTAACTACATCTTTTCAGATTTTTTAGTATTTTTTTCTGGATGTTCTTTTTTTTCTTTCAGAAGAACGGTCAGTATTGCTGGCTTTTTCTGTATCACGTGTTGCTATGATAACTACATAAGGAAAAGATTTGTTTTTTTTTTAAAACATGAAGTTCAATTAGAAATTCGGACCATATGACGTTTTGCTTTGCTAATTCATAAGTACATTTTTTCCTTTACACCGTCAACATTCGGTCGTTTGTTAGCGGTTAGGATTAGGGTTTAGGGTTAGGGTTTAGGGTTAAGGGTTAGTTTTATAATTTAAAAAACCCTCTAATAATCGTCTGTTAATAAAGAACCGGATGTTGACGGTGTAAATGGAAAAAATGTACTTATGAATCAGCAAAGCAAAGCGGGGTGCCTAAAGGTCATATGGTCCAGAAATTCTTCGTGAGAAAGGGATGTATTGTAAAGTTACTGGGGTGGTTATTGAAATAATAACTTGAATTGTAATTTACAAATGAAAAGGTTTTATTTAAATAAGACATACAAGAATATGTTAACAGTTGTAAATTTCTAGCTAGTCTCGCTAGGAAGACGTGCTATTAAGAATAATGCCATCAATGTTCATATTCAAATAGAATAGTTCATTCTATACAGAGGGCCATTATCTCTTCTCTACAATAGGATGCAGTCAGCGTATTGTAGGATCGGATCAAATGTGATATCACATTGAAGGTATTTCTTTGATTGTATGAATGGCAATGAATAGTTTAAAAAAAAAACCAAAAACAAGAAGCAAAATGTATACAATGATTGACACTCTTGAACTATCTCGACCGTAGGAAAAGTGTTCTGTAAATTTTATTTCTTAAAAAATAAGACCATTAAGCGATAGATGAGTTTGAAAAATGCTTTATTGTGAATCAACTATATTATTGAGAATTTGATTGAAAATGTTACATTCTTTGTTCTCTCACCACAAGAATTCATAAACATATGAATCTAGCATATTTGCTTGAATGAATTAACCCTAACCCTAACCCTAACCTTAAACAGTGTACGGTGGACTACCCTGCAATTTTCCAACTTATAGGGGCAAAATAAAAATAAAATCTTAATTATATAGTTACCTCACTATAGAGCCTTGTTCAAACCAATTAATCGCTTTATGGTCTTTTTTTTTCAAGGTATAAGAATTTACTTAACACCGCTCGTACGTTCGAGAAAGTTCAAGAGTTCCGAATGAATTAACTTAAAATGTTTTGAAAATGATAATAAGGATCAAAAGTACTTTATTCTTATCAAACTGTTCATAGGTACTGTAATGTAATACTAAGGTTCTGTCCGTGTTTACAAAATGAGCTTAGAAAGATACACTAAATTTTATGTAGTTGTATTTGTATTGCAATACGCAAGCGTTTAAATAGTGATCTATTTCCTGTAAGGGAGGTCATTCATGACCGGAAATTGAGATATAATTCTCGACAAAAAGAAGAGAAAAAACATCTTTGTTGGTTTCCGGACGTAGCATATCATTGGTCATTAAATAATTGTTCGTATGATCATCCTGCGTGTTAGTAGATAATGATCTCTTTTTTCCAAACTACGGTGACCTTGAAAATCAAAAAAAGATTTATTAAGGTCGCCTATATAATCATATTTACTAGCTGAAAAAACCTCCTTCGGGCGAGATTGTGAATTACGTTCGCTGATCTTAAATGTGTTCGGATTTGCGTCCTCATCTTCTTTGTTATTAAGCTATCTCGGCTGTTTTAGCATACGTCCTTCTTAAGTTGTCTGCTAGAGTTGGTAGGCTTCTGGGAATTTTGACACAAAAGGAGTAGATTGTTCTCATATCACATGTAGGGATACAATAGATGTATTGTTTTTATCTCCATTGGATAATTGTGATGAAAGAAAAGGAAGAAAAAGAATGTGATACACTTCTGGGGAAAGACAGAAAAATGAAATATAGGAAGCGATAGCACTTATCGTCTGTTTCAATAAAATAGAAGAAAACAAACAAAAAAAAGAAAATTTTGTAATTGTTTTGTTTTACGACATATCAACCCTATTCGGGTCAATTAATTCCGAATCAAGTAATTTTTGGTAGACAAAGGATCCGTGTTGCTTATAGTACCTGCTTTTGCTTAATTAGTTTGCTAATTAAGTATTACGGTCGTAGGAAAAGGGCATGAGGAGACGAGTTTAGACTCTGGACGAGGCTGTTTGCATTTCACATAGTGCTAATACTCTTGGGAAAGGCATGAATCCAACTAGTCACTCTCCAGCTATGAGTAAATAGTAGAGCAGGCTTGACTCTTTAACGAGTCTAAGAGAAGGAAAACACTGAATTTAAACCTGTCAAACTCCACTTAAGAAATTGAGCTTGTGTTACATCCTGCTCGTGCCGAGGGGTTGGTCAAGCAAAATATAAATAATAATTTATTCAACAATGCTTCTAAAAAAAAAAATCCAAAAATCTTATTCACTTCGCCGAAGAGCTTACGGCCTGGTTTGTTTACTACTCAATCAACGTCCCCTTACCTACTATGGTAGAGGCGTGTAAGTATCATTGACAAGGTTAATTTCGCAGGGATTGTTCGCTATGTACCGGCGGCCGAAGCGATATGGTCTCTGACTATGCCTGCTGAGGTCCCGGTTTCGATTCCTGTCGGAGGGGAGTCGTTAGTATACATCGCTGATGAGACTTAATAAAGTCGAAACAGTCTGTACGGTGTTCTGCATAGCGAGCCATCCTTTGCCGGGATTCACTTGTCAAGATTATTTTCTATAATTATCGAATTTTATGCGATACATGCATTATAATTGCCTTCAAGCAAAATATAAATAATATATATATATATATATATATATATATATATATATCCATGCTTCCCGATAGTAACTATAATTCTGCTTCTCAGAAATTCAAGGTCCGATCCTCTTTTTTTATTGCAACAATAGACGCAGTCACATTCATTAATTATGTTTGTATGGATTCTAATTTATAAATATTGTTAATAAGTCCATTGCTCGTATAAAAAAAATAAAAGCATAATTTTTAGCATTGATTTTCCAGTGACTGGCAAAAACTGATAGGAAAACAAGTCAGGGGGAAAATGTCATAATGTTGATGTCTGGTTAAATATAATGATTTTAACGGGACGTCGAACCGTCCAGGGTTATTTTATCCCAAGCATGTGAGGGATGGGCAGATTCATTGTCATGTATTTTTCAGCGATTTTTCTTGATTTTGATAGTAAGTTTTTTTGTAGTTGTTTGTTGCTAAATAGATTGGGAATCCCTTTAAGGGATAGTTTATAGGGTAACGTTTAAGTTGTTATATTTTTGCTATGATTTTATGTCTTTCAGGAAGGACAAAATGTCATCTATATTGACATTTTGTTTCGTATATCTCTCATATTAGTATTATCTGCGTTATTCGGACTATTGTTATCTTCATTGTTATCTGTACAACGTTTCGGCCGATATACCCTCCGGCCTTCTTCAGGTATTTCTTCTCAGACTCGGGAAACTTCTTTTCGAAATCGGGAACTTTCTTGTCGTAGTCGGGAGCCTTCTTGTCGTAGGCCGGAGGGCATATCGGCCAAAACGTTGTACAGATAACAATGAAGATGAGAGCAATAGTCCGAATAACACAGATAATACTAATGATCAAGCCTCATCTCTCATATTGTTTGTGTTGTAAACACGTTGTCTAATAACAGCAAAATCATCACATTTATAAGAATGCGTTTAACAGTAAAGAGTGTTTGATATGTCATGCCTTCTGGCTGGTTTTCTTAAGCAAAAAAGGACTGTGTATGTTTTGTGTGACCTATACACAATCGGGATATAGTGATGTGTTCCTTTCTGGACATTCCGAAGCCTAGTTTCCATTCTCCTATATTGGATGTTGGATTATTTTTGGTATATAAGGTGTGATGGAGGTCACAACTTAAATTTATAGACTCTTCGTGGCCGCGTGGATTCAATCGGCCAATCAACACGCTCGAATACGTGGTTGGTTAACTATTTAATGGCCTTCATGGAAAGGCGTTCAGTTGCCCGTGCTTAACACGGAAGAACGATTCAACAACCACGGATTCTGCTTGACCTTGAAAAACACAAGTATCATAGGATTCAAGAAACACGGAGAAACGGAAAAACATTATTTGATACTACACAACACGGATCAAACTTTATGCAACAAGGGATCTCCACTGTAAAGTGCTCTCACCTGCAGCCTAAATATGGCCACAAGAATCTTAAAATGGTATCTGGTTAGGAAAGATGTTATGGAAAAAATGTCATAAAGTTGATATGTGCCTTAGAAAAGTTTAGTTCGAATTCTGCTTTACACAGAAAAAAATGAAGATTCAGTTTAGTTACCCTGACTAATACAAAATAGTTCAACAACATACTTAAATTGGCGTCCCATCATGGTCTAATGGTTAGCATGCTTGTCAGTCAGATTAAGTAATACTGGACAGCAAGTTCAATCCACGCTATGAACCTCATACTTGTGACCTCGAGTCAAATTCTATCCATGGCGAACGGATTGGGTGATTACCTCCTTAACTCTTTGCCTGCCAAATTTCCCCCGCGGTTGTAACAAATTTTATTGGTCAGTTTTACCTAGATGATGGGATATTTCACATTTCGCTATCTATTCTGCTCAGAACTCATTCTATTCAAATAAAGTTCGAATTGTTGTAATCTGAGTCTACACAATTATAATAAACTAATCATCATTTTTTGTACTTTGCTCGCAGTGATGAGAGAGCCGTTGGGAGCGGGTTAAAGTAGGCAAAGAGTTAAGTTTTCAAAGGAAATCCTCAACGAAAACTTTGTTTTTTGATTTCTCAAAAGCTAACATGCTAAAAATACGCTCTAGAATACCATGAGTAATTATGGAATATTTAGTGATAATATCTCAATCTGTTCTTGGGTTATACAATGACAGACTGACAGACAGACAGACAGACAGACAATTAAATAATTATTTATAGCAATATGAGGATTAACTGTATGTAATTAGTTTGCATAATTTTGCATTAATTTGTGTCATGACTTTCGTTGGAAAAGAAGAACGCTATTCAATAAATATCAAACTAATTAATGGCTTGAGATTCAGGCCAAACAATATCAGATGAATTCAAATCAAAGTGTATTTTATAGTTGGGGAGTAACATCCTGATTCTACCCAGTGAGATAAAAAGCAACATTCTGGTCCGTAACACAAAAGCCGCAAAAGGGACACTTTTATCCACGACACAAGAGCTAGGAGGCAACAATCTGAGCCACGACAGAAGAGCCGGGAAACCATACTGATCCGAGATTGAAGTGCCTAAAAGCAACACTTTGGGAAGCAACATTGATCCGCGACAGAAATGTTGTGTAACAATCCACTAATCCCTGAGAATATCCGAAAAGTAACACTGTGATCCACGACAGGAGTGCCAGTCAATAACACTCAGATCCGAGACAGAAGAGCCAGGATGCGACATTCCGAGTCACGACTGAAAAGCCGGGACGCAATTCTCTGACCCGAGAAAGAAGAAAACGAAATCTAATACTTTGATCCGCAACAAAAGAGCCCGGAAACGATTTTCTGAATCTCGAGCAAATAGCCGCAAAGTGACAGAAGAGCCGGGAAAGCTACACACAGATCCACGACAAAAGAGCCAGGAAGCGACAAGCTGAACCGAGACAGAAGATCCGGGAAACCTACACACTGATCCGTGACAAAAGTGCCAGGAAGCGATACGCTGATCTGAGACAGAAGTGCCGGGAAACCTACACACTGATCCGTGACAAAAGATCAGGAAGCGACACGCTGATCCAAGACAGAAGAGCCGGAAGCGACACTGATCCAAGATTGTATAACTTGAAAGGGATACTCTGACCCGAGACAGAAGTGCCGTAAGGTGGCTCTCTGATCCGAAACAGAAGATCCGGGAAGAAACACTGATCCGAGACAGAAGATCCGGAAACCTACTCACTGATCCGTGACAAAAGTGCCAGGAAGCGACACGCTGATCTGAGACAGAAGATCCGAGAAAGCTATACACCGATCCGCGACAAAAGATCCAGGAAGCGACACGCTGTTCCAAGACAGAAGAGCCGGGAAGCGACACTGATCCAAGATTGCATAGCTGGAAAGGGATACTCTGAACCGAGTCAGAAGTACCGCGGGGTGGCTCTCTGATCCGAAACAGAAGATCCGGGAAGAAACACTGATCC
>CM042147.1:77769263-77779263 GCA_023376005.1 Doryteuthis pealeii | reverse complement strand
GTGATTGGATAGACCAATCATGTGATGAACCCAGAAGTTTTGGCGTAAAATACTAAAAATCCTTACAGACAGATCCGTGACCAGTTCCTCGAGGCAGCGACTTTAAAATCTCTCTGAGAAACCACACTAAGATACCAGATATCTTTTTCAGCACGCCGGTAAGTCCCTTAAACTCAACTTTATACACAGGAAGGACTTTATATTGTTATTCATTGTTTCATGTGCTCGTTAATAAATTGTTAGAATTAAACTAAGTATCAATTCGTTTATTTGTTGCTGTTAGCCTTAGAATTAAATGCTAGACTAATACAATAACCTTGCCAACTGCTCCCAACAAGATATCCTAAAATTTCCACATACAGATTTGGTTTCCTTTCTTTTGTAAAATGAGGATAGAGTGAGCCAGATAGAGAACAGGAGCTCAACCACAACTAAACAGTCATAATTCCCGCCTCACAACTAAATTCAAAATAAGAAAACCAAAAGAGTTCTAGGAAGTAATCGGAACTTCAAGATTATCGTATTGTATTTTTGACGGGCTGTATTAGAATTTTAGTCCCAGCTAGGACCGTTTTAACAGCATTATAGACCCACGGAAAGTGCACGGGGGGCCCTACCTACACAGGAATAAAAATGTAAATAGTCAATTATGCTTGTTGGCCCCCAAGCAACTGCCCACTGTGACCATGCGTTAAAACGGCCATGGTCCTAGCTGTATATGATACCTTACCGCATTAGATAAGTGGTTCTAGCGCCATCTAAACAGTTTTATAGGCCCATGGGTAAAGCAGTGCACTGGGGCTTCTGCCAATTACCTCACAGGAATAAACTTGCAAATGATCGATTATGATCGTGGCCATATGTTTAGACGGTCTCGGTCCTAGCTGTATAGGTGTTATATACTCACGTCGGGTATATAAATGAGAGAGTGAGGGAGTTCTCAGATGATAGATAGAGACAGACAGACAGACAGACAGACAGGTTAGAGAATTACTTTAGAGATGATGTTGGTGATCTTCATTTCCCTGGTTATGTGTTGATTCTTCTAACTGCTTCTTTTTCTTAATTCTTCTACTAAGGGCTTGTCTTCTTTTGGGCTGATTTTGGTCATTGTAATTAAATGGACTAACAAGACTTAAGTCTTTTTTTCTTGATCAAGTTTATTATTTAGCCCATGATTTTCCGCGCGGATAGAGAGATCGACCTCAGCAGCGACACGTCTGCTCTGCTTCAAAGTCAGTTCGAATCTGAACTAAATCACGTGTTTCTCACGGCACATGAGATTCGCGCCTCAAGGGGTCAATGGTTATTAACAGTCAGTGGTAAATTTCCACGGGCTCCCTTGACTCTAACATGACAGACCCGAATTTAATTCTACTTACAGACACTGCTCACAATTTATGACTCCTCATAAATTATAACATACGATACCCAAGATCACATAGTAAACCTACAGATATCGTACAGAAGTTAAACATCTTTTTGCCCTCTATGTATTCAAAGGGGATCATTTCTGCATCTCCTTCGTAGCTGCCCAGATGAAAGAGGGTGTTATAGTTGGCGTTACGATCAAGTAATCGAGTAAAATAAAAGTTAAAAAATTAAAATTAGTGAAATAAATTACTAATTAGGACTGAGCCTATTTTTGTAGTGGCCACCACAAGCGGATTTAACAGGTTTTAATTCCTAGTTTTCCTTCTCCTGGACAGGTTGCCTAACCAAGGTTAAAGAGCCCAGTCTGCCCTACTGTTTCACCCATAGCTGGAGGGAGAGTAGTTGGATTCATACCTTCTCCAAGGGTATTAGCGCTATGTGAACTGTAGCTTCGTCCATGGTTTGAACTCGGGTCGACGAGTCCAATTTCTACGACTCTAACCATTGCATCATCCACCTCCAACTTAAAATTATATGCTAAATTTATTGACACAGCCTTTATTGCTCTTCTAGCATATACCACCACAGGAAGAAAACTATCTACTTCCCCAAAATCGGAGATAAGACCTAGTCGATTACATAGGTAAGGGTTAATGTTAGTGCCTACTTTCCTCTGCCCTACACTTGCAACTGAAAGCGTGTCTTGGAAAATATTTTAAATTGCCGGATTACATTGTAACGGGTTTGCTTGAATGTTGTTGAAATTTAGTGCTTACCAAATTCATAACGAAATGTAGCAAAAACGTTTTCCGAGTGTTGTGATAGAAGGGTATTAAAAGTGAATTGAATCATGAAACACGTAAATAGTAAAATGAAACAGGCAAAGAAATTTGAGTTGAAACAGAAATTGTCTTATATATATATATATATATATATATATATATATATATATATAATTGAAATAATTAACGACAAGCAAACTCGGCGAATACCACGTGCGACATGCAGAACACTGTACAGCGGTTTCGACAAAATTAGGTCTCAGTCACAGTGTATAGCTAATGAGACTTAATTAGGTCGAAACAGCTTTACAGTGTTCCGCACGTCGCACGCGATATTCGCCGAGTTTGCTTGTGGTTGATTATTTCGATTATATATTTCTAATTCTCTCATGTATCCTCCTATATATATATATATATTATATATATATATATATATATATATATATATATATATATAATTATTTTGTTAAAGAGCAACAGCTTACAAAAAATATGTTGTGCGGTTATTAATTTGTGAATGTAAATGCTTTATAATTTAAAAGATTTAATTATTTATCAGACTTAAAGTTTCTTTGAGGATAAAGCTTAGTTGCCATCGTAGTGTTATTGGATTGATGGCTTTTAGGTGTGCCGTCAACAATGTCCAAGTTGCTACTCTCTTGTATGGAGATCTTTTACAAACTTTTTCTCTTCTTTCTAATTCACCCTTCCATTTATTCTCCACCTATTAAACTATTGGTTCCTTTTTATCTATCCTACTTATTATCCGCCCTGTTTCCTGGGGCATTAGAATGCACCGACTGCACCTCTGCAGTAAGACTCCCCCAATGGGGCCACATGTTGGCCGTGGATGGCGACCCTTGATGCTAAGGATAGAACCCAGGTGGCTGAACAGTCCATGGCTTGCAATATTCCACTTTATGCTTTTCTTGGGCTAGACGGGTGATCGGAGAGGCCCTCTCCCATCAATCGGCTGGCCACGTCAAGCCCTAGTACCGATATGATTGCCCCAACCCTATTATCCTTATGGCAACCCCCCAATCCTTCTTATCATATGGGTGCTAGAAGACGTTGGCTGGAGGTCTACATGCCCTGGGAATGACGTTAAACTCTATCTGATGGTGAGGTTCCAGTTCTGGACGTTTGGGGAATGTGGAGCACCCCTTCATCACCATTGCTCCCGGGTCCACTCTGACCCGGAGTGGTAGTACCTGTTAGGGTCACATCTATGGGTTGAATAGAAAAACACGAGTTTATAAACAAAATTGTTTTATGCATTAAGAATGAATTTATTTCACAACTTTGTCGGTATTAAATGACCCACCGAGGTTGATATGCCGTAAAACAAAACAAACCAAACCAAACCAAACCTTCTTATTCTACGTTGTTAATTCTTTTGGGTCTATTTTTTAGAATTTATGAAATATGCTTTTTTTACTGCTAGGATTTTTTTAAATCTGTTTTTGCTTAAAACTATATTACCCAGGAACCATTAGAACCAGTGGTGTACCAATGTCATGATCCAGGGAAGGTGAAGATCTCGGTCCAGTGCCGCTTCACCGAGCGGCCCACTTTCAAATTCTACGCATTCATACTTCAGGAATACAGAGGCAAAGGTAAAGCAATATATTTCAATGTTATAGGAACTTAAAGCTTTTGGGGTAGGACGATTTTGCACCCTCTTAAGATGCGCCCTGGGGCAGCTGCCCATCCCCGACCCTTTTCGTCCGCCACTGATTACAACCTCAGACAAACAACACTGTCCAGACGTGGGCATCTTCACGGATGCAACCAAGAAGGTTATCACGATGGAATTAACATTGTTATGGGAGGACCAGCAGGTGGATGCTCATGCTCACCAAATAACAGGAGTTTGTTGGTTGATTAGTTGGTGGGTTTACGGCATGTCAACCCTAGGGTTATTTTATGCCGAAGACTTTTTGTTTTATTAATTTTTTGAGCTCACACTTTCTTTTTTAACACACTTTTCAAAACTCATTTTTGATCTATTTAACCATTGATGGGGCCCCAACAGATACAACCAACTGCGTTGAAGTGGACCTGGGAGTAATAGCAATGAAGGGATACTATACACTTTAGCAGTTTAACGTCATACCTCAGCCACCATAGCACAGCCATAAGAGCAATGCGGGACGTCGATTAATCGACCAACCGTCTATCCTAAGTAAGGGCCAAGGTAGAGCATTGCATGTCATAGACTGCTCATCCGCCATGATTCCGTCCTTAAGCATCACTGGTTACCACCCACGGCCAACAGATGGCTTCATTGGGGGAATTTTACCCTCTGCAAAGGTGCAGTTAGCATATTCTAGAGCCCCAGTTGACAGAGCACTGATTTGGTTATTCGACACAGAAAAAACGGCAGACGGGCCCTATGTGCAACTGACTAGGAACTACTCTACACTGGATGGCAATACTGAAATCAGTAGACCATTTCACATACCTAGGTAGCAGCATCTCATCTACAGAAAGTTATGTTAATGTGTGATAATATTTGGTCTGCTCTCGTGTACCATCGTTGCACAATGTTGATGATCCAAAAAAAAACACAACACAATGTCACAATATCGATGACCCCAAAAGCACTACAAAAAAATTGATAACAGGACGCTAATGAAGGAGGAAAGTGTGACACTTTGTGCAGTTTGTGATGGAGCAGAGGACACTTAATCCAATGTTGTCAGCTGGAAAGAAAGTTGTTTTAACTATAAGTCGATTGCTGGCTTCACTGATGTGGGTCCCTACCTATTTTCTATCTACTCCAACGGCTGGTCTGAAACTGCCTAAGGGGCTTGAACCGGCTGAATATATGTAAATTCCACCCTCATGGATTCCACCCAGAAACAGGTACTTACTTTTCTTCTCAGACATCGTGATGGAAATTCTCCTAAAATTATAGCCATACCTTTTATCAGTGTCTGTGTCCCCACTTTTCAGACCATTAACTTTTTCAAGAATCATTTTCTCTTAAAACCAGCCACCTAAAGATATTATCTCTAACTGGCTTAATTTCATAGTGTCCGTATAATTCTCTTAAACTTTACCTGACCGATCCTTTGTCTCCCTAAAGGAGAAACAGCCACCCATATACATATGCCTTGACTTAACACATTCTATTTCCCCATTTTTTTTCTCTGACTGTATTCTTACTTAACCATTGTGTCACAAATATACGCATAGGAAAGGCATGGGCTGCTATTGATAGATAATCGATCATATGAAAATCTTATCTCTTTTCTTCTCTATCCTTCCAAGCTCTAACTGTTTCAGTGCTAGTGTATGGCTACACCTCCTGGATTTTAACGAAACGCTTAGAGCAAACGATTGATGGAAACTACACAAAGATGCTGCGTCCAGTTCGAACAAATCCTGGAAGCAGCACCTCGCAAAAAGCAGCTGTACGGACACTTACCTCTTATCGTATAAACCATCTAAATCAGACGAACAAGACGTCCTAAAAATCGTAAGTGATGTTTTCATATGAACAGCTAAACATGGATACACATGTGTTGGCTGACAAATAAAAACTTACATTGTCAGTTCTGTACGAACATTGGGTGTTGTGCAGAGGACTTTTCAAGAGAGATGACCGATAGAGACGAGGGACGAATGAGAGATAGGCCCGTACTATCAGAAATGATTATATAATATATATATATATATATATATATATATATATATATATGAACACGCTTCACTTTATAGAAACACTAAACAAGCCACAGATTTTGGGAAAAAAATTTAGCGTTATAACATTCCATCGCGTGAACACGCTTCCCGTTTATATAAACGCTAAAAAACTACTGTTTTTTTTTAAATCTCAAGCATTTGACTCTCGTCTAAGGATTGCATAAACATGAAACTTATAGTAATGAAATAATAATATCCATAATATGATATGTTATTGATTGAAAATCTGCTCTGCTATATTAGCATTGAGCACCTTTATATGCCAATACTTTTCTCATTCATTCTCTATTCCTATATATATATATATATATATATATATATATATATATGGGTTTGTTTGAAATATGCCTCCCATTTTGTTTGGGAATACGATGTTAAAAGGATTGGAATTTATGAGGTTATATGTAGGGAAACCTAGGAAGCGTGGTGTAATGGTTAAAGTCATGGGAAATGGACTCGTCGCCCCGAGTTCAAATCCTTGGTGTGCTAATTGCATTTCATTTAGCGCTAATGCCCTTATGAATCCTACTTTCCTCCAGCTATGGATAAATAGCAGGGCACACTGGGCTCTTTAACCTTGGTTAGGCAACCGGTCTAGGAGAAGGAAAAGTCTGAATTCAAACCTGTTGAACTGCGCTCAAGAAATTGACCTTGTGTCACATCCTGCTCGTGCGGTAGGGGTTGGTAAATATATATATGAAGGGAAACCTGAAAAAAATAAAGTAAACCCATGGCTAAAAATGACCAGTAAGAAGGAATTAAAAAAGTAAAAATAAAAAATTCCAACAACCAAAGCAGTAAAGTGGTCGATCCCGCTTAGTAAGAATTTACTGAGGGAATTAAACCACCCAGGGAGCCAACATCATCACCACCTGGTCAAAAACAACACCGCCCTTTAAGACGATGAGAAGAACTGAAACCCGATATCTTAACAGGAATCCCCAGAAAAAAGTATATGCAAAGCCTCATGAATCATATGTGTACAATTTTCAATAAAGTTAGCGGTCTGATGAAACTCATAGGTATACACAGATATCTGTGGGCAGAAATAGATCTATAACAGCTTTTTAAGCCTTTTTCTTTACCACATACACACACACAGATATATATATATATATATATATATATATATATATATATATGTCTGTGTGTCTGTCTGTGTAAAACTTTACATGTTAGGTTATGCTATCTCGTATCATGCGACATGAAGTTATTGAGGGCTTGAAGACTCCATCCTCCGTTAAATGGTGGAAGGGACCGCATGTGGTATGCAATTTGCTTGTCGAGCCAGAAAGCGCTGAGAGATGGTTTGAATTTTAGCGTGTCCTCTTTTATATGCCGTTGGCCACGCCACATAGTGGCTATCGGCAGATACTGGGGTTAATTACCGTTCATGTCCCCAAACGCCAAATAGCAGAACTATGGCAAGTAGGGAATGTAATTCCAAAAATGCCTCCATTCAACCGTTTTATTTTTTTTAAATATATGTATTAAACCATTACAGGGCAATATTACGGAGTGATGTTATGAAGCTCCTCCCAGAAAAGTTTCATTTTGACTTGAAAATAACTTTTTTTAGGGAAGGTGCTTCATAATCCGTTAAAATTGCCCTGGTGTTGGTTTGATATATAAAAAAAACGAAACGCACAAACATAGGCATAACTATTCATTGATTTATCAATAAACGTATACCCTGAATATTTGTTTTTTCATATTTTTAAAAATTACATACTATCGGGTTTAGTTCCATTTTTCTTATATATATATATATATATTATATATATATAATATATAAGGTATCCAAGACTGGTAGTAAGGGATGATTCTACATGGGATCTTCAATCTTCAAAATCTCACTGTATAATTATTGCATGTTTTAGTAGGTAAAAATACAAGGATTTTTATGAATCCCTAAAGAGAGCTCAATGTATAATAATCTATTTTAGATTAATTTCTTCCTTTCAAAGGTATATATATATATATATATATATATATATATATGTGTTGTTGTGTGTGTGTGTGTGTGTGTGGTGTAATTCGTATCTCTCTTGCTATCAGAGAGAGAGAGAGAGAGAGAGAGAGAGAGAGAGAGAGAGAGAGAGAGAGAGAGAGAGAGAGAGTAATTTCAAACATTAATTCATGCTTTTACATATATCTACCTATTCGGTACAATGGTTAGCGAGTTAGATTAGCATACTATTAATAGTGAGTCCGATTCTCACTGGACGTCCCATATTTCTGGCCTTGTGTCACATCTAAGCTAAACATACATACATACGTACATACACATTGGTAGATACTAATATATTTCAGACATAAATGCATACTTTATCTAAGTGATGGGCGTATATATATATAATATATATATATATATATATATATATATATATATAATATATATATTTTTCAGCTGAATTTAATAAAATCTCCAAACCGCCTCTTCTAGAATTAGGTGTAGACCTAAGCAATATAATAGCCGACCTCAAAGACGCTTGGGTAAATATTCATGGTTTATTACAGGGGAGAATGTAGCTTCTTTGATGCCGCTGACTAGCGTGCATACGTGTATGTGTGTATACGTGTATGTGTGTGTGTGTGTGTGTGTGTGTGTGCGTGTATGGAATGTATCTGTGTGTGTGTGTGCACGTTCGTGTATATTTGCTTTCCTAATTACTCTAGGCATAAATAGCCTGTCATTAAATGTTCACTTTCAAACGCTTTTTAATTTCCCGGTTCTTTCTTTCTCTCTTTTTTCTTTTTTTTTTTTTTCTTCTTTTCTTTCTTGGCTGTTGTTTTAACAAGTGTGTCTGTGTCTACGGAAACCTGGTTAGGAAGATCCACTTTCTGTAAGAAAATATTTTCAGGTCATCAAAATGTACATAGGTCTGTGTGTGTGTGTGTGTGTGTGTGTGTGTGTTGTGTACGTGTGTGTGTGTGCTTGTGTGTACGTGTGTGTGTACGTGTGTGTTGTGCTTGTGTGTGTGTGTGTGTGTGTGTGTGTGTGCATATGCGTGTGTGCCCGTGAAAAACTTCACTAACTCCTCTTTTTTTACTGTCAGTCTCATTATAGCCTGATATGACCAAGTGAGATGAAATTTTTAACAAAATCAAAATGGACAGTCTGCTGTATTTTGGATAACATGTCACTTAGTGTGACGAACTAGATCTTTTTTTTTTTTTTTTCTTTTTCTTTTTTTTTTTTTTTTTTAAGTTTGTGACCAGTACTGAATTGGTACCAATCGCACTCTATATAGTGTAAACCCGTAGCTCGTATACGGATTTTCCTATATTATTTCTACATCTCACGAACAATAAAAAAGCGGCCATCTTGTGCTCTATAGCCACGTGGGGAGAGGGGAAGAGGAAGAAGGAGAGAGAGAGAGAAAAAAAAACTCATTATATTCAACTGACCACACCTGCTCGTTTTTACCTCTCAGTGAAAAAAGATGCGACATTTTATTTTTAAGATTAGGATTGCGATAGCAGTTTGCCGTAACCAAAAAACCGAGTCTTCTTATTCTAGTTTTATCGAGTTTTCATACAAAAAAGCAAAAAAAAAAAACATTCTTTATTTCTTTGTGCCCAGTATTCGTCTCACCCGCTTCGGCTGCCAACTGCCTCTACCCCCACGTCATCCCGCAAAACCCCACCGCCATGGATATTCATGCACGACTTCGGTCATCGTTGTCATAGTAGTAGTAGTCATGTGTTCTAATGGCGGTTGTAGTAGTGACGTTGGCTAGATTAGGCTTTTTTTAGGACACTGTCGTCTCACCGTTAAGTAGCGCATATAGCCTAAATATAACATTAGCCGACGTAGACTTACTTCGAAATTACCCACTCATCTATTTAAGTTTTATATAGACCACGTCGAAATAATAGGAAAAAAGACGAGGTAGTAATATAATTTATTGTGGCAGGAGAAAGTAGTTGTGATCGTCGTGGTAGTTGGTGACGCGCTGGACATTAAAAAGATTGAGACTGGAGACGAGGAATTGTCGATGACTTGACTCAGAAAGGGGAACAAACGAATAAAATAAGGTAGAAAAGTAAGGGTAAAGGGAGCATAGAAAAATAGGAGACTAAAAGAAGAAGAAAAGGAAGAAGAAGAAAGGGAAGAAGAAGAAAAGGAA
>CM042147.1:77701763-77764263 GCA_023376005.1 Doryteuthis pealeii | reverse complement strand
AAGTAAAGTCTGTATTGAGGCCTATTGTTGATATCAGCCGAACAGTGAGGGAGTCTATCTATATTTTTGATAGTTTTAGATCAGGGGGATTGTTTTGTTGAGGTGGGGAGCTACACCTACTGTTAGCTCCCAAATGTTTTATCACACAGATCAGATTACACAAACAGTGATACTTATGTACCGAGCTAGCGCAGAACCACGCAATCCCTAGGTGGAACCTCTACCGACTGAACTAAACCAAAATAGAAACATCAATATCGTCATAGACCGTAGTTGCAAAAGGAACACAGTAGGTTGATAAGTTGTCAGTATTGTTTCAATAATATTAATAATAAAGAAAATTCTGTAATTTTCACCTTTAGTTGTCAAAATTCCTAGCATAAAATTGTGCATGCACATTATCTGAAATGAACTTAATTGTTATTAAGAAGACATCTTATGATATTTTTGTGTTAAAGCATGCAGTTGTATTGTTTTCGAAAAAGTTTCTAAGATTTGTTTATTTCGCACGGATACTTTCAAAATGGCTACCAGCTTTTTTCAAAGTGAAAGTCAGTTGGCTAAATTCCTAGCATAAAATTTTCTGAAATGAACTTAATTGTTATTAAGAAGACATTTTATGATATTTTTGTGTTAAAGCATGCAGTTGTATTGTTTTCGAAAAAGTTTCTAAGATTTGTTTATTTCGCATGGAGACTTTCAAAATAGCTACCGGCTTGTTTCAAAGAGAAAGTCAAGGGAGGTTACTCTAATTGCCTTATTTGCTTGGAATTTTAACAACTAAAGGTGAAAATTACCAAAAATTCTACCCTGTTAGCTGGAGCAGAAGATTGAACCTCTGGAGAGGTGTAAAATGCCTCCAATGGGGCCACCTGTTGGCCATGGGTAGCAACCCATGATGATTAAGGATGGAATCTTGGTGGCTGAGCAGTCCATGACATGCAACACTCCACTTTAGCCCTCACTTAGGCAAAACAGGCGGTTGGAAGGGCCTCCTCAGATCAATTGGCAGGTCGTCAAGCCCCAGCACCTATATGATTGTCCTGATTTTACTGTCCTTATGACAAACCCCTAGCCTTTTTCATCATATATGTGCAAGAAGGGTCTTAGTGTCCTGAGTATGATGTTAAACTGCATCTAATGGTGAAGTAACACTTCTAGAGTAGTGGGGTGTGTGGAGTATTCCTTCATCCCATTACTCCCAGGTCAACTCTGACCCAGAGTGGTAGTACCTGTTAAGGTCCCATCTATGGGTTAAATAGATCAAAAAATGTGTTTGAAAAAAGTGTGTTTTAAAAAGTTGTGTTTTTAAAAAAATTGAATTTAAAAAAAAAATTAAATACCCAACAAGAATGAATAAAACAAAATGTCTTCAGTATAAAATAATCCAACAAGGGTTGACATGCCATAAATCCATCAACCAACCAACCAAGGTAAATTACAAGGCAGAAGGAGCCACAAACAAAAAAGGTTGGGAATGTCCGATATAAACTTTACATACATAATCTTAATCAAAGGAGTATTTCAATTGCAAAAATGGGGGTTTATTAAAGATTATATCCTTTTGCCACAGATGCAGAACCAGTGATTACTATCCCCAAAAAACCCAATCAGAGGGACCCAACCCTGATTGGCACCCCCACCCCCACAGGGTAGGTTTCATATATTTTATAAAAAAATGACTTCATGAAAATTGTCATGTAGTAGAATAGGGGGCCCCATATCATAGATTCAGAGGAGACCCATGAGATTCTAGTATTGGCCTTAATGGATGAATTAGGTTTTATATATCTTATATAAATATGACTCCCTAAAAATAGACACACAGTAGAGGGTGGGAATTCAGAGGGGCTCCATGAGACCCTAACACTAGCATTCTAGCTGAATATTCTAGCTGATCTCTACAATGCTGTCTAAATGGTCTCAATTCTTCCTCTGATTTCCAGTTCCTCTCGTCTGTTTTATAAACTTTTGGGGACCATCCCAAGTGCACCAACTACAATTAGTATCACTTGCGACCTCATATTCCACAGCTTTATCAATTCTCTGGCAAGGTCCAGGTATTTGTCTCTCTTTTTGTTTTCTTTCATCTTCACCCTGAGATCTGCTGGAACTGCAAAATCTACCAGTATTATTATTATTATTATTATTATTATTATTATTATTATTATTATTATTGGTTTTTCACATCAACATTAGCCGATGGTCTTTCACTGTAGTTTGAGTGACAAGTCTCCTTAGGTCTTCAGGACTCTCCTGAGTATTCCAGCTGATTTCAACAATGCTGTTGTCTGGATGGTCTCAATTCCTCCACTGATTTCTTCTTATTATTATGAGAGTTTTTCACACCAGTTTTAGCTGATGGTATTTCATTGGAGTCCAAGTGACAACAAGTCTCTTGAGGTCTCCAGGACTCTTCTGAGTATTCTGACTGATTGGAGCAATGCAGTGGTTTGGATGGTCTCCATTCTTCCTCTGATTTCCAGTTCCTCCAGTCTTTTTTTGCAAGCTTTTTGGGACCATTCCAAATTCACCAACTACAATTGGTATCACTTTCACCCTCATATTCCACAGCTTGTCATTATTATTTACTCCTTTTGAGTTTTCACATCAGTGTTAGCTAATGGTCTTTCACTGGAGTGAGTGACAGCAAGTCTCCTCAGGTCTCCAGGGCTCTTCTGAGTGTTCTGGCAGATTGCAGCAGTGCAGTGTTCTGGATGGTATCAATCCTTCCTCTGATTTCCAGATTTTCCAAACCCTTTTCCAATCCTTTTGGGACCGCTCCAAGTGCACCAACTACAATTGGTATCACTTTCACTTTCATATTCCATAACTTTTTCAGTTCTCTGGCAAGGTCCAGGTATTTGTCCATTTTTTTTATTTTCCTTTAGCTTCACCCTGTGATCTGCTGGAACTGCAAAATCCACCAGTTGACAAGTTCTTTCTTTTTTGTTAATCAGCACTAGGTCTGGTCTTCTTGCTGGGATAAGGTATTATTATTATTATTATTATTATTATTATTAATATCTGTGAGAATTCTGAATTATAATTAACCCAAGAAAAGAAACTGCCCAAGGGTTTTATAAGTACAGATTATGAGCTGAATGACAAAAATGTATAAACTTAGAATTATTCACGGGGATACATTAATTTGGGTCCCTAAAATACATTTGCATTCAGGATGTTCCCCATTTTTCATTTGAATAAGAAATACGAGGTAATTATTTTTTGTTTTTGTTTTCTACTATTTTTTTTTCTTTCTTTCTTTTCTTTCTTTTTTCTTTAAAAAAATTTTTTTCTGTATTTCCATATAATGCATTAGACAAGCAGATAGATTGATAAATAGATATGAAGAGGTTAATGTAGATAGGTAGATTCTAATCAAGAGAAATAGGTGCAAAACTGTGAAAGATAGATAAGAACATATTAAGACTCATTAGTAAGTAATTGCAAATAGAATTTGGTAGATAGATAGATAGATAGAAGATAGATAGATAGATATGAACAGACTGAAATAGATAGATAGATATGAACAGACTGATAGATTGATAAATAGATATGAACTGAGATAGATAGATAGATAGATAGATAAATATTAACAGACTGTGATAGATAGATGGATACATATGATCAGAGATAGATAGATAGATAGATAGATAGATAGATAAACAAATAGATAGATAAGAACAGACTGATATAAATAGATAGATATAGATAAATAGATATGAACAGACTGAGATAGATAGATAGATAGATAGATAGATAGATATGAATAGACTGAGATAATTAAATAAATAGATAGATATGAACAGAGATAGATAGATAGATAGATATGAAAAGAAATAAAAAGATAGATAGATAGATAGATAGATAGATATAGAAATAGATAGATAGATAGATAGATAGATAGATAGATAGATAGATAGAAAAAGAAATAGATAGATAGATAGATATGAAAAGTAATAGATATAGATAGATAGATAGATAGATAGATAGATAGATAGATAGATATAGAAGATAGATAGATAGATAGATAGATAGATAGATAGATATGAAAAGAATAGATAGATAGATAGATAGATAGATAGATAGATAGATAAAAGAAATAGATAAATAGATAGATATGATAAGAAATAGAAAGATAGATAGATAGATAAATAGATATGAAAAGAAATAGAAAAGATAGATAGATATGAAAAGAAATAGATAGATATATATAGATAGATATGAAAAGAAATAGAAAGATAGATAGATATGAAAAGAAATAGATAGATAGATAGATAGATAGATATGAAAAGAAATAGAAAGATAGATAGATATGAAAAGAAATAGATAGATAGATAGATAGATAGATAGATATGAAAAGAAATAGAAAGATAGATAGATAGATATGAAAAGAAATAGATAGATAGATAGATAGATAGATAGATAGATATAGATAGATATGAAAAGAAATAGATAGATTGATAGATAGATAGATAGATATTACTTTTTTCTTATACTGTCATTTTAAACAGTTTCACAAAACAATCACAAAAATAGGTTTTATTTTGGTATTTGGGGCTGGGATAGTTCTTCCTTGAGTATGAATCCACAATTATAACCTGTTTTATTTCAACTTCTATTACAATTGTTACCCCCAGTGCACTCAAATAGGGTGCTAGATGGAAAGTGACTGGGCTCCAGGAATCCTTTTATCATATCAATGGATAATCATAACACCAAAATAGAAAACAGTAATTAAAAAGTAGCATAAAAACTATCCAACATAATCTTTACTGTGTACACAGTCTACAACTTACCCAACTACTTAAATACATGTTGATATTTGGGATTAAAACAATGAACAGTTGGCTTTCTATAATACAAAAAAATAGGAGCACTATTCTGTCGGTCAGTTATTAACTCCTGACCATTGAAAATACCTCCCTTTCTTATTTTTATTGCATTTCTTTAGTAAAATCAGTTACAATAAACTTCTAAAGTCACATCATTCTCTATGGCTTTGTATATTAAGCACACTTACTATGTATTATTACTAGCAAATATATGCACCCTCCGGGTGCAAGTATTTAAGTTTTGATATAATAAAATATCATATTAAATTAGAAAGGCTAATGAAACTGAATAAGAATACAGATAAAAAGATCTGCAACAGAGGGGGTATAATCGAAAAATAGAACAACTTTGAAACTAACTATTCCATCATTTTCCATTACTCCCTTCTTTCATTGGTAAATTTTCCTAATTTAACTATTTAGTTAAAATAGGAAGTAAAGGATAATATTACAGTTATTTCTTCTTGTAAATGAATTTCTTTTAAGATTTATCCACGAGATTTTTGTTTATATTTCTTAAGATAAAACCAAACAATTAGAAATCAATAATACCAAGCACATATTTATTAAAATAAAATTATAAATATCAATATGCAAATTAGCCTTCTTGTTCAAACTGTAAACCGCTATTTTGTTGTATATATAAATACAATTGCATGTTATTAGTACGTAGATATGGTCAACAGTATTAATAATGTAAAACAATTTTTATTAATAACTGAAGGTTTAAAAAAATGAAATCATGGAGAATTTGACGTAAATAATTAAGGGAATTGTGACTTGAGTAGTAATATAGTTTCAGTTACAGACAGAAAAACACACAATCTCCATTATAATAAGATAATATCCCTAGACTATTAATAACTAAGTTGGACCATATTACCTTTAGGCACCCCTTTTTGATCTCGATTAAGAAAGGACATGTTTTTCATTTACACTGTCAATATCCGGTTGTTTGTTAGGGGTTAGGGTTAGGGTTAGGGGTTAGTTTTATAATTAAAAAAAAAACAACCTAAAATCGTATGTTAAAACAACTGGATATTGATGGTGTAAATGAAAAACATGTCCTTTCTTAATTGAGATCAAAAACGGGTGCCTAAAGGTTATATGGTCCACTTAGTTTCTAATCGTAGCAATGTTTCCCCGTTGATTTGTATTGCATTTCTGTAGTAAAATCACAGACCATTTCTATAGGAAAATCATTTCTAATGTATTTATGTATTCTGGGTTAGCTCAGTCGGTAGAGCGTTCCGCTAGAAACCACAAGGTTCCCAGTTCGATACCAGCCCTCGCCAACTCAGCATATGAGTAGCGCAGGGATCTGTGCGGTAAAGGGGGGAGCTGATGGTAGGTGTGGTGCTCCACCTCAGACGCTAACATACAATCTCCTTGGTCTAGCGCAAGTGAAAAGGGGATAGACTCCCTCGCTGTATGCTGTATGATACCGACCTTAGGCCACCCCGACGACTTTATTTACTTTTTTACATATAATATCCTTCCTCAATTAATAACTTGATTCCTGGCTGCAGCAATGTTTTCCTTCTTGATTTTTATTACATCTTTATAGCAAAATCAGTACATTTCGATAAACTCTGACTCGGCTATGCATAGGCCATAACAAACTGACACACCCTTTCATATTATAACCAGATCCAACACCAAAATGTTCATGTGGAACATCATATTCTGTGAAACACATTTTGAAGGAATTCAGAAATCTCCCCCATGCTCAAAAAATTCTACAACATAAAATATATGAGAGAATTATTTGAAACACTAGTGCCAAATAACATAATCAACTTCCTGAAAAAAAATCCTCCAATCAAAGATGTACCATATTTGATGGCATTTAAGACACACGGGCATATAAGACGCACTCCCATTTCAGCAGGTTAGATTCAAGAAAAAAGTTTTTAGTGTGTTTAAGTATATATTATTGAAAACAGTCTAGCTGTGCATTACACAGGCAGAAACATAGCTGTATAAAAACAAATTTGGCAGTACAGGCAAGCAATAAGCATACACAAGACATCTCAATAGCAGGAAATGATAATAATAATAAAATTAATAATGATGATAATAAAACTTCACCTATGATGTATAAGATGCAGGGCAATTTTTTGAGCCAAAATTTTTTTTAAAAGTGCGTCCTTTATGCCATCGAATATGATAAGTCCATAAACCAAAACCTCACACACACACACACACACACACACACACACACACACACTCATACTTGGGGGTTCAAACCCACAACAGAAATACTGTCTTAACCAGATAGCAAAACTGAACCCATATGTATCTACCAACCACTCTGAACAAACAGGATGTGACACAACATCAATTTTTTAAGTCGAGTTTAACAGGTATGAATTCAGAGTTTTCCTTCTCCTAGACTGGTTGCTATACCATGCTTAAAGAGCCTTGTCTGCCCTACTATTTACCCATAGCCGGAGAGGAATAGTTGGATTCATACCTTTCCCAAGGGTATTAATGCTATGGGAAATACAAACAGCCTTGTCAAGGATTTGAATTCAAGTCACCGTGTCAATTTCCTAAAATGATAACCATTACACCACAAATGCTAACCAAACCCAAACAAATAACCCAAATATTCAATTACCAATAGAAGTATCATCTGAAATAATTTACACCCATACGCCACAAAGAATGACTAAAACAAAAAATAAATTGTAAAATCCAACCAACCAACCAACCAACAAAGCAACTATTTTTATATTCAATTACCAACAGAAGTATCCTCTGAAATAATTTACAAACAGTCACAGAAGTAACACACATACGCCACAAAGAATGACTAAAACAAAAAATAAATTGCAAAACCAACCAACCAACCAGCCAACCAACCAACCAACCAACAAAGCAACTATTTTTATTGTAAAAAATCATTTACAATGTATCTCTTAAAAAATTAATTTGTAGTCCATTTATACATTCCTTTTTTTATTTCTATTGTTTTTTTATTTTTTTATTTTTTTATTATTGGCATTTCAGTCTCGGAAGATTATAATATAGTTTTTGTGCCCCTCATGTTACAGTGCTTCCTGTGACTGTATAGTCCAATGTTAGAAAAACATTCTCGACCACAGATGTCGCATTTGAAGGCTGTCCCTGAAGATGTTGATGTGCCGGTGTCTTGTTGCCGCTGATTTATTCTGGACCTCCTAGCTTCATGGTGTTGTGCCAGGGTGACCTCAGTCATGAACAATCCTCTACAGAGAGGCAGTCCTGAGCCAAATTTTTCCAACTGGAAGGGGAAATGCCAAAGCACCTGAGATCGTTCTTGCAGACATCTTTGAAATGCAGCTGGGGGCGACCAATCTGTCTCTTACCAGACAAAAGCTCTGCATAAAGAGTACCCTTCGGTATCCGTCCATCATCCATCCGACGTACATGACCCAGTCATCGGAGACAATGCTGTCTCAGTAGAGAACACAAGCTGAGGAGTTGAACTCTCTCTAGAACTGCTGTGTTTGTGATCCTGTCCCTCCAGGTGATTTATACATTACTATCCATACAATATCATTATTCAATAATTATTCATTATTATTTGAGGAGGTGCCAGTGGTGTAATGGTTATTGTCATAGGTAATGGACATGGCAACACGAGTTCAAATCCTAGACAGGTTTTAGCTCTAATACATCTTATACAGTTACTTTCATGGGAAATGAACTCAATGAGCCAAGTTCAAATCCTGGATGAGACTGTTTACCTTTCACTGCCCTAGGGAAAGTTGGGACCATATGACCTTTACGCACCCCTTTTTGATCTCGATTCAGAAGGACATGTTTTTCATTTACACTGTCAATATTCGGTTGTTTGTTTTTAGAGTTTTTTTTTTTTTAATTATAAAACTAACCCCTAACCCTAACCCCTAACCCTAACCCTAACCCCTAACCTTAATCCCTAACCCTAACCCCTAATACTAACCCCTAACAAACAACTGGATATTGATGGTGTAAATGAAAAACATGTCCTTCTTAATCGAGATCAAAAAGGGGTGCCTAAAGGTCATATGGTCCGAAAGTTGTAAATCCATCCATTCTCTCACAGTCCATCTATGGTTAAATAGTAGAGCAGATGGGGCTCTTTAGCCTTGGCAGGACAGCTGGTCTAGGCAAAATAAAATAAAATGCTGAGTTCGAAGCCCAGTAAGTGTTTGTATTATTTAGATTTTTCGAACTGTTCTACTCACGTTTATTGTTATATACACAATACATATCATCATCATCATCATCATCATCATGTCACACTGACAGCATGCATTCCCATGACTCTCTCTCACCACCCGTCCATTGCCCCTATTCATTTCGTCCGATGTGCCTTCTTTAATGGTTTCATGTCAAACTCGGGAACCTTAACATAAGGAAAAATGTGTGAGACCCGAAATAGGTAGCGAAACAATAGTAAAAGCCCGAACGACTATTGTAGTCATACATAGGCAAAACTACTTATCTCTCTCATTCTTGTTGAACTTGGGAGCCTTCATATCTGATTCAGAAGCATTCACGTAACTTCGAACTGAATTATTTTTCAATCCACTGGGGTAGATTGTTCTCATTCTCTTAACCATGACCAGGTACAATTGTTAGGCTATGTTAAGTATTCGATATTATTTTCGCCCATAGCCAGGATTGAACCTGCAACCTACAGATGATTGTCACTTAGAACTGTATAAACTCAACGCTTATATCTATTATGCCAGCGCGTTTATGGAAGCGCGTGGTGCAATGGTTAAGTCATGGGAAATGGACGTGGTAATTGCATTTCACTTAGTGCTAATACCCTTGGGAAAGGTATGAATCCTACTCTCCCTCCAGCTATGGATAAATAGTAGGGCAGACTAGGCTTGGTTAGGCAACTGGTCTAGGAGAAGGAAAACTCTGAATCTAAACCTGTTGAACTCCGCTTAAGAAATTGACCTTGTGTCACATCCTGCTCGTGTGGAGGGGTTGGTAAATATATATATATCTATTATGCTATGTATCTAACTATATCTAAATAATTCAAATTACGAAGCTTCATCTAAAAAAATTCCGACAAATGATATCCAAGAAATGCTGTTCAAAGAATCTGGTGTACCATTTCTCTGTTCTCAAATCCAAAATGGCTGACTGGACCAACTCAAATCCTTTTTCACTATCAACAATCAACAAAGTCACCTGTGTTAGTCAGATAGCAGTTCACATCATTAACTGAATTGTTGGCCATTCATACATTGTGTGTGACAGAGAGCTACTACTACTACTACTATTCTGGAGTTGTAATGAAATTTTCAATGCCATTTTTATCATTGAATTCCTAATGCATTTACATTATGCACACAATCATCAAATTCTATCAATAATTCATGCATTAATTCCTGACAGCTGATAATGCTGATTTCAATACATTTGTATGGTAAAATCTTTTGAAAATGTATAACTTGCAAGAAAACTGACCTTGGCATAACATAACACAACAAGAGTTAACATGCCATAAATAAAAAAAAACCATCAAGATCAAGAATGAGAAGCATTATCTCTGCTGGGGATGTAAGTCATACAAAATTGGTAAAATGAAGATATTATAGGTATGCCAGTTGGTAATTTTCACCTTTAGTTGTTAAAATTCCTAGCATAAAATTGTGCATGCACATTATCTGAAATGAACTTAATTGTTATTAAGAACACATTTAATAATGTTTTTGTGTTAAAGCATGCTGTTTTATTGTTTTCAAAAAGTTTCTAAGATTTGTGTATTTCGCACGGAGACTTTCAAAATAGCTACCGGCTTAGTTCAAAGTAAAAGTCAAGGGAGGTTACTCTAATTGCTTTATTTGCTAGGAATTTTGACAACTAAAGGTGAAAATTACCTGCTCAGTCAGTAAAGCATTTGCCTAGGAATTGCAAGGTTCTGTTGTTGATACCAGTCCTCACCAACTCAGCACAGCTTGGGTTATAGTAAAATCATTTGTAATGCAGTTATATATCATACATATGATAAAAAAGTAAAGTCTCTGGAGTGTCCTATTGTTGGTATCATCCGAACAGCAAAAAATCCCCTTTTTGCTTGAGCTACACCAGGGAGATTGTTTTTGCTAAAGTGGAGCGTCACACCTATCCTCATCTCCCAGATGTTTTACTTCACAGATCTGATAACCTAAGCTGCGCTGAGTTGGTGAGAATTGGTATCAGAAACAGAACCTTGCAATTCCTAGGTGAGTCCTCTACCAGCTGAGCTAAACTGGCATACCTATAATATCTTTATTTTACCAGTTTTGCATGACTTACACCCCAAGCAGAGATAATGCTTCTCTTCTTGAATTTGATGGTTGACTTGTTGGTTGGTTGGTTGGCTGGTTGGCTGGTTGGATTTATGGCATGTTAACCCTTGTGTTATTTTATGCCAAGGTATGTTCCTTTTTTTTTTTTTTACAATTATATTGTTTAAAATAAATAATTATTCCTCTGGAGAAGCATGTATTGTTTTCGAAAAACTGTGGCACAATGACTAATATTCTGGACTGTGACATCATAGTAAGTGAATTTAACCTCCAGCCAGTTACTCTGTTCACTTTCAGACTAATACCATTGGGAAAGTTATAAACCTCTTACTTCTCCAGCTATTAGTTGAACTAGCAAAATAAAAAACGCTGGTGATGTAAAAATAGATTTTTGAAACATATTGCCTGACGGGTGGGAGTTAAAAATTCAATGTCAGCGAGTTTGTACCATAAGTAAGTAAAATCATCAAATTCATTAAAGGATTAAAAAAGTAAAACAATTTTGAGAATTTTTTTATTGAAATTGCAATGACTATTTTTTGTTATTGTAAAGGGCATTAATTCGGTGGAAAGCTACGAGCCTATTTTTTTGTAAAGGTTCAGTCTTTCTCAGCCACGCCCCTAAGGTTCTTGAATTCTTCGGGTCGGTTGGTGATTGGTCGGATTTTTGGGTTTTTTTTGAACGAGGCCGATTTCCTGTTCCCTGAAAGGGAGCGCGAAATTCGGCAGATTGCAGGTTGGTTTGGAGAGGAAAAGGCGAATTCCGCTTTCTCCGTTGACACGAGTCAACGTAAAATTTTATTCCCCAGATTTATTGGGTTTAATTCTCTCAGAGAGAGATTTTGTTTTTCTTCTCCAGAGGAGAAGTTGAAAGATTTAAATTGTTTTTTGCATATTTGGAAGACCCAAATATTGCATTATTCTCTCAGAGAGAGAATTTGTTTTTCTTCTCCAGAGGAGAAGTTGAAAGATTTAAATTGTTTGTTGCATATTTGGAAGACCCAAATATTGCATTATTCTCTCAGAGAGAGAATTTGTTTTTCTTCTCCAGAGGAGAAGTTGAAAGATTTTGAACTGTTGGATAGTTATTTGGAAAACCCCAAATAGCATAAATTTGGCTCTCAGAGAGAGCCCTTTTCTTCCCAAAAAGAAAAGTTCTGTTCCGTGTCGCCTTGTAAAGCCGACTTATTTTGAAATAGTAACTATAGTAGCGGAATCCTGAGAGGAGAGCAGATACCTCTTTCAAAAAGAGGAAGCTTTAGACTGACAGACGCCAGTTTTCACTCTGACCCATTGAAAGAGTTCGCCCCTGACCGACCGACAGAGAAAAGAAGAAGCACTTTTTATTTTTATCTTTGTTATTGTGGGTAACTACTAATTTTTGTATCAGAAAATTCTTTGTTTTTTCGGCCTCGTGCCTTTTATAATTTGTAATTTTTTCCCTATTTTTTTTGGCTCCGAGCCCAATTGTTACGTTTAGCATAAGGGACAAATTATGCAAGTCATTAGTTGCCTTTAATTTTTCTTAAAATAAAAATTTGAATTACAATTATTGTCTCCTTTCCCTTTTATACTTTCTTTTATTTTTTGTCAAAGTTTAGTGTGCAGAGATAGTTTTTATTTTTCTACAGGAGTAAAAGGACGGACATATATCCTTTTAAAATTCCACATTTTGCATAATTTTGCATAATTTTGTGTCCTTGTAATGTTTAATGGAAAAATTTTAAGCATTATAGATAATTGCATTTGGCGTAATTTGGTTACTTTTTAGTGTTTAAAAAAAAAAATTAATTAAATACTATTGTTAAATACATTTACAGAACCTTTTGTCCTTTTAGTGTTTGAAAGAGTTTAAACTTATAGTTAATTAAAATTTGTTCTGTATCATTGAATATTATCCCCCTACATTTTACCTTTTTGTTTTAAGAAACAAATTTTTTGGAGACGTAATTCAAGATTTTGTGACTTGCATTTTTGTCCTTTAATTTTTTGTGAATTGTTCTGCCTTCCGCATTTTTCAAAAATATTGAGACCTTTCAATTTCTAAATTTTGAAAGAATTAATTTTTTAGCATTGTTTTAAATTTTGACGAATTACTTTGCTATTTCTCTCTTTCTCTCCCGCTGTTGTTTTTTTATTTTTATGTTGGTCGGGTGAAATTGACAACTTTTATCATATCAGTAAAGTCTAGTGCTGTGAATTTCACTTACAGTTTGGAATTGATTTGGTGACATTAATTTTAGTTACCATATTTTGTTTGGAATTTTAGGTCAAGTATATTTCTTTCCGGGCCCTTGTGGAATAATTTGTTACCTTGCGTGGTATCAGGAAATTAAACACCTCGCCTTTTTGTTACCCACTGTTCCATACTTTGGCTGCGAGAGAAGATACTACACTCTATAGATAGTTGAAAATTTAATTATTGTTTGAGCCATTATTTTAAAGATTAATTTGTGGCTTATATTTTAACTAATTGTAATTTAAGTTTGCATTTTTATGTGAATTTTAAAGAGAAGAATTAATTTGTAAATTTGAATTTAGCGGTCTTTGCGGCTGCTTTCTATTGGTTTGGTGCCCCATGTGCTGTTAGCGAAACACGTGACAAGTACCCTTTCGAGGTCAACCCTATAATTGGGTCGCCATATTGAAATTTTATTTAGTCAAGTGAAATTAACTACCTGTTTTGAGTGTGAATTCCTCAATTATTGTGTTGAGGCATCTGAATTATTATAATTTGTTTCGCATTCTGCAATTCTTTGAATTAAGAATTTTGGAATTATACATTCCTATTACAGTTTGCGGTTTTATCTGGTGACTGGAATTTTGGTTACCTTATAATTTAGAATTCGGTTGAGTGTATTTTTCCTGGGCTACTTTTGTAGAAATTATTGTTAACTTAATGGTGAATTAAGAAAATTTATTCTCCTGCCTTTTTTTCTACCATTTTACAGAATTGACACCTTGGAATAACTATACTGAGCAGTTAGGTTTTCGAAATTCAATTGCCTTATTTAAGGAGAATTTAGTTTGGCAAATTTGTTTGGCCTATATTTTTAACTAATTGGAATTTAGTTTGTAATTTTGTTCCTGTTTCTCGTATAGAGAAAGGGAAAGTTTTAAAGTTGTATTTTCGGAAAATTTAAGTATTGGTTATCCCTTACCTTTTGTGTAGAAAAAAGATAGTTGTTAGGGTCATTTATCATTTTGTTTGTGTGAATTTTATTATTGCAAAGAAAAAACTTTAAAGTTTGAGACGGCCTGGTTAAATTATTATTTTTGGATAAACAATTTTATTTTGAGACTGCTTAATTTTAAGTTCGAGTTATATTTTGGTACTCTTCTGGTATCATTGGTTGAGCATGTGTTTGATTCTGACCTCTCAACCGCCATTTTAATTCCTGGTTTAATTTGAATTTTTTTTGTGGAATTGTTCTGCTCTATTTTGTTCAAAATGGCTCCCTCCATCCGCTTTCTTATTATGAAGAGAGATATTATTAGAAATAATACGGATGTAATTTTGGAGCAAATCCACAAAGAAGTCGATATACGTATTTGTGATGGTACAGCTCATAAAGACTTGGTTATTGAAAATTTGGGTCAATTAAAGGAATTGGACTCTCTAATTACCGATAGGTACTTAGAAGACAATTTTAATTATGAAATAATTGACGAATTTGTTGTGGAGGAAGCCTTGTACAGGGCCCGCGTTTTGCGAACTCTAGTCCAACTTGGAAAAAAGTTGGGGTTTGCGGTTTCCATTCCCGAGAAACCGACTTATGGGGAATTTTCAAACCATAGGGTTTTGGAAGAGGATGCTTCTTTCAAGTGTAATTTTTGTAGAAGCGATTATCATTCCGCAGCTAATTGTTTGAGATTCTATTCTCTGAATGAGCGTTTGGCCCAATGCGAAGTTGCTAAACTTTGCGCAATTTGTATAAGTCCTGCGCATGAATCTCATTTTTGCCCTGGAAAGGAAAATAAGTTGCAGGAGTCCTGCTTATTTTGTTTTAGCCAAGGACATCATAGTTCCTTGTGTGTAGTTGCAAATAGAGATAAGGGAGGCGAGAAAATTCTGCCTTCTGGTAATAAAGTTTCTGGCCCAGATACTGCTGGTGTCCCCAGCACTGACTTAGTAACTGCTATAGACATTAATGAAAGCAATTTAGCCTTGGATGGCAGTTTCGCTGGTGCTATATGCACCTCTAAAATTATTGTTAGCCAGCTGCAGATAGAGAAAATAAATTTTGTTAACCCAGACCTATTGTTAAGTGTTTTTAGTAATTCTAATTTAGAATTTCCTCTGGGTAATATGCCCATTGAAAATACCTTGGAAGATATGCATAAGAATGCAAATAGAGAGTCTAATGGCCATGGCATCCTGACTAGGTATGTTGTTCCTGACGTTACCGAGAGTTATGTGTTCCACATGTCAGGTGGGGTGAATTTAACTGTGTCCCCTGTTGAGACTTTCTCTGGAGCAGTAGTTGTAGTTTTAGTTTGTGACCGGATGGTCTCTAGCTTTGGTATCCCTGTATTAAACTACAGGTTTTATTTGCTGAATATACTTCAGCTTGATTTAAATTTTAGGAAAAAAATTCTCCCTAAGGTATTTTTAGTTTTTGACTGTATAGTCTTAAACTTTGGTTTTCCTGTATTGAACTACAGGTTTTATTTGCTGACTTTAGTTCAGCCAAAGTTAAATTTTTGGGAAGAAAAGATTTGCCCTGTTACATTATTTGCCCTTGACAGTGTGTCAAGGAAAGAATTTATTGTCCCTGTGCTGAAGACCAGGGTTTATTTGCTGGATCTAGTTCAGCCTATCATTCTCAAGGAAAAATATCCTCGAGTTTTTTCAACCATGAGGAAAATCCTCTGGTTGCTAATTTAAACCTTCCTTAAAGGGTGTAATTAAATTTAAGAAGAGGAATAGTGGGGCCAAGTACCATTCGAAACAAACTTTGTATTTTGTTCTGGTGCCTCGTTTTGGCCTTTCCTCTACACTAATTAGAGATGGTCATGTGATTAGTGTACACCTAGGAAAGACTCCTCTCTCATTAATGAAAGAGTGTTGGGTCTTTGGTTTAGAGTTTTTTTGCTGGCTGACAGATATAGTTTTTCTGCAGCCAAATTATATAATTTTTTGACTGGGGTTTTTCCTGGCACAGTCAATTTGCCTCGGTGTAGAGGAAAAAATTTTCATTGGGGATAAATGGTGGATACTTGGTGTAAATTTTACCGCCACCCAATCTTATTTTATTTTTATTAGTGATATCAAATAGTGTAGATCCTATGAGTAATGTTGCTTCTAGTTGTAGACCCGTAGGAGAATTAAGAAATTGAGTGAGAGAAACAAGGATTTTATTTGGTTTTGAAGTTTGCCCACTGTATTTCTGTTTGGGATTCCGAGATTTTTCTGCGATTTTGAGCACCTATTGAATTTAAGTAACTAGTTGTGAATGATTGATTTGGTAGAAGTTGGCAGTTTTTCTTTTTTCTTTTTCTTTTTTTTGTCGGGAGAGTTTGAGAATTTTTTTATTGAAATTGCAATGACTATTTTTTGTTATTGTAAAGGGCATTAATTCGGTGGAAAGCTACGAGCCTATTTTTTTGTAAAGGTTCAGTCTTTCTCAGCCACGCCCCTAAGGTTCTTGAATTCTTCGGGTCGGTTGGTGATTGGTCGGATTTTTGGGTTTTTTTTGAACGAGGCCGATTTCCTGTTCCCTGAAAGGGAGCGCGAAATTCGGCAGATTGCAGGTTGGTTTGGAGAGGAAAAGGCGAATTCCGCTTTCTCCGTTGACACGAGTCAACGTAAAATTTTATTCCCCAGATTTATTGGGTTTAATTCTCTCAGAGAGAGATTTTGTTTTTCTTCTCCAGAGGAGAAGTTGAAAGATTTAAATTGTTTTTTGCATATTTGGAAGACCCAAATATTGCATTATTCTCTCAGAGAGAGAATTTGTTTTTCTTCTCCAGAGGAGAAGTTGAAAGATTTAAATTGTTTGTTGCATATTTGGAAGACCCAAATATTGCATTATTCTCTCAGAGAGAGAATTTGTTTTTCTTCTCCAGAGGAGAAGTTGAAAGATTTTGAACTGTTGGATAGTTATTTGGAAAACCCCAAATAGCATAAATTTGGCTCTCAGAGAGAGCCCTTTTCTTCCCAAAAAGAAAAGTTCTGTTCCGTGTCGCCTTGTAAAGCCGACTTATTTTGAAATAGTAACTATAGTAGCGGAATCCTGAGAGGAGAGCAGATACCTCGTTCAACCCCCAAAAAGAGGAAGCTTTAGACTGACAGACGCCAGTTTTCACTCTGACCCATTGAAAGAGTTCGCCCCTGACCGACCGACAGAGAAAAGAAGAAGCACTTTTTATTTTTATCTTTGTTATTGTGGGTAACTACTAATTTTTGTATCAGAAAAATTCTTTGTTTTTTCGGCCTCGTGCCTTTTATAATTTGTAATTTTTCCCTATTTTTTTTGGCTCCGAGCCCAATTGTTACGTTTAGCATAAGGGACAAATTATGCAAGTCATTAGTTGCCTTTAATTTTTCTTAAAATAAAAATTTGAATTACAATTATTGTCTCCTTTCCCTTTTATACTTTCTTTTATTTTTTGTCAAAGTTTAGTGTGCAGAGATAGTTTTTATTTTTCTACAGGAGTAAAAGGACGGACATATATCCTTTTAAAATTCCACACAATGTGATATGTAAACTTTAAATATGTATTAAAATAAAACAAACTATATATAGATATATAATACTAGTCATGAATTTATCAAAACTTATTTAAAAAAAACAATGAGGACTGTCTAATGTTGCATGTTCAAATTTTGAGTGTATTTATTCTATGTTATGACGATTTTGGGTAATGTGACGTAATGTGACGTAAGCAGTTACAGACAAAAGCCGGAAACGAATCTTCATTGTTAATAGATAGTACAGCTACTGTTTTTCTACAATGATGTGTTTGGCATCAAATAACCCAAGAAGCTTGACATGCCATAATATAACCAAACTAAACATGAAAAAGCTGTGGAACATGGCGGTGATGGTGATACCAGTTGTAGTTGGAGCACTTGGAACGGTCCCTAAAGGCCTGGAAAATAAAGTGGTGGAATTGGAGATCAAAGGATTAATGAAGATTATCCAAAACATGGCACCTCTCAAATTACCTGGGATACTTAGAAGAGTCCTAGAGACTTGAGGAGACTGGCTGTCACTTAGACTTCCATGAAAAATTATCAGTAAAATCTGTTGTGAAAATTCGCAGAAAGTGAAAATAATAATAATAATCCCGGCCAGGAAATCAGACATAGTATTGATCGACAAGAAGAAGAGAACCTGTCATTTCGTGGATTTTGCCGTCCCAGCCGACTACTGAGTGAAAATGAAAGAAAGCGAAAAGATAGACAAGTACTTGGACCTTGCCAGAGAACTGAGAAAACTGGCGAACATGAAGGTGACAGTCGTACCAATTGGAATTGATACCCTTGGGATGCTCTCTAAAGCTCTGGGAAAGAATTTGGCTGAATTTGAAATCAGAAGAAGAATCGAGACCATCCAAACTACAGCACAGTTAAGATCAGCTAGAATACTCAGAAGAGTCCTGGAGACCTGAGGAGACTTGGTGTCACTCAGCCTCCAGTGAACCACCGGCTCATGATAATGTGTTAGTGCAGTTATATGGTTGAAGTGTTATTGTTTAATGTTGATTATTTCCGTTAGTAAGGCATTCAATATCATCATCATCATCATGGTGTCCCGACAACATGGATTCCCTTGGCTCTCTCTTTCTCTCTCTTGCCATCTGTCCCTATCTGCCATCACTCTAGGTAAATCCATCAGATGGTATCCAGTGTCCATACTGACCTGATGTATATAAACTTTTGCTGGTCAGCCATCACTGGTATGTCCATATATAGATGTCCATAGGAGAACGTAGTTTATGAGTTCTTCGTTGCTTCTCAAACAGTGATTAGCATGTCTTTCTCGTCTTAATTGAGTGGTTGGTGAGATGGGAGGTAAGTGTTCGTACAACAGGTGTCCTGCTTCCATGGAAAGAAAAACTCTGAATTCAAAACCAGTTCCAATCTCTGTCAGCTTTATAGGTTTTTATTGTTTCCAATAATTTGGGTCTAACTTATGGTAGTTTCTGGCGAAAGGTGGAGTAGTTGCATGTGTATGCGCACATTTAAAAACAATTGCTAGATAAAAGAAGCAAATCAACAAGGGGTTTGTAGGAATTAAAATATTTAAAAAATAACAAACTCCCATGAGCCTTCAAACCGGAAGAACACTCTGGGCATATGCAGAAAAAGGACCCACTTCCGACCCCCAGGATAATCTCTCGGCCATTCGAACTTAGGCCTTAACTGGGACGAGACACTACGACTGGCCAAAAAGATATTTTCTTGTCTCGTTGTGATTATGATCCATGAATAAAGCCTAAATCCTAAAACTATCTTTTGTCTTTGTCTCTTCCTTTTCTTTCCTTGAATTCCTTTTCAGCGCGACCACCAAATAAGATGGGGTAAAAAGTAAACCCTAGGAACACGCACCAGGAATAACCACAGTTACCTTTTAACCTACAACATTAAACCACTCGTTACCCCACAGAAATATGGCAAGGAATCTAATACTACATAAGAATTAAAAATGGAGTTTAGAGTAATTTTACGCTGTCAGTAGATAGCCAATGCTTGTCGTGGCTGTGGAAGAATAGGACCATACGACCTTGCTTTGCTGATTCATAAGTACATTTTTTTTCATTTACACCGTCATCCGGTTGTTTGTTAAGGGTTAGGGTTAGGGGTTAGTTTTATCATTTTTTAAAAATTCTAAAAATCGTCTGTTAACAAACAACAGTGTAAATGAAAAAATGTACTTATGAATCAGCAGAGCAAAACACGCACTAGGAATAACTAGTTACCTTTTAAATCTAAAACATTAAACCTCTTGCCACCCAATAGGTTTTACTACGGACCATTTGGTGAGGTTAAAAAAATCCTAAAGCCTTTCTAGCAAGTCCAGAATTCTTTTTGGTGTTATTCTTATAAGCAAGAAGTAAAAAAAAAAAAGTAAAGTCGTCGGGGTGGCCTAAAGTTGGTATCAGCCAATCAGCAAGGGAGTCTATCCCCTTTTCACTAGCGCTAGACCAAGGAGATTGGTTTTGCATCTGAGGTGGAGCGCCACACCTACCATCAGCAAGAAGTAAGTTTGGATAATATCGATAAGAATGTTGTTATTTGACTCTCTTCTCGGGTTATCCTGGCGCGGAGTTGAGACGAGTCAAATATCAAATGTTTCTCTACTCACTTCGATGACACATTCTTATCAGAGCTCTTGAAAGCATGGCCGTCCGTTGCTAGAGTAAAAAGTGGGCGATTTTACCTTTTTCTGAAGTGGGATCATAAAGATGGGTGGATAACCAAAAAACATTTCCGGTTCTTATTTTTTTGTATCATGGGAAGAACGGTTTTATTTTATTCACATTCTTTATCATTATTTCATTATTTCATTTTACTCTTCGGACCACATGACCTTTAGGCACCCCTTTTGCTTTGCTGATTCATAAGTACATTTTTTCATTTACACTGTTGTTTGTTAACAGGCGATTTTTAGAATTTTTAAAAAAATTATAAAACTAACCTAACCCTAACCCCTAACAAACAACCGGATGTTGACGGTGTAAATGAAAAAAATGTACTTACGAATCAGCAAAGCAAAAGGGGTGCCTAAAGGTCATATGGTCCTATTCTTCCACAGCCTTGACAAGCATTGGCTATCTGCTGACAGCGTAAAATTACTCTAAACTCCATTTTTAATTCTTATGTAGTATTAGATTCCTTGCCATATTTCTGTGGGTAACGAGTGGTTTAATGTTGTAGGTTAAAAGGTAACTGTGGTTATTCTTGGTGCGTATTCCTAGGATTTGCTTTTAACCCCATCTTATTTGGTGGTCGCGCTGAAAACGAATTCAAGAAAAGAAAAGGAAGAGACAAAACGAAAGGTAGTTTTAGGATTTAGGCTTTATTCATGGGTCATGACCACCACGTGGTAAGGAAATTCCTTCTTGTCCAGTAGTAGTATCCCGTTCCAGTTAAGCCCTACGTTCGAATGGCCGAGAGATTATCTTGGCGGTTGAAAGAGGGTCGTTTTTCCTGTACATGCTCGGAGGGTTTTTCCGGTCTGAAGGCTTATGGGAGTGTGGCGTTACTTTCATATTTTGCCTGGAGAGTTGTCTGCCCGTTTAGTTTGCTGGTTCCCGCTAGGGGCCGGTTATATTTAAGCGGCTGGTTTGAACGTCTCTTCCTCTCAATTTTCCGGTTGTTCGACCCACGAGACACGACTATGGATTAAACTCTGGTCTACCCCCTTCTCGTTCGGGTACGGCCCCCTTACATTACTGTAAGTGATTTATACAGCCTGGACTATTCTTAGTCTCATGTCTGTACTTTTATGTTTTTCCCTTCTACTTTTGTATGTATGTTTATGTACACCTTGTATTATGTACCCTGTTTATCCATGTGCTGTATACCTATTAAATGTGTTGTCTACCAATCCTTGTCGGAGTTTGTATCTTTAAGTATATATCACCTTTAAATTTTACAGGAGTTTGTTATGTTTAATTTATTTTTATTTTTATCTCCACAAATCTTCAGTTTGGTGCTAGTTGACATTGCCAGTGAAGGGGCCCAAGTCAAAGGCGTTTTTATACCTTCTATCCTCGAAAGAAAAACACTCGCCAGTTGCATCCCCTGCTCACAAGACAGGGGGACTTAGGAGCCCTAACCTCATGTCTACATGTAAGTGTTATATTCAACTCTTTTTTTTTTTTAATATTTAAAATTTGTTTATTACATATCTCGCTACATGATATAACAACCAATTACAACAAGAACACTGTTTTTATTTTGTTTTAAGTTAGATTAAGAACTATTGGGTCCTTTGTTCCTGAATAGAGGCTGAATATCCCTGGAGTGTTCGGGAGTTACTACCAGAGAGAATGGTTGCAATGCGGATGAAGATGTTAATAGTATCCATGCAAATTCCACCAAATATCCTCAAGACTTTACCTATTAAATACTCATATCCTATTTCTTCTATACACATATATAAAAGCTCTTTGTATCTTCTATCATGTTTTGTATTCTACTTCTATTAAGTTTGCTCAGGCAATAAATATCCTTGTTATCACTTCGTGGTGACTTGTTCTTTTATTTACTCCATATGAGGAAACTCAAACGACTATACTCATAAAAACACCATCCCGTGAAGCAATGAGTAGCAAGATATTCTCACAACTATTACTAATCAGAGATGCTGGTAGGCACGCTTTCTGCGTTCCTGAGACATAAAAATCTGAAAGGACGCAGTAAAATCGTATCCCTGCGTCCCAGTGTTTTTCTTTTTTCTTCCCTCACCATTTCAAGCTAAGTGTAAATACATTTCAATTGTTTCGTAGAAACGAATTACACGGGATAGGTTACAGGGTAGGAGTTAGATGACTAGTTTGGACCCATAAATTTTCTCGGGGACTTATTCAAAGCAAATATGTGCGTCCCAGGACGCACTAAATCAAAAAGCTATCAGCCTCACTGACTATAATGAGTTCGAATATCACAAGGTATACAAATGTGTTGCCTTGTGCCAGACTAAGTTGGTTGGCTGGTTGGTTAGATGGTTAGGTTTTAGGGCATGTCAACCTTTGGGTTGTTTTATGCCGAAGACATTTTCTTCGATTTATTCTCGTTGGGAATTCAATTTTTTTAAACCCAATTTTTTTAAAGACAATTTTTAAACTCATTTGTGAGCTATTTAACCTATAGATGGGGCCCTAACAGGTACTACCACTCCAGGTCTGAGTGAACCTAGGAATAATGGCGATGAAGGGGTACTCTATACACTCCAGAGTGGAAGCGCGTGGTGTAATGGTTAAAGTCATGGGAAATGGACTCGTCACCCCAAGTTCAAATACTTGATGTGGCAATTGCATTTCACTTAGCGCTAATACCCTTGGGAAAGGTATGAATCCTACTATCCCTCCAGCTATGGATAAATAGTAGGACAAACTGGGCTCTTTAACCTTGGTTAGGCAACCGGTCTAGGAGAAGGAAAAATCTGAATTCAAACCTGTTACACTCCGCTTAAGAAATTGACCTTGTGTCGCATCCTGGAGGGGTTGGTAAAATATATATAATTACACTCCAGAGCTCCAGAATTGGAACTTCACCACTAGATGCAGTTTAACGTCATATCCAGGACTAAGATCCTCAGCCACAGCCTTCTAGCACATATATGATAAAAAGGAATTGGGGGATTGCCATAAGAACAATAGTGTCGGGACAATTATATAGGTGCTAGGGCTTGATGTGACAAGCCGAGTGATCGACGAGGTCCTCTCCAACCACCCGTCTAACATAAGTAAGAACCATGGATTGCTCAGCTACCAGGATTCTATCCTTAAACATAAGGGTCAACACCCACAGTCCGTAGGTGGCCCATTGGGAAATGTTACTGACGCAACGAAGGGCAATGTGCCTGACTAAGGAACGCCAAGTAAATATATATATATGGCTGAACTTGCACAAAGGTGTCAAAATTAGGGTGACCCAGAAAAAACAGAACCCACAAATTTTGTAATAAAACTTAATTTTAACTATGGGGGTCTAGGGTTAGGGTTTAGGGTTTAGGGTTAGAGTTAGGGTTAGGATTAGGGTTAGGGTTGGGGTTTAGGGTTAGTTTAATGGGAAAATGAATAAATAATTTGGGTTCTGTTTTTTCTGGGTCACCCTGTATACCGGTGACCCAGAAAAAACAGAACCCACAAATTTTGTAATAAAACTGTTAATTTTAACTAGGGGGTTATGGTTAGGGTTAGGGTTAGGGTCGGGGTTTGGGTTTAAGGTTAGTTTAATGGGAAAATAAATAAATAATTTGGGTTCTGATTTTTCTGGGTCAATCTAATTTTGACACCTTTATGCAAGTTCAGCCATATATTTATATAGCAGTTTATTAATCATCAAGGTGACATGTCTAGAAATAACATTTCGTCTTTCCTGTTTTCCATTTTATAAAACTATTCACTGTTGTAGAGATCTTCTTTAATATACCGAACAATATCTGATTACCTGTTCAACGGTATTTGAATTTAAACACGCGAGAAATGTGGTTGTTTAATTTACCGTCCGCCGTTCGGTAATTTCTCCTGAAAAAGTCGTGACGCAGCCAGTTTAAAAGAAATCAATTTGTTATCTAATCATGGCTGACAGTACACACGCATGCGCACATAGAAAGGTGATAGAAGTTTGAGACGCCATTTTTGCACAATGTTAAGGAAAGCTGATCAGTCTGTTGTTGGAAGTTTGCTCAGCTCTTTATTGCTTGTACAATGAGTCAACTTTAGTATGTCGTTCTTAAACTGTACGAAACATTCAGAAGATAGAAAAGAAAGGTATTATAGAAACTTGTTGATAATCATTAAACAGTCGACTTTATCTAAACAATTTCGTTGAAAAAAGAAATGATCACAATTTGTTTAGTCTATTATATATATATATATATATATATATATATATATATATATATATATATATATATATATGTGTGTGTGTGTGTGTGTGTGTGTGTGTGTGTATTTGCGCAGCATTCTTTCATTTATACATGTAGAATTAAACAAGACACATCTCTGTTTAACAATTTTATTTTAGATCTTTTCGAGTTTTCTGGCCAACTTTTAATGTTTGGGCGGAATTCCTGGATAAGTCCATGTCTTTTGTTTAATTCTACACACACACACACACACACACACACACACACATATATTATATATATATATATATATATATATATATATATGAAGTAGACAAACAATCTGTTTGAGATGCCGATAGCCGACAATTATTAGGAGATTATGTGCTTAAGTCATACCAAATTTGTGAATTAATTAGTTATGATTAAATGAATTAGGCGTGCATATCGGTTTAAATGTAAGGCGTAAACAAATCGAGAAAAAGTCAATCTCTGTATGTACATTTCAGCCTATTAGGCCTCATTAGCAGAGCTATAGACAGGGCAGTGCTTTGTTCGTGATTCGAACCCTACCTGCCAGGCTGACAGGCGGAGACTCCAACCATTACACCAAGCTGGCTACCGAGAATTTTCGTTTATTTTTAAAAACAAATGAATAAACAAACAAAGCCTAATAGTTAAGAAAAAAAGGATAGGCCAAACCTGGAATGATACATTGGACACACACACACACACAACACACACACACAGATTTACACATACACACATGCGGAAAATTTAGAAGATATCACCAGAATGCATAGCAGCAAGCTAACAGCTCCAGACTTAGAAATATTCTGACGAAGAGATCTTTATCCCGAAATATTAAGAATAAATAAAAGGTAAACAAACGACATCATAGTTACCTCATTTTTCTTTACATTGCATTGTGATAGCCTTCAAAACCAACCACCAAACCATATATATATATATATATATATATATATATATATATATATATATATATAGAGAGAGAGAGAGAGAGAGAGAGAGAGGTTCTTCACGGAACAAATGGACATGCTACTACTAACACACTCGTATACCCGGATTTTAATGCATGTCAAACCCACAAAAACACTTCAATTTTTATAGTTCTTCTATAATGCTCCCTTTCAAAAAATCTATAAACAATTTCTTCAAATAAAATTTTCTGCTGACGATGACCTAAGGTCGAAACTAGTTGAGAATAAACAACATATAAGAAATATTCCTGCTTGTCTTAGTACTTTTTGTTCATACTATATATATATATATATATATATATATATATATATATATATATTGAATAAATGAAGTAAACAAAGTTAATTTGCTCCATATATTTTAACTGCAAATCGAAGCATCTTCAGACAAAGAGCAAAAACATGGCTGTTACTGTTCTGCAGTTGAAATGATGACCTGTTGAACCCTACATGGATCATCCGCATTAACATATATATATATATATATATATATATATATATATATATATATAACAAATTCCAATCTTTTGATCTTCCCTCTCCACTTTCCATGATAGATGTCCTCTGACCAACCAAATCCTCACAAAGCATTCCCTTTCCTCCTAAATTACTCACCAAACTCTCCCCATCCACCCACTTTCTTTTCTATAAATACAAATGTATGTACAATGCTTTAATAAACTGACTGATGAAGTACCGCTTAACGCAGAACGAAATATATCTCCTACATCTATTTGTTTGAGTTATTCCTTTTTGTCCATTTTTCCTTTATCCTTACCACATTCTGTCGGATTTACTCCAACCCTCCTATCTTCATATATATATATATATATATAATATATATATATATATATATATATATATATATATATATATATATATATATATATATATATATATATATATATATTGGAGAATTGAAAATAAAGTGCTCAATTACGTTTGTAAGAGTAGTATTTATTTATTATAGTGTACAATAAATCTAAGGTGCCATTGTTACCACTGGTTTCCAAGCAGCATATTAGCTACCTTTCTTCAAGACAACGCGCCTGGTAAGAAATACAGTGAATGTTGTTGTTAATGGGCGGAATTTTTTTTATTTTCCCGTGTTTTTGGCAAATTAGTGCGTGTATCTTCACGTTGTTAGGCTCATGTATTTCAGCACGCATCCTTCATATCCCACTGTATCGCCTGCCTCCCTACTTTTCTTTTTATCTGCTTATCTGGATAAAGGTCAAGATTCCGATAATCCCGGATTCTGTAATGCTTTTTGTTTTGCTTTCATTCATTCCTGTCTGCACGTTTGCTATTTATTATTCTATATAGATTTGTTGTCGCTTTTGTGGTTATTTGTGTGTATGTTTGTGTGTTTTGGTTATTGTTTTTCTGTTTGGTAGTGTTTTTCTACGTATAGTGGTTGTCTGTGTGTGTCTTCCTCATCGGTCCAAGACAATATTATGATTTTTTCCTGTGCAGACAGGCTCTGAAGACTTCTGATTTGGTGTTCAGGATTTTGTTTTTTGATGTTATTCCTTGGAGAATTCTCAATTTTTCTGTTGTATGGTTTGGGCTGGTCTAAAACCTTCCATTCTATGTTATAGTGTTCGCCCTGTTTTTTGTATTCCCATACTCTGTTTGATAGTGCTGTTGCGTTTCTTTTGTTTTCGTGCCTAAACGATGCGTTGTGAGCGTAGTATATTTGTTTGAAGCTAACTTGCACCATTCCCACATAGCTTTCGATGGTTCTTGGTGGTTTGTGTTGGTTGGTTTAATTGTTGCTTGGTGGATTACTGATTTTACATCTTTGTTGCAGTGGACAGTCCTCCTTATCTCCGCATGTTCAGGTTGTAGTGTCTCTCTGGTTTAACACTGGCTGTTATTTTTGCTTTCATCGCCGGTCCGCACGAGTAGCTAGTTTTTATTGTGTTTTTGTTGAAGATCTTGTGGTATCTGTGTTTGGGTGGGAAGTGTTTCTTATCAATTCTAGGAAATTTTACTTATATTTGTTCTAATATTAAGGAATATGGGGATGTGAACCAGATAATTTTTCTTTTTCTGTTTTTGGGTGTAGTTGGTGTGGTTACTGTTTTAGCTATGTATTCTATTTGGTCTTTAAATCCGTTTTCTTGTAACGTTTTGTTGTAGTAGGGGTCTGCTTTGTTAAATATCACTTTATTTCTGGGGTAGAGATTTTACGGCTAATATTGGGGACTAGATTTTGGAAGGCTATAGGTGGGTGGTATCTGTAGATCCCGAATTGGTGTTCTGGGAAGTTGTTTATTAGAGAATCGAGTATGTATAGCCCGACTAGGTCGCAGATATCAGCGCTGTCGAAAGAACCCATTCCTACATTGGGTGCGTCGTTGGGGTTGGATATTTTTTACCCAGGATCTTCCTTCGTTGAATAGTAATGTTTTTTTTTAGAATGTGTTATAATTGCTGTCTCATTTCTGGCTTATTTTTGTGTATTCTTTTAGCGAATTCTAGTGCCTTATATAGTACATATATATATATATATATATATATATATATATATATATCATCAGGTCACACTGGTAGTACGGATATCCATTAATTTCCCCTTCTCTCTCTCCCCCCCTCTCTCTCTCTCTCCCTCTCTCTATCTCTCTCTCTCACGCTCTCTCTCTCTCTCTCTTTCTTTCCAGCCATCCCTATCGGTCACCGTTCCTAGATTTGACAGCATTGTTCAGCATGTTCGTCTTCCTCGAATATTTTGTGTGATTGGAGGTAACTGGCCGCATAGCTGTCTTTCTGTGGGGTGCTGTTTTCGATTTTATTCAAGACAGCACGCAGCATTCTTCTTTAGTTTCTATCTAGTTTTTTTTCTCAAAGCAACCACCCTAGGAGAGGGAAAACGCTAAATCCAAACCTGTTTAACTCCGCTTAAGAAATTGACAAGGTTTGATTTCCGAGTTTTCTTTCTCCTTGACTGCATAACCAAGGTTAAAGATCCCAGTCTGTCCTACTATTTACCCATAGTTCGAGGGAGAGTAGTTGGATGCATACCTTCCCCAAAGGTGCATACCTTTCGACGATTCCATTTCCTACGACTAACAATTACATCACGCACCTTCACTTATATATATATATATATATATATATATATATATATATGTGTGTGTGTGTGTGTGTGTGTGTGTGTGTGTGTGTGTGTTGTAGTGCAATAATAAAAAAATACATTAATATTAAACCTTTAAGTGTTGAACTTTTATATATTTTTTATGAAAAGATTTCATCATTTCTACAATGTGAGTTATTAAATGTTACATTTTAAAACTGTTTCAAGACTTTGTGGACACCCTGTATATATATATATATATATATATATATATATAGAGAAGAGAGAGAGAGAGAGAGAGGGGGGGGAGATAGATAGGGTTTGATGTGTGAATTGCCGTCTAAATTATGCAAAAATGAAAATAACACTGACTTCTCACTTTATCTGAGAGCTTTACCAAAATAACATGAAAATATCTGGAAATACTATAGATTATTTATTTTTAAAAATCGCCATTGATTTCAATCACGATGCTCAGACTTCGAAATCTCCTGCAAGTCTTTCCATTGATCTTCTTGCTTAAATTGGTAAATGCTGCCGTCATTATTGGCTTCAGTTCATCTTTGGTGTTGCACGTTTTTTTTAAATTTCTCGCTCAACCGTACCCTAGACGTTATAATCAAAGGGATTGCAACCTAGGGAGGACCAAGTTACCTTTAAGCATCCCAGGGGTGACCTAGATTCAGAATGACAAGTTTCGCTTTGCACCGTCAACATCCGGTTGTTTGTTAGGGTTAGGGTTAAGGTTAGGGGTAAGGGTTAGGGTTAGCAGTTAGTTTTACAATCGAAAAAGAAAATGCGTCTAAAAATCGTCTGGTAACAAACAACCGGATGTTGACAGCGCAAAGCGAAACATGTCTCTCTGAATCCAGGTCGCCCATGGGATGCTTAAAGGTAACTTGGTCACCGAGGGAGTTAGACAGCCAGATGTTAGGGGTGCAGAAACTTTCCTTCAGCTGACTCTAGTTTCTGCTGTTTGTGTGACAATGTGCAGATTCCTGTTGCTAGATGTAAGGTCTTCCAGCAACCACTCTCTTAATCCAAGGCATCACTATCTCCCCAGATACTTGATTTAGGCCTCATCATTGTCTGAGGTCATGTGGAAATACAAATGGAGGCATAACGTCACCATCGCTAATGACCACATCAAGCACCATGATGTGAACTGGGCCTTTACCTTTCCTCATCATTGGCGGTACATCTGTTGTATACCCTCGTTGGGTATATACATCGAGAGAGTTCTCGTGTGATAGAGCGAGAGCGAGAGAGAGAGAGAGAGAGAGAGAGAGAGAGAGAGAGAGAGAGACAGACAGACAGACAGACAGACAGATAGATAGATAGAGTTAAGAGTGACTCACTTGCTTCTTTGTCTAGTGGTTGTTTCAGCTTTGCTTCTTTGGCCGGTCGTGGTCTAGTCTCTTCTTGTCTTCTTGCTGTCTCTAACTAAGGGCTTCTTTTTAAGTCATGCATTAATCCACTAAAAGACTTTGTTTTTCTTTGATCAAAGATTTTATTACTGCCCATCCTGATTCACCGCGCGGTTTGCGTTACAACCTCTCTGTCTGATGTCTGGTTGAAAACTGACTTCCTAACTAACTCTATCACTTGACTCGCGAGATTCCCGCCTCTGGGGTCAGTTGGGGCCATAACCGTTGCTGGTATTTTCCATCCCCTGATCTGAAAAACAATTGTTCCTTAGAATTCTCGCAACAGGGCTTGTCAAAAACCCACACCACCACACAATTATGCAATACATCTTGAGGAGACAGAGTAAGCCAACTGTCGAGTCCTAGTCATCTGATCCTGGTATAAATATTTCTCGTCTTCTGGGAAAAAGCAAAGTATGTTCGTTTGGTGGGGATTCTTGAGTTTGTTGAAAAGCTTTGCATGGCCTGTGATAAGAAATGTCCCTTTATCATCTTGTATGAGAAATTGAGAATAGTTTCATGCACTCCCTGCCTGATAAGAAACTCACACACTCCCATTTCATTTTGATTGACTTGCTGGAATCGTTGACAATTTTGACCAGGATCACAGAAAAAAAATTGGGAGTTTTTTTTTCTTGTCATAACGATCAGAGTGAGACTTCCGAGTTACCGTACGTACGTAATCCCTACTGGACCAATCTAACTCTCTTTAAATTTTCTGCACTCTCCTCAGATTAACACCCAAACACTGTGAAATCTTCGTATTGGAGATTCCGGCCTAACAAATGTGTCTCCGGTCCACAGGACAGGGGGCTCTATCATTGCCTTTGTAACGAAGGCAGTGGCTCTACCCTCAGCATTCCATATGCATGGCACACGAGAGCTCTTATCAGAGATGTTGCGCATATCAGTTGTGTCTTCTGTGTACATGACAGAATGTATTAGAGGTAGTACACACTAGTTGTGTCTCCTGTCTACATGACAGGGGGATTTGCGCCCCCATGCATTCCTTGAACATGTTCAGGTCAGTTAGTATTATACTTTACTCTATTACCAACAGTCTCAAGACTTTATTTATAAAAGACTATTCGCCTCTTAATATATTTCACCTTATAAAACTATGTATAGGCTTCTTTGTATCTTTATCATATTTCTGTATTTCTTATATTAAGTTTGCTCAGGCAATAAAAGGGTATATTCGCGGAGTTCCGTGCCGGCCTCCTGCCTCAAAAACCGCTAGCCGGTGGCTGCTGAAAAAAAAAACCCAGCTACGATTGAAGTCTGTAGCCAAAGTGGTGTCACTTGAAAAAAAAAACTAGGGTTAGGGTAAGGGTTTTGGGTTAGTGTCAGGGTTGGGGTTGGGGTTGGGGTTTAGGGTTAGTTTAATGGGAAAATAAATAAATAATTTGGGCTCTGTTTTTTCTGGGTCACCCTGTATGCAGGGTGACCCCCCCAAAAAAACAAAAAAACAGAACCTACACATTTGGTAATAAAACTGTTCATTTTAACTAGGAGGCTTAGGGTTAGGGTTAATGTTGCGTTTTCAGGAAAAACGGCTTAAGTCGGTTGATTTTTTTTTAAGTGACACCGCTTCGGCTACGGACTTCAATCGTAGCTGGGTTTTTTTTTCAGCAGCCACCGGCTAGCGGTTTTTGAGACAGGAGGCCAGGACGGAACTCCGCGAATATTACCCAATAAAATATCACTTTTGTCATGAATTGTTCTTATATTTATACCGTTCAAGGAAATCGTGTACTCACCCAAGCATCATTCCATCAACAATAGCGTAGACATAGTGTCACGGCGCTATCCTAACTTATATATATGTTGGTTGTTAATAACAATAAAAAAATCAGTGGTGCGTAGCAGACGAAAGCGATAACTAAATAGCATTCAAATGCATGATTGCCCAAACAGAGAGGTGAGGGTGGTGCCATGTATATGATATTGAATTTCTATAGTTTATAATTGTTTTTTGCGCTTAAAAAAAGACATTGTTCACCCAGCCTACAAATCGTAAAACGTTTGATTTTTTTAAAGATCATATCTCGGGCATTATTCTACACACGCCTGTATAAGTCTTCTTTGTTAAACTATTTATTTGTGCATCTTACGAATTATTTACAATTGTTTTATTTTGTTTTATTTTTAAAAAAAAATGGAATTATTATGAAAATTCGGTGAAAAATGAAAATTCTTTCAAGCTATAGCCGTGTCAGTGTTACTGTACGGCAGTACCACTTGGACTATAATGATGCGCTTTAAAAAAAGATAGATGGGAGTTATACAAGGTTGCTGCGTACTGTCTTGAACAAATCTTGGAAGCAGCATCCCACACTAAAGCAGATGTACGGCCAGTTACGTCCCATCACACAAACCATCCGAGGAATACTTGGTTAGAATATTGGTGTTTTCAAGGCCAATGTATTAATATAATTAAAAATGATTTTAAATAGATTTATTTAATATCAAATGAAATCGTAACGGGTACAACCACTCCGGGTAGTACAGAAACTTGTTGGAAATTAGGCTGTTTGGCCATCGATGTCTGCTAATAGTTCCACCATGTGGGCTGGGGCTGTAGATTACGCCGACTGCACCGCTGCAGAGGGGTAATCCTTCCTCCAATGAGACCACCTGTTTGCCGTGGGTGGCGACACATGATGCTTAAGGACTGAATATGAGTGGCTCAGCTGTCCATGATATGCAGAACTCTCGTTTTGCTCCTACTTGGGTTAGACAGGTCGTAGGAGAGACCCTCGGTGATCAATCGGCTGGTCACGTCAAGCCCTAGCACCTACATGATTTTCCCGACCCTATTACCTCCAACCCCTTTTAATGTTGTGGCTGAGGGTAATGAGTTCCGTTGTATAACGTTAAACTGCATCTAGTGGTGAGATTCCAATTCTGGAGCTCTGGGGAATGTGGAGTACTGCTTTATTGTCATTGTTCCCAGGTTCACTCTAATGGTTAAAAAGATAGAAAAAGGAAATTGACACGGTGAGACAAGTTCAAATCATGGACAAGGTTGTTTGCATTTCACATAGCGCAAATACCTTTGGAAAAGGTATGAATCCAAGTATTCTCCATACACCTATGAGTAAATAATAAGACAGACTGGGCTCTTTTGTCGGTAATCTTCAACTTGTTCCTCGTAAATTCCTACTATAAAATAAACTGAACCCTCATTTTATGTCTGTGTTTTTGCAAGAAATATTTTATTTTTCTTGCACCCGTTATTTTACAATACTAAATATATTTTCTTTATATATTTTAATATTCACTTCAATGTGTATATTTTCTAAAAGTATTTATTTTGTGAGAATGGTTAGTTTTAAAGTGGAGGTTCGTTTTACACTTCAACGTTTTACTCGTAAATTCCTACCATAAAATTAGGCTTGGCTCAGATAATGCCCAAGCCTAATTTTATGGTAGGAATTTACGAGTAAAAAGTTGAAGATTACCTTTTGTTGTTATTTCTTTTCTTTTTTTTTTTTTTTTGCTTCGGTACTCTAAAATAAAAACGTCGACGAAAAAACAAAATTACAGTCATAAAAGGAGGATCCAATTTATGCCTAAATTGTAAAAAGAGCCCCCACTTTAAAACTAGCCATTCTAACAAAATAAAAACTTTTAGAATATACATATTGAAGTGAATATTAAAATAAATGAATAAAATATATTTAGTATTGTAAAATAACGGGTGCAAGAAAAATAAAACATTTATTGCAAAAACACAGACATAAAATGAGGGTTCAGTTTATTTTATGGTAGGAATTTACGAGGAACAAGTTAAGGATTACCCTTTTGTCTTCGTTGGTACCTAATTTAGGAGAAGGAAAACTTTGAATTTAAATCTGTTAAACTCCGCTTAAGAAATTGACCTTCCTGCTCGTGCGCAGAGGTTGGTAAATATTTATAGATAAACAGTAAGGCATACTGAGTTTTTTTTTGTTTTATTTAGGAAACTAGTCTCGAACAAGAAAAACTCTGAATTCAAACTTTTCTCCGTTTAAAAATTGACCATGTGTCACGTCCAGTCTGTGATGGAGGGGTTGGATAAATATTTATCCAAGACACCCCTTTTCATTTGGGCTGGGGGTCTTACCTCTCGGCAGGGGATATAGTGTGTCATATCCTATCCGTAGTGGAAGGGTTGGGTAAATACATATCCAGGACACTCCTTTTTTATTTGGGGTGGGGGTCTTACCTCTCTGCAGGGGATATAGTCGGCATGTTCTAGGCGTCGCCGATTGGGTAGAAAATCTAATGAGGATTTTTTTTTATCTTGGATTTAAAGAGAATTATTTATTACGAAATGCCGGGACCTGAACATCTGCTGCCGTACATTTCTCCAGGGAATAAAATGACTCGTTTTTATGATGTACAAGAACAGAAAATGTGAGGTCTATCTAGAAAATAATTAGATTTTGTAAAACAAAAACAAAAAAGAAAAAAAAAAGAAAAAGGGAAATGTTCATTATCAGCTTATTTGCAAATCAATTTTATCTCTACAAATAGATCCCTTGGGAAGCCACACATCAACTAACACGTTGTTCTTTCTCCTGGACAACAGTGCTGGATATCTTCAACTGACTCTGCCTTTAGCTTGTTCACCACAACTTGTTTCAAATTCTCTATAGTTCCAAAATGGCAACCATGGTGCTGGGTTTTGATTAGGGGGATTGCAAATAGTCTTAAGGACTCAGATTAGGAAAGTAACATGTTACCAATGTACTCCAGTGATGGTTACCAAACTCTTTTAGGCTATACTCCAAGTGTTGTCGAATGGTTACCTACTCTTTTAGGCTATACTCCAAGTGTTGTCGAGTGATGGTTACCAATGTACTCTTTTAGGCTATACTCCTCGAGTGATGGTTACCAATGTACTCTTTTAGGCTATACTCCAAGTATAGTCGAGTGATGGTACTTTTAGGCTATACTCCATCGAGTGATGGTTACCAATGTACTCTTTTAGGCTATACTCCAAGGGTCCACTCTTTAGCTATACTCCAAGTATAGTCGAGTGATAGTTACCAGTGTACTCTTTTAGGCTATACTCCAAGTGTTGTCGAGTGATAGTTACCAATAATCTTTTTGACTCATCACAGTATTTGCTTTTGGTTGTTTCTTTATTTCTATGGAAGAACAATCTTTAATTAACTATCGTTTCCTCGTTCGGTATAAATGTAAGTATAATTCACAATGAGATGATAACAGCGATATTTTATTGCCTGAGCAAACTAAATAGAAGTGAATACAAATAAAAACAAGCTTATATATAGTTGTATAAGAGAAATGTTCTAATAGAAAAATAGTCTCTTAGTACATAAAGTCCCGATGCTGCTGGTAAAAGAGGAAATTAAAAACACTTACATGTTGAGAATATGTGTCATGCGACAAGAAACAAGCTTAAACAAGTTTTGATTGGGGGGATTGGAAATAGTCTTAAGGACTCAGATTAGGAAAGTAACATGTCAAGTGGTGGTTACCAATGTGTTCTTTTAGGTTATACTCCAAGTGTTGTCGATGTTCACGATGAGATGGTAACAAGGACATTTCATTGCTTGAGCAAACTAAATAGAAGTGAATACAGATAAAAAGAAGCTTATATATAGTTGTATAAGAGAAATGATCTAATAGAAAAATAGTCTCTTAGTACATAAAGTCCTGATGCTGCTGGTAAAAGAGGAAATCAAAAACACTTACATATTGAAAATATTCAAATGTGTCATGAGACAAGAAACAAACTTAAACCCATATATATATATATATATATATATATATATATATATATATATAATGGAATTTGATAATTTTCTTAAGAAGCATTGTTATGTAAAGTATATTATTATTTATATTTTTTCAAGGCAATTATAATGCATATATCGTATAAAATTCGATAATTATTGAAAATAATCATGACAAGCAAACCCGGGGAATAACGTGCACGACATGGACACCGTACAGCTGTTTCAACAACGCTGATGAGACTTAATAAAGTTGAAACAGCTGTACGGTGTTCCACGTCACGCACGTTATTCGCCGGGTTTGCTTGTCATGATTATTTTCAATGATTATCGAATTTTATACGATATATGCATTATAATTGCCTTCAAGAATATAAATAATATATATATATATATATATATATATATATAATATATATATATATATATATATATATATATATATATATATATATATATATCACATGATTTCTTTGTTTTCATGTTGGCGGCCAGGGCGTGAACGTAGAATTCTTCGTCGTTCTAATAACGAAGAAGATACCACGTGGTGTCCATTGTCCAGTTCTTTCGGGTTCCACGGCCTCGGCAACTGAACGGATAGAGTAAAGCAGCGAAAGCCCTAAAACTAGAAGACGAGTTGTGTTTTGTATTATTTACTCCCCAGGCAACGAATATCCCTCGGTGACATAGCATTCCACCACTGATCATGCTACAGAAATTCATCTTCTGACTACACCAGATATATTCATTCGAGCTGGTTAGTTAGATTTTATGGCATATCAAGCCTTGGTTTATTTTAAATCACGTGATTTACTGATCCAGCCAATCAACAAACCATATGCGTGGCTGATACATTATTTAAACCCTCCAGTGGTCATAATTATAATTACGCTCACTGAGGACGGATATAGGATTACCAGATATTTACCAGAGGAATCAAAGGATTCATTATCGAAGGATTCTTTACCAGGAACTGAGAACTCTTTACCAGAGGAACCAAAGGATTCATTATCGAGGAACTCTTTACCGAGCATCCAATTCCACTGGACAAGCGCTCTTGCTTGAAGGCCAAAGGATGGCCCATAAAAACTTAACACATGTCCAGGACACTAAGGTCCTCGATCACGACCTTGTTGCACATACATGACAAGAAGGTTAGGGGTTGGTCATAAGGGCGATAGGGTTGGAGCAATCATATAGTTGCTAGGGCTTGACGTCACCTGCCGACTGATCTCCAACTACCTATCTAACCTAACCGCCAATCTAGCCTAAGTAAGGACCAAATTAGAGTGTTGCGTGTAATGGACAACTCAGCCACCAGGATTCCGTCCTTAAGCAATACGGGTTGCTTAATTTTGTGGATTTTCCCCCTCTGCAGAGATGCAGTCAGTGTATTCTACTGTCCCAGCCGACATGGATCATTCATTTGGGTGACAACGCAGTATACATTCATTTGGTGATAATACGGCACGTCAAGTGGACTTTGTTATTCCGGTGGACCACAGAGTGAAAATAAAAGAAAACGAAAGGTTAGACAAATTATTGGACCTTGCCATAGAAATGAAAAAACTGTGGAACATAAAGATGAAGGTCGTACCAATTGTAGTTGGTGCCCTTGGAATGATCCCCAAGGGTTTGGAAAACAGTCTTGAGGAATTTAAAGAATTGAGACCATCGAAACAACAACATAGGCTAGAATACTTGAGGAGATTTGTTGTCACTTCAGTGAAACACTGAACGGTGATGTGAAAAACTCGCGGGGTCTGAGATAATAATAATAATAATAATAATAATAATAATAATAATAATAATAATAATAATAAAATTCTCTGGGACTTTGAAATAAAAACGGATCACCTTATCCCAGCAAGAAGACCAGACCTAGTGTTGATTAACAAAAAAGAAAGAACTTGTCAACTGTTGGATTTTGCAGTGCCAGCAGATCACAGGGTGAAGTTAAAGGAAAATTAAAAAATTGACAAATATCTGGACCTTGCCAGAGAACTGAAAAAGTTATGGAATATGAAAGTGAAAGTGATACCAATTGTAGTTGGTGCACTTGGAACAGTCCCATAGGATTAGAAAAGGGTTTGGAAAGTTTGGAAATCAGAGGAAGAATTGAAACAATTCAGAACACTGCACTGCTGCAATCTGTCAGAATCCTCAGAAGAGTCCTGGAGATCTGAGGAGACTTGCTGTCACTCAGACTCCAGTGAAAGACCATCAGCTAACACTGATGTGAAAACTCAAAAGGAATAAATAATAAACTTAGAAAAAAGACTGGACGATCTAGAAATCCGAGGAAGAATTGAGACCATCCAGACTACTGCACTGCTGCAATCGGCTAGAATACTCAGAAGAGTCCTGGAGACCTGAGGAGACATGATGTCACTCAGACTCCAGTGATGTGAACAAATCAAAGGAGTGAAATAATAATAATAATGATAATAATAATAATAATATATATATATATATATATATATATATATATATATATATATAATTTTCCTCTGTTCATAAGTTGAGACTATGAAGTAATTAGTCTGTGAATTTTTATTCAGACCTAACATATGGCAGCCTAACTGTCCAGATTGCAATCCGCTTGATAATAATGTGTAGGCCACGGTTGAGCAAGAGACCAACAAAACTCCGTGAGACACCAAAAATAAATTAAAGGCAAGGATATTGGCAGTATTTACCAATTTAGATAAGGAGACCATCGGAAAGTCTTGCAAGAGATTCCGAAGACGTCCGAATGCTGAGGCGATTTCTTTGAATGAATTTAATCTATATTATTTCAAGATATATTTTGGTAAATCTAACTGATTTTCATTTTTACATAATTTAGACGATAACCTACTCATCGCAACATATATATTGATTTAACTATTCCCCAATCATTCTCTCAGTTGATGAGTGTCCTCGCTTTTGTTGTATTTTCCTCATTCCGTAAAATAGACGATCTACCAGGATGGAATTCATCTTACATGGTGGCTTCGGAGTGCAAGCATATTTTTTACACCTTGCCCACTGGGAGAGATGTTGAACTCTCTTAACTCGTATTTTTTCGTCTGCTGTTTTTTTTTTTAACTTATCTTATAAAGAAATTATGCACAAACGACAGTACTCCAATGCTTGAAGTATGGAGTCAACCACGAGTGTGGCAGACAGGTTAAGAGTTAAAGAAATAACCAAACAACTAGAAATAGGAATAAAAGACGTGTATTACAGAATAACAAAAGGTTGCAAACTTTAGTTCGTTTGCACAAATAACCAAACAACTAGAAATAGGAATAAAAGACGTGTATTACAGAATAACAAAAGGTTGCGAACTTTAGTTCGTTTGCACAAATATAATTTGTAATAAACTTATCTGAGTCCTGAGATAGGGTATTATCGGAGCCCTTGCTACGGCCTTCTGATAGTTCGGATATGATAGACGTTCTGTTTGATGTCCGACTCCGATTCTGGTTGTTGAGGAAGAGGAGCGACTCTTATTTAGGTCTGTCCCCAGTGAGAGCTGGATCAGAAGAGGCATGAGTTTGCTTATTCGGCTTTGCCGTCAAAGTATGCTGGCTCGTGATTAGTTGGTTTGAAACAGAGGCTCACATACAAAGGACGATAACCCCCATACCCCAGAATTCTCAATAATCTATTCGCGTCCTGATACCATTTATTTACAATGATTCATAGCTAATGAAACATACTTGTGATATATAATGAAGCGACTGTCTTGCACCAATTGTGAACCTGGTACCTGGCTATGTGACCGACAACAAGGAATCAACCACGAGAACAATCTTGTTAAGTGTTAAGAAATAGTCACACGAGTGATGGGGGATGTTTGAAATAGAGGTCAGTCAGTTTGTGACTGACAGAGCGACAAAGAACAACCTAAATCTTGAAACAACCTTTACCTCATTGAGGATTGGTTACGATTTAGAAACTCCTTTATCGACTCAAAAATACTACATCACGTGATGGAATTTTTGGGATATATATATATATATATATACCAACCCCTCCGCACGAGCAGGATGTGACACAAGGTCAATTTCTTAAGCGGAGTTCAACAGGTTTGAATTCAGAGTTTTCCTTCTCCTAGACTAGTTACCTAGCCATGGTTAAAGAACCCAGTGTGCCCTACTATTTACCCATAGCTGGAGGGAGAGTAGGATTCATACCTTTCCCAAGGGTATTAGCGCTAAGTGAAATGCAATTACCACGTCCAGGAATTGAACTCGGGGCGACGAGTCGTGTATGCTAGTTCCCCGCCTATACTTATAGACTAGGCGAGATCATGTGGTCTATTCCTTAGCCAATCGCTGGCCATACTGCGTGGCTGATAAATTACTTAAGCGCTGAATCTTTCTCAGTCTACTGGCAACCTTCTACGGGGGAACCTAGGATTCTTTACCTGAGAGGATTACCAAAGGAACCAAATTGGAGGACTCTCTACTTAGAATCAACTGGCCAATTATGGCCCTTAAAAACTTAACATCACGTCTCCCTGTTTTAGAAACTAGTACAGAGAGATGTTGAAACACCAATGATGATGTAAGTGTTTTTTTTCTTCTGTGACCACGTGTTTGACTTTTTCTTTCTTTATGAACTCATCGTCATCTTTTCATCTCGTCATCTTTTCATCTCGTGTTTCTCTACGTCAACTTTCTTCAATAACCTGCAACGCAACAAATAATTAAAATGTGAACAGAATGTTTTCACACGTGTTAACATTGAAAAAAAAATCAATAACATTACTTTCTCTATAGACCTTGCTTCTTTTCTGAGCAAGCTGGAAAACTTGATTTTTGTAGTAAGAATTGTTCTTATATTGTAAGCTAGAAGCGGCTACCTCGCGTCAACTGGGTAGATGGGGGAAGGGACAAAAATGATTTGTTTACTTTTGAGATTTACAAATGCTGTACATTTCAAAGTAGATTTTCAACGCTATTTCTATGTATATTTTGATTTTTTTTTAAATGTCTTAGAATATAAATCAAATATTCATTATTCTTGCACAAACAGCAAGAATTGGTGATATTTTATATGAATATATATTTACTTGTCGTTAATTGTTTTGTTTTCGTAGTTTCATCAGGAAATACATACATACATACATTCATTCATACATACATACATACACACATACATATAGTGGAGGCGCGTGGTGTAATGTTTAGAGTCGTAGGAAATGGACTCGTCGACCTGAGTTCAAATCCTAGACGAGGCTGTCTACATTTTACTTAGCGCTAATGCACTTGGGAAAGGTATGCTCACCTGCTCTCACTCCAGCTATGGGTAAATGTGGTTTATTGGCTACCGTACTGGACTGCAACACATTACTAAGCGAATTCAAACTCCAGTTCCGCTATTACCTTCACTTTCGAACTTGAAAAGAAAATGGAACCCCTTGTTGGGATTATCTTCCCATTTGGCCTGTAAGAGTTGTCTTTCCCCCGATTTGTTGCTTGTTCTCACCAGGGGCTATAGTATTTAAGCGGCTGGTTTGAACGTTTCTCTCTCTCTTTTCCTGTTCCTCAAACTACGAGACACATGGGTTAGATTCTGGTCTACCCCTTCTCGTTGGGGCTCACCCCCTTACATTACTGTAAGTTATTCACACAGCATGGACTATTCCTAGTCTCATGTCTGTGGCTTTTATGTTTATCTTTTTACCATTCAGGAATGTGTCTTTATCTTTACTTATGTATTTTATTATTTATGTACACCTTGTATTATGTACCTTTTATCCATGTGCTGTATACGTATTAAATGTTTTGTTTATCAACACCTTTGTCGGAGTTTGTATCTTCAAGTATAATATCACTTTTCATCTTACACCCTCATCTGCCAGCTATGGATTAAATAGTATCACTACTGTTCTTCTACAAGGATAATAGCTTTGACATTGAAATACCCATGAAGTTTTATATGTCATTAAACAAAAAACAAAAAAACAAAAACAAACGATGATGAAAGTCGTTCTCCGTGTATCATAGTTTCAAGTCCAGATATACGCAAATAGCAGTAGATTTGGTTTCTTTGTTTAATGGAATATCAATCTTCGTAGGTTATTTGATGCCAAAGCCATCCTTTATATAAAAAATGGTAGCGGTACTATTTAACACATAGCTGGAGGAATAAAGGGGTTTCATACCTTTTCCAATACCCGAAAGTAAACGCAATAAAGCGGCTGAAGGTCGAACTCGCTTATTACGATGATGTAGCCCAACACCATTACGCCATAGGGACTCCTCCAATAGAAATAGAAATATAATACTGGGATTATTTGCCTAGTGGGAAGATTCTGTTTAGAATACCAACATCCACAAACAGGGCTTTTTATCTCGGGTTACACGCTAGACGATTTGTTGTTAAAATCCTGTTCTGATTTTCAAAGAATCCATTTGGTAATATATAAGTCCTAGTCAGTAGTAATCCTAGTCTGTAGATTTCCTCTGGTGTTAATCCAAAAGAGAGGTCTTGTTTGCAGAAAGTTCAATAAGCAATTGATTTGAAACAGTTGCAAACGATATTAAATGCTTTCTGTCCTCGTCTCTCATTGACAAAATTTTCACCAGAAGCGCCGCCGTTTTGGGGAAAGTTCATAAATAGAAGTGACGATTTTGCGTACATCTTATAACACTAAATAAGTCCAACAATTGTAACGATAGGGAACATGTCCATATATAAACTGCGATATGGGCCCCTAGAAATTAGTTACACCTGTTTTTCAGAAGCACCTCTCCATATCTATCTATCTATCTATCTATATTGCGCACTACACTTGCACAAGTACACAAACACACAAACACTCGATCTCACACATTCTTCACTTTGGAAAAGTTCTCACTTGGTTTTCCAACTTTAGCATATCTCGATGCTTTCTTGATAACTTACGCTCACGACGCATCTCACAAGCAATCTCTTCCCAAGATGTCACATAGTACCTAAATAATGAGAATGAAAACGTCTGTTTTTCTTATAAATAGTGTCTGACGAAACCTCGGAGGAGAAACAACGAGATCTCACGAGACTTATTAATTCAACCTAGCAATTGCTAATTACTCTGTTCACCTTGTATCTTTGGTTTGTAAACCTTTTCCCTATCTTTAATACGCGTTTTGATTTTTTTTCCTTATTGTTTCTACTAGCAAAACTATGCACCCCCTGGGCGCAAATATTTAAGTTTTAATGTAATAAATATATTAAATTAGAAAGACTAACGAAACTAAATAAGAACGAATTTAAAAATAATACACTTAAATTGATTTCTATAGGAAATATATCGGATTGCTTTTAATACGTTTGGGAATATTATGATAGTATTAGAAATCAGTAACAAAAAATAATTATTTATTAAAACAATTTTGTTAAAATCATTATGCAAATTATTCCCACCATATACTGTAAATGTTTATTTCTTTTATATAACATATATTTTAGGATTTTAAATGTATTAATGATATTGACAAATCTAACTCAGCTAGACTTTAATAGAGACATCGTGAATAGATAAGATGCTAATTAAGATTAAATAATGACTATTTCATAATTGTTGAAAATATAACTTAAATAAATAAGAAATCGTCTCGTAGGTGGTGGCGTAGCCTCGGTTACAGACAGACAGTTACATAATCTCCCATTATAATAAGATGTTAACTCTAAATTGTTAAGATATGGAACAAACTCATCTTTGAATATGTTTCAACATCATCTGAACCTGATAATTTTTTGAACCAAGCTAATAGGCATTTCATTGGTTCTTAGACGTCCGAATCACTCCACATCTACAAACTTATCTATATTCTCAACTTCTTCTCATTGATTGATGACCAAACTTTCCCATACTTTAACGGAATATTTTCCTAAGATCATGTCACGTTAAGCAGCTCTTTCTTGCTTGTGTACTCAGTCAACTGTGTGACGTCCTTTATATGCATTATAGAGTCTTTCAAATCATTTATAAACCTTATAGAGTGCTCTCAAGTTTACTGAGATCTTTATTGCTTGTGTACTCAGTCAACTGTGTGACGTCGTCTACATGCATTATAGAGTCTTTCAAATCATTTATAAACCTTATAGAGTGTCTTTCAAGTTTACTCAGATCTTTATTGCTTGTGTACTCAGTCAACTGTATGACGTCGTCTACATGCATTATAGAGTCTTTCAAATCATTTATAAACCTTATAGAGTGTCTTTCAAGTTTACTCAGATCTTTATTGCTTGTGTACTCAGTCAACTGTATAACGTCGTCTACATGCATTATAGAGTCTTTCAAATCATTTATAAACCTTATAGAGTGTCTTTCAAGTTTACTCAGATCTTTATTGCTTGTGTACTCAGTTAACTGTATGACGTCGTCTACATGCATTATAGAGTCTTTCAAATCATTTATAAACCTTATAGAGTGTCTTTCAAGTTTATCAGATCTTTATTGCTTGTGTACTCAGTCAACTGTATGACGTCGTTACATGCATTATAGAGTCTTTCAAATCATTTATAAACCTTATAGAGTGTCTTTCAAGTTTACTCAGATCTTTATTGCTTGTGTACTCAGTCAACTGTATGACGTCGTCTACATGCATTATAGAGTCTTTCAAATCATTTATAAACCTTATAGAGTGTCTTTCAAGTTTACTCAGATCTTTATTGCTTGTGTACTCAGTCAACTGTATGACGTCGTCTACATGCATTATAGAGTCTTTCAAATCATTATAAACCTTATAGAGTGTCTTTCAAGTTTACTCAGATCTTATTGCTTGTGTACTCAGTCAACTGTATGACGTCGTCTACATGCATTATAGAGTCTTTCAAATCATTTATAAACCTTATAGAGTGTCTTTCAAGTTTACTCAGATCTTTATTGCTTGTGTACTCAGTCAACTGTATGACGTCGTCTACATGCATTATAGAGTCTTTAAATCATTTATAAACCTTATAGAGTGTCTTTCAAGTTTACTCAGATCTTTATTGCTTGTGTACTCAGTCAACTGTATGACGTCGTCTACATGCATTATAGAGTCTTTCAAATCATTTATAAACCTTATAGAGTGTCTTTCAAGTTTACTCAGATCTTTATTGCTTGTGTACTCAGTCAACTGTATGACGTCGTTCATGCATTATAGAGTCTTTCAAATCATTTATAAACCTTATAGAGTGTCTTTCAAGTTTACTCAGATCTTTATTGCTTGTGTACTCAGTTAACTGTATGACGTCGTCTACATGCATTATAGAGTCTTTCAAATCATTTATAAACCTTATAGAGCGCCTTTCAAGTTTAAGCAGTCTTTATTGCTTGTGTACTCTGTCAACTGTATGACCTCGGTTACATGCATTAAAAGTCTTTTAAATAATTTACAAACCTTATAGAGTTATTTCAAATTTAATCAGCTCCGATTGCTTGTGCAATCAGTCAACTGTATTATGTCATTTACATCCATTAAGGGTGTAAACGGAAGTTCCGGGTTTTGACCGGAAAGCGGAAGTGGGTGACCCTCTCACTCCGGGACGAGAAACGGAAGAAAAGAAAAATCGGTCTTTTTCGGCTGGGTCTTCCTGAGAGGCAGACTGGGCTTCCCGGTTTCCCCGTATGGGTTTCACATAGTAATACCGAACATGATTTACGATAGAATAATTTGACCTTACCCTCTCTTTACCTCCTTCTCTCCGAAAAAGAACCAACAAGCCTAGAAATAAATAAACAACCCCCTTGTGACTATACGACTTGCGTATGTTATTTCTACTAACGACTACTATTACAACTCGAATTTGGCCTATGCAACACGAACAAAATTGGAAGAATACAAAGGTAGTGAATGGAAATGTGTATATAGAAATACCCTAATCGTATGCAAATAAAAAGTAATGAAGTTTCTTGGTAAAGAAAATGTATCTGTCCTGGAGGACGAGAATCAGATTTTGTCTTAATTAAAAAATCGTCCGTTAAAACAACCGGATATTGAAGGTGTAAATGAAAAACATGTCCTTTCTTAATCGAGATCAAAAAGGGGTGCCTAAATGTCATATGGTCCAAAAGTTATAACAAATAGACGTTATTGTCTCAGCAAATTCTAACAGAAACATACAAAATAGGATAGATGAATTTCCAAAGGAAAATAATCTTTTTAGATAGTATTGAGGCTACTAAAACAGAGAATAAATGTTGTCACTTATTGTGTAGAAAAAAAAACGTGTATCAGGTACGCGGAAAATACACAACTGGTGTGTGAACTGTCTGTGAAACCATAGGGTATAGAAGGGCCCATGTAACAGGTACACACAATACGTGTGGCCCCCAGTCCTAAAGGACATATACATAACTTGTGTGTTAGCTCTGGTGGCTGGTGAATGTAAGAGAAAAAGTGTTTGATTTTGGTGGCATTGTCTTTATATATTACGGGTCGCAACGCCATCTAACGGAAAACCGTAGCAAGTAAGGAAAAATAACCCCAACAGTTTCATCAATGTTTAAGAGACAATGTATTAATAAAGCGGCATCCTTTTAAACATAATCTCAAACAGATCTATTTGACCCATAAATGAAATCTTAATAGGTACTGCCTCTCCGAGTCAGAGTGGAGGTGGGTGTAATGGCAATGAAGAGGACCTCCACACTCCCACAGTTATAGAGCTGGAGCGTCACAACCGGACGATGATGAGATGAGGGGTCTTACTTGTTAACTCGGCAACCATATTCTTCCGGGCTGTCTTCTCGGGCTGATTTCTCCGGGCTGCTTTTACATCTTGTTCGTTCGAGCTCATTTCTTCAGGCTGGTCATTTCTTGTTTTAATAACTTAATAAGACTTGTTGCTTGTCTTAAGTCTTTTATTTAAAACAACCCAGCCCATATCCAACCGCAACGGTGTGTGCGATATCACGAGAGCTGACAACACTCTGCTCCCAGCCAGTAACTAGCCGAATCTCATCTACTACTTAAAAAACTATTCTACCACGTCTCTAATGGCGCGTTTTTCAAAGGGTCAAGGTAAAAGGTTATTACCCGTCAGTAACCCTCGAGTTAACTTTCCACTGGAACCCCGTTATTCTGAATCTAAGGAACCCCGATTCAAAATATCTTACTACAGTACGTACATATTTCATAAGCTACATATGTATTATGTAACATTGATTTCTGTAAGTGTAACGATCACAGCAACTTTTTTTATATTAAAGCAATGCACTTAAATGCTTTTAGTGAATAAAGTAATTTCAGTGCTTCCACAGAATAGCTCACTCATGAAAATCTACATTAATTTTATTTTAATGTTAAAAAAAAGTACATATTAATGTAATGCTATGTATTTTCATGTGAGTATGAAGAAACAGCTACACAGAAAATATAAATTTGAAGGTCCAATGAATACAATTCCCTAACCTCGGGGTATAAAATAATCCCAAATGGTTTAGCATGCCATTAAAATCAATCAATCATTCCATTTTTATATATATATATATATATATCACACACACTCTCTCTCTCTCTCTCTCTCTCTCTCTCTCTCTCTCTCTCTCTCCGGTCTGTGTGTTTGTATTATTCTGTCATTCCGTTGCTCTCTTTCACACAGACAGACAGACAGACACACACACACACACACACATACACACACACACACACACACACACACACACTCTCTCTCTCTCTCTCTCTCTCTCTCTCTCTCTCTCTCTCTCTCTCTCTCTCTCTCCGGTCTGTGTGTGTGTGTTTGCATTATTCTGTTATTCCGTTGCTGCTCTCTTTCACTCCCTTTCACACACACACACACACACACACACACACTCACTCTCTCTCTCTCTCTCTCTCTCTCTCTTCTTTCTCTCTCCTCTTTCTTTCTCTCACCTTTCTATTTCTTTCTTTCTTTCTTTCTTTCTTTCTTCATTATAAAATAAAAACAAATTTAAACTCCTTTTAAAATAGGTCAGTTATTATTTTGTAAACATATTCATTCTAACCTTAACTTTACTTGACTTTATCGGTGGTATTTACTTTAGCCTCAGATCCACACCCTACCCACAATTGTCCGTGACCGGAGACAGGATAAGTATGCGGCTCAGCTTCGGGGGAACCATTGCACCCAACGATATAGGGTCAAAGTCAATACCCCATTCCTGGGGGTGACCCAAAAGGAAATACTGACGGGGCTGGGAAATATTTGTTCCTCTCCACGTGTATGCGCGAGGGTCGCAATAATAAACTTGACTTTATGGTACGTTCTGTCCTTGTTGGGGGTAGTTAAAGTCTAGGTTTGGTTTGGTTTGTTTTGTTTTACGGCATATCAACCTCGGTGGGTCATTTAATGCCGACAAAGTTGTGAAATAAATTCATTCTTAATGCATAATACAATTTGTTTATAAACTCGTGTTTTTCTATTTAACCCATAGATGGGACCCTAACAGGTACTACCACTTCGGGTCAGAGTGGACCAGGGAGCAATGGTGTTGAAGGGTGCTTCCACATTCCTCAAACCTCCAGAACTGGAATCTCACCATCAGATAGAGTTTAACGTCATTCCCAGGACATGTAGACCCTAAGCCACCGCCTTCTAGCATCCATATAATAAGGAGGATTGGGGTTGCATAAGGGCGATAGGGTTGGGAAAATCATATAGGTGCTACAGCTTGACGTGGCCAGCCGATTGATCGGCGGCGGGGGCCTCTCCGACGGCCTGTCTAGCTCAAGAAAAGCCTAAAGTGGAATATTGCAAGTCATGGACTGCTCAGCCCCTGGGTTCTATCCTTAAGCATCACAGGTCGCCGCCCATGGCCAACAGGTGGCCCCATTGGGGGAGTCTTACCCCTCTGCAGAGGTTCAGTCGGTGAATTCTAACGCCCCAGCCGACAGGGCGGAGTTAAAGTCTAGTTTTGGGTATAAAGCAATAGTAGGGAATCTGCGATGAAAACATGCTAACCACTGCTCCAAGGCGAGACGCTTAAAAGTTCTGAAATTTAAAGAGTTAACTTTACCCCCTCTGCCACGAGTAGGATGGGTAATATTAACAGAGTTCCGTCCCGGCCTCCTGTCTCAAAAACGGCTAGCCGGTGGCTGCTGAAAAAAAAACCCCAGCTACGATTGAAGTCCGTAGCCGAAACGGTGTCACTTGAAAAAAACAACAACAAAAAAAACAACCAACTTAGGGCGTTTTCCCGAAAAACCCAACCCCAACCCAAACCTAATCCTAACCCTAAACCCTAACCCTAAACCCCCCTAGTTAAACTTAACTGTTTTATTACATTTGTGGGTTCTGTTTTTTCTGTGTCACTCTGTATACAGTCTGCCCTATTATTTACCCATAGCTGGGGTAAATACTGATTGATTCATATATTTCCAAAGTGCATTAACGCTAAGTGAAAGGCAAACACTGAATATCTTTTTTGTTCTTCCGGAAATAGAATTTGTAGCGACAAGGTTTAACCTAAATTAAGCTCTGTCGGCTGGGGCTTTAGAATACAACGACTGCACCTCTGCAGAGGGGTAACCCCACCCCCTTGGGGCTGCCTGTTGGTCATGGGTGGCGACCCGTGATGCTTAAAGATGGAATCCTGGTGGATGAGCAGTCCCTGACATGCAACACTCCACTTTGGCCCTGACTTAGGCTAGACGGGCGGTTGGAGAGACCTCCTCCTATCAATCGGCTGGTCATGTCAAGCACTAGCACCTATATGATTGTCCCGACCCTGTTGCCCTTATGGCAAGCCCCAACCTATTTATCACGTGGATACTAGAAAGCGGTGGCTGATGGTCTATATGTCCTGGGAATGGCGTTAAACTCTGATGGTGAGGTTACAGTTCTGGAGGTTTGGGGAATGTGGAGCGCCCCTTTATTACTATTGCTCCCAGTCCACTCTGACCCGGAGTGGTAGTATCTGTTAGGGTCCTATGTATGGGTTAAATAGAAAAATGTATTTATAAAAAAAATTGAGTATCCATTGAGAATGAATTTATTTCAAAACTTTGTCGGCATTAAATGGCCCATAGATGTTGATGTGCCGTAAAACAAAACCAACAAACAAAACCTAAATTAAGCACTTGTTCTGATTTCTATCGGTTCGTACTAAAAATACGAATTTATATAGTTTACATTGGGTTTTAGAATACACAGTTTGTAGAGCAAACAAACGGACATGTTCAAACAGAATACAAAAGGCTTGTGGCGAAAATAAGTTCACAATTGGAGAAGCAACATTATAAACACATTCCAGTAGATATTTCTCAGTAACGGCGTAAAACACATTAGTTCAGATTATAGATATGACTTACCGCCCTGTCGGTGGGGCTTTAGAATGCACCGACTGCACCTCTGCAGAGGGGTAAGACTCCCCAATGGGGGCCACCTGTTGGCCGTGGGTGGCGACCCGTGATGCTTAAGGATAGAACCAGGTGGATGAGCAGTCATGACTTGCAAACTCCACTTTGGCCCTATCTTGGGCTAGACGGGCGGTCGGAAAGGCCCCCTCCGATCAATCAGCTGGTCACGTCAAGCCCTAGCACCTATATGATTTTCCCAACTCTATTGCCCTTATGGCAACCCCCAATCCCTTTTTATAATATGGGCGCTAAAGGCTGTGACTGAGGGTCTACATGTCCTGGGAATGACGTTAAACTCTATCTGATGGTGAGGTTCCAGTTTTGGAGGTTTGGGGAATGTGGATTACCCATTTGCTCCCTAGTCCACTCTGACCCGGAGTGGTAGTACCTGTTAGGGTCCCATCTATGGGTTAAATAGAAAAACATGAGTTGATAAACAAAATTTGTTATCCATTAAGAATGAATTTATTTCACAACTTTGTTGGCATTAAATGACCCACCGAGGTTGATATGCCGTAAAACCAAACCAAACCAAACCAAACCAAATATAATGGTTGATAATGATAATGATCGATCTGGCTTCTAGGGTGCAGATCAGCAATCTTCTCCGTGTAAGATATGAATTACTTTCGGCCATTCCTCCAGTTATGACTAAATAGGACCGATTTAGCCCAGTCGGTAGAGCGTTCGGCTAGGAATCACAAGGTTCCTGGTTCGATACCAGACCTTGCCAACTTAGCGTATGAGTAGCACAGGGTCTGTGCGGTAAAGTGATGAGCTGATGGTAGGTGTGGCGCTCTACTTCAGATATTAAAATAATCTCCTTGGTCTAGCGCTTGTGAAAAGGGGATATACTCCCTTGCTGTTGGCTGATACCGACATTAGGCCGCCCCGACGATGACGACTTTACATAGTAGGACAAAGAGAAGGACAAAGGAGAAGGAAAACGCTGAATTCAAACCTGTTAATCCCTGCTTAAAAAAAAGTGACCTTGTGTCGCACCCTGCTGTTGGTAAATACAAACCTTCAGTAATCCTATCCTGAATACAATAATGGGTGGTTGATTTTTGTTTTACGGCATATCAACCCTTTTCGGGTCATGTAATGTCGAATCAAATCATTTTAATATCAGTTTGCTTACAGTACCTGCTGATCGCCCACTCAGTATTGAACAGGCTCATCGCTGCTTAACTTCGGTGATCTAGTGGGAACCGTGACTTGACCATAAACCTGAATACAGAGAGGCATGTGACTAGAAAAAGTCATAATGTCCGGCAACGGGTTAAAAAATTATTAACAAAGATGACAGTCATGCTGAAGAGCAATAATTAAAAAGTACATCAATAATAAAACTTCAAGAGTTGAACTTTGATATGTTCTTTATGAAAAGATTTTATCATTTGAACGATGTAAGTTATTAAATGTTCAATTCTAAAACTGTTTCAAGGCTTTGTGGACACCCTGTGCAGTTTTCGTGTATAATACATACCCTAACTTTTCATCTGAAAAGTCTCGAAATATAGAGCCTCTTATACGGGTGAAATATCCTCATAAGAGAAGACATCTTTCAGTAGAGAAGGTCTTGAGCCCTTGATAGGTAGCTGGTAGAAAAGGAAAGGTAAAGATTCATATGTGAAGCATGTTATCATGTGCCACGCGACACGAGGTTGCTGGGGACGTAAATATCCCTGTATGTGGACAGAAAACGCATCTGGTGTGTTACTTCTTTCTGTGCTGGAAGCTAAAGGAGGGTTTTGAATTTGTCGCTTTCACTTTTATGATGCTGTTGTCCACGCCCCATAGTGGCTATTTGCTGGCGCGGGAGGTACTTACTTTCGTGTCCCCTTGCGTCAAATAAGAGAGCCGGAAAAGTAGGTAATGTAATCCCTACAGTGTTAAAGGTTGGAATTCTGTTTAGCACAAATAAGTTGAGAGTAGAAATATAATCTTCACTGATTAACTGTTCCGATGCTTGGCGCTCTTTTTGACTCGCCGCTAGATATTCTTCCATTTCCCCTATGGGGATTAAAATAAAAAAAATTAAAATAAATAACAAACTTTGGACCGGAAAAACCCTCCGAGCATGTGCGGGAAAAAGGACCCACTTCCAACCCACAATATAATCTCTCGGCCATTCTGACTTAGGCCTTAACTGAGGCTAGACACTATTTCTGGACGGGCAGAAATTTCCCCTTCACGTGGTGTCTATGGCCCATGAATAAAGCCTAGATCCTAAATTATTTTTGTCATTGTCTCTTCCTTTTCTTTCCTTGAATTCTTTTCCAACGCAACCACCAAATATGATGGGGTTAAAAGCAAACCCTGTGAACACGTTCAAAGAACACGTTCAAGGAATAACCACAACCATTGTTGAATGATCCGCCGTGGTTGATATGTCGTAAAACAAAACAAACAAATTTCTCTGAATGCTTGAGATGAGGCTTGGTGATTAGAATTATCTGCGTTATTCGGACTATTGTCCCCATCTTCATTGTTATTTGTACAACGTTTCGGCCGATACGCACTCCGGCCTTCTTCAGGTATTTCTTTTCGGACTCGGGAACCTTCACGGAACTTTGAACCTAACCCTTTATTTAGTCCACGAGGATATCCTGTTCTCATTCCGCTAACCATAGCTGGGGTAGTGGAAAAGGTAGTTAGGTTAAGACAGTTCTAAATGACAGTTCTCTCTGGATTCCGGGTTCAATCCTGAGTAGAGGCAGTAACATAGAAAAATAATTAACACAACTCCTACCCTAGCTATGGTTAGCGGAATGAGAACAGGATACCCCGTGGACTAAACAAAGAGTTAGGTTCAAAGTTCCGTGATGGCTCCCGATTACGACAAGAAAGTTCCCAAGTTCGAAAAGAAGGTACCCGAGTCCGAAAAGAAGGTTCCCGAGTCCGACAAGAAATACCTGAGGAAGGCAGGAGGGCATATCGGCCGAAACGTTGTACAAATAACAATAAAGATGAGGACAATAGTCTGAATAACGCAGATAATACCAAAACAAACAAAACCTAAATTTAGCAGTTGTTCTAATTTTATCGGTTCGTACTAAAAAAACGAATTTATATAGTTTATATTGGGTTTTAGAATACATGTCCCCTTGCATCAAATAAGAGAGCCGTGGAAAGTAGGTAATGTAATCCCTACAGCGTTAACAGTTAGAATTCTGTTCAGCACAAATAAGTTGAAAGTAGAAATATAATCTCTTCCTTTTCTTTCCTTGAATTCTTTTTCAGCGCAACCACCAAATATGATGGGGTTAAAAGCAAACCCTGTGAACTGCACAAGGAATAACCAATAATTGAAAGCGCGCGATTGGACGCGTGGGAATATAGTTGGCCAGATGCGAGCCGTCACCCTAGGAGAGAGGATGTCTCTTAGGGTTCATAATTTAAAACATCAGTTGCCTCATTTTCCGCGTAAAATATACCAGGGATTTAAAAAAAGACAAAAAAAAAAACTTTCATGACTCAAGTAAGGAATGAAATTCAATTAAACTTTCGATATTTAATTGTTGTTTTTTTCTTAAAAATACTGACTGAATTTATATAAGCTTTGAAAATAAGATAAATAAAAAGAAGAACTAAAAAGAAAACTAGAAAAGTAATACAGTACACTGAAGGGAGATAACATTGCAACATCCTGAATATCATATGTTTTCATTTACTCAAGATTAAACGTACACGGGTAATCTCGTTGGATTACAGTAAAATGATCCGATACAGACCAATACGTGCATGTACAGGTTACAAAATGAGGTGGGTATCAACAGTATACAGACCGCACGCACAATGTAAACCTCAGATAAAAATCGCTATCGTCCCTTAGGGTGTTGTAATTTCAATTTCCGTCACTCGTCAGTAACCTTTTTACGTGTAGATATACCACACACACACACACACACACACACACACACACACACACCTATTTAGTGTTTCTGACATACAATCCAATAAACGTATATTTTAACATAAAAGGTATTAGTCAATGTTAAAAGCGTGGTAAGGGTAACCCCAAGTGGAACATTTTTAGACCTTTTTCCGATGCAGGTATCATTGGGGAACGAGAAACGTTTTGGTAAACGGGCCAAAACTTAAAACTATAAGTACGTTTGATTAGCCACTTTTCTCACATTTCTGTGTGATGATTATGCGTTCTACATGAAACTTCAAATAACAGATTTTAAGCGATCATAATTTTAATATTCTTTTATACCTGCTCTGCCATTACAGCATAGAGCACTTTTTATGCAATTGTTTTTCTTTTTTGTATTAGTATATATATATATATATATATATATATATATTACATGGTAATTTTTGTGACCCCGGGTTTCATGCTTAACGTATTCGTCTGGCGGATGCGTTGCAACATGAAACCCAGGGTCACAAAAATTACCATGTAATATATATATATATATATATATATATATAATATATATATATATATATATATAATACAAAATTATAGTTATATATATGAATATATTTACTAATATATATCTATGTTCTTATACACATAATAACTCCATTACGGATACTGACTGAGCACTAGTAATACCGCAAAAAACTTGGTCCTCATCTAAATCACCAATTGAGCTAATAATAACCATATAGTATTACTGTATATATATATATATATATATATATATATATATATATATATATATATAATCAGATATGAAATATTATGATGTTATTTTTCCGTAACTGCAGTTTCATGCATATTATGAAACTTCAGACGGTCAAAAATATTAAAATGTTAAAATGGTGGCTTGTTCAGCTTTTATATAACGTGAAGCGTGTTCACGCAATGGAATGTTATAACGTAAGACTTATATTTAAAAACATAAACATGCTTAGGCCTTAATGCACGCTGTGCCCAGATGTAAAAATAAATAAATAAATAAATAAATAATAAAAATAAAATAAAAATTCAATATACGTGTGTATGTATGTGTGTGTGTGTGTGTGTGTGTGTGTGAGGTGCTACCCAAAAGTTTTTGTGGATTTGAAAAAAATACTATCTTTATCTGTCAGCATTTTTCACTGAAAAACTGGTTCAATTCTCACCTGAATTTCATCAATAAAACAAATCAATTCCTTTTCTAACTCTCCTCTTTCCTTGTGATGTCTTGCCGTATTCTAAGAACTTGTAAACGGACAAAATCTTTTAAGCAAAACAATATAGCATTTAAAAAAAAAAAAACGCTGAGCATTATTTATAAGCTATAAGCTGTGGGTCAACCATAGCTGAGACCCGTGACGCCCGACGTCTCACCTCTAACCATGCTGTTCCCTCTTTTGAAAACAGCCGCAGAGCAATCGTCAGGGACAAAAGGCACTGGAGGGAGAACCACAACACAATGCCATAAAATCCTGACCAGACATTCAGCCGCAGCCGCCGCGACCGTGCCTGTCTGTTCCACATACCATGAACATGCCTACAGTCAACGTGAACCAGCTAACCCATGATAGCTTAAAGACACACACACTCGGAGCCTCATTTTTAAAAACATATTTTAAATTTCTCTTTAGTTTTTATTCGTTAACACTAAAAACTGGTTCCTAGTTCGATACCGGTTCCCGCCAACTCAGCGTTATGAGTAGCACAGGGATCTGTGCGGTAAAGTAAGGAGCTGATGGTAGGTGTGGCGCCCCACCTCAGACGCCAAAACAATCTCCTTGGTCTAGCGCTATTGGAAAGGGGATAGACTGGCTGATACCGACTTTAGGCCGCCCGACGACTTTACTTATATATATATATATATTATATATATATTATAATATATATGTGTGTGTGTGTGTGTGTGTGTGTGTGTGTGTGTTGTTATTGTTGTTGTGGTGGTGGTGATATGAGTTACTACTGAAGCCAGCCAGTCTAAAAAAAAAAAATCCTTGTAAAAGAAAGATAGGATCTTTCGAAATATTGGAATAATGAATTGAACTTAGTACATAACATCAAACACAGTTTCCCCATGCTTCGTAGTAAAACCAAAAAAATATTTTCACATAAATATATATTATTGACATATATATATACATAATTTATATATATACAGATATAATCATCGTATATATATATATATATATATATATATATCGTATCAGACCTGAAGTTGAGAAAATCCTTAGGAAGAATCAAAACGGATTCCGTAGAAATCGATCCACAACTTATCAGATCCGTCGAATCGTAGAAGCAAAACATCTCGAGGCAACATTATTGTTTGTAGATGTCTCCATGGCATTTGACTCCATACAAGAGGAAACATGGAGCAAAAACTACTCGTCACAAATATAGTCCGGATTAAATATAGGAAATGTGTCCATGACGTCCGTAATGTGCCGCTTACATAGAGACCGCTTCAGGATGGAGTGTTCGAGTCATCTTATCTCAAACCTCTTGCAGCTATCATAAACAAGTCTTCTCCAAACTACACGATTCATAACGTTTATGTTGAGAGTTTTTATGTTGTTTTTGATAGCATCCCTAAAACGCTTTTTGGGCTTGTGCCTCGGACGCTTCCCACATTGCAGTTCTCATAACTGAGTTTGTACTGTGGACACCTACACATGGACACACCAGTGTCGACTAGCAAAAACCTACATCGATCAGCTCTGCAGATACTAGATGTTTTTTTTTTTGGGGGGGGGTATTACTCCTATGCAGAGATGCTGTCCACGTATTCCACAGCCCCATCTGTTAGAATAAAATTAAAATGAAAAAAAAAAAAAATGAAAAAAAAAAAGAAGATAAATGAATAATAACAAACTTCCATGAGCCTTCATACCAGGAGAACTCTCCGAACATGTGCGGGAAAAGGAACCCACTTCCCAAGATAATCTTTCGGACAATCTTACTTAAGCCTTAACTAGGACAAGACACTACAACTGGTCAGGAAGTAATTTCCTAACCTCATGGTGGCTATGACCTGTGAATAAAGCCTAAATCTTAAAACTACCTTTTGTCTTTGTCTCTTCTTTCTTTCCTTGAATTCCTTTTCAGCGCGACCACCAAATAAGATGGGGTTAAAAGCAAACCCTAGAAACACGCACCAAGAATAACCAGCTACATTTAAACCTAAAACATTAAACCTCTTGCCACTCCACACGGGCTATATAAAAATTGTTAAACTCTTTTGTCTGTTTATAAATGTGAATTAACTTTTTTTTTTCAAAGAGTGTCAGTTGTCTATTTTTATTTTTACTTTTTTGACAAGTGCTTAGTCATACTTTTTTTTTTTTAATTAACTTCAAACTAAATTAATTACACTTTAATTAGGTGCATGATTCAGTACTTATTTTGAAAGAATTTACTTCAGCTTAGATATTAGTCGTCCTATTATTTAGTTTTTGCAGGCTAGAAATATGGGTCACCCACTGAGAATCACTAGAGATGGTCTTTATAGACTAGCGCATTGACCACTACTCATTGCGAGGCACCCTAAAGAAGTTAAGGACCATATTACCTTAAGGCACCCCTTTTTGATCTCTATTAAGAAAGGGCATGTTTTTCATTTACACCGTCAATATCCAGTTGTTTGTTAGGGGTTAGGGTTAGGGGTTAGGGTTAGGTTAGTTTTATGATTTAAATCTAAAAGTCGTCTGTTAAAACAACCGGATATTGACGGTGCAAATGAAAAACATGTCCTTTCTTAATCGAGATAAAAAAGGGTGCCTAAAGATCATACGGTCCGAAGTTAGTATTTATTTACGAAGCTGAGATTAGTTGTTGTACAAGGTTAGAAGCATGGGGCACCTAGTGAAAATCGTACTCACTAACAATGGTCTGCTAATCTGGCTACCTAGACATTTACCAACTCCTCCACACGAGCAGGATTTGACACGAGGTCAATTTTAAGCAGAGTTTAACAGGTTTGAATTCAGAGTTTTCTTGTCCTAGACCGATTGCCATATGTGTGGGTACAAGAGGTTTAATATTTTAGGTTTAAAGGTAGCTGGTTATTTCTGGTGCGTGTTCACAGGGTTTGCTTTTAACCTCATTTCATTTGGTGGTCGTGCTGAAATGGAATTCAAGGAAGGAAAAGGAAGAGACAAGACCAAAAGGTAGTTTTTAGGATTTAGGCTTTATTCGCAGGTCATAGTGATTAGTTAAAAAAATAGTTACTTGGTCATAGCCACCACATGGTAAGGAAATATCTTTCTGGCCAGTAATAGTGTCAAGTCCCAGTTAAGAATGGCCGAAAAATTATCTTGGGGGTCGGAAGTGGGTCCTTTTTCCTGCACATACTCGGAGGGCTCTTCTGGTCTGAAGCCCATGGAGTGTGTAATTTTTTAAAATTCTAATTCTATTTTGATCAACACATACCAATGATAAAGAGTCCTGTCTGTACTACTACTTGCTCATAGCTAGGGCAGAATAGTTGATTGCATACCTTTCCCAAGGGTATTCATGCTATGGGGAATGCGAACAGCCTCATCCAGGATTTGAACTCGTGTCATTGAGTGCATTTCCTACGGCGATAACCACGGGTGCCTTCCAAAAGAAATAAGTAAACTTTAGATTTGACACAAGGGCATAAGTAGGTGCTACCTCAGTTGTAGTAGGTAGTAGTTAGTAATTAGTAGTAATAATTAGTTTGTGAGATCAGCTTGCTACCGATTGCAGACAAGGTGCCAATTTTGAATTATAAGTAAATTTCTGAAGCATTTTACTAAGTTTTCTATTATTAAAAAATGTATGAATCTTAAAGTTTTATCGTCAATGATTTTAAGATATAACTAGTGCCAGCGTGTACAACCCTCAACTCCCCCAAACGGGATAGTGCAAGTTTGCGGAGAAGCCCCGGAATGGTGGGTTTAAGATATTTTCTATGAATACTACTTTATGAAAATTTACCTGTTAGTTGAGTGAGGGCTCAATTATTTGAATTAGAATTAATTAGAATGTATTAATAGAATTAGTGAAAAAGACCACTAATTGGGACTAAGCCTATTTTAGTAGTGACCACCCCAAGCGGATTAAATAGGTCTGAATTCAGAGTTTTCCTTCTCCTGGAATGGTTGCCTAACCAAGATTAAAGAGCCCATTCTGTTCTACTATTTACCCATAGTTGGAGAGTAGTTGGATTCATACATTTCACAAGGGTATTAGCGATATGTGAACTGTAGCTTTGTCCAGGATTTGAACTCAGGTCGACGAGTCTATTTCCTATTTCCAACGCTCAGATATATTTATTAACACTACTTTATGAAAATTGTCATTTAGTAGAGTGGAGGCCCCCGTATCATGGATTATAGGGTGCTGTATCATAGATTGGGGGGGGGCATAAGATCCTAGCACCGGTCCTGTTAACAGGTATGTCCACTCTGTGTTCAGAGTTGACCTGAGAGTAATGGTCATGAAGGGGTACTCATCACTCTCCAGATCACCCGGACTAGAGCCTCACAACTGGATGCAGTTAAGTGTCATGCCCAGGACAATCCCTTTGTGTGGGTGAGGGGGTTGTCTAACTCCTCTGCAGGGGGGTACAGTAAACGTATTCTAAGCCCCGCCGGCAGTTAAAAAGAGACCGACGTCTTAATGAGTTAACTTGGTAGCTAAATATATTTTTCTAATTCTTTAGATGAGTTTTCTAGTTTAGAACACAGAGTATTTCAAAATTTCAATAAGGTTTATATTTATTATTATTAAAAAATGCTGATGTTTTTAAAGTTATACAAAAAAGTGTCAGGGTTTTAGAATTAATTTTTAAAATTGTAACAAGGAGAAAAATGTTAATTATCGTTTCTTTAAATGTGAAAATAACTCGATTGTTTTCTTTGTTAACGACAATTTTAACAATATTGTCTAATTTGTCATAAAAACATAATTCAAATAGTTTTGATTCTTCAAATTGATTTAAAGTTTAATAAAGTTTCTTAAATTATAAAACAAACTCTTCTCTTTTATATTATTTTTTTATTTTATTTATCTAACCCATTTACTTAGGTACAGAAAAAAAAATTATATAAATATATTTTTTTATTTTTCTTTGTTTGCAATTGTCCGTAAACAATTTCTGAACAACAGTTTTTAAGTTAAACAGAGACGTTAAAAATCACAAATGAAGTCCCGCAGCTACCAAGAGGAATACTTTTTTTTGTCCATCGACGTTTCTTTTGTTTGACTCTTTTTAGAAAGGACTTGATAACAAGCTTCACCGGCCAGTCTCCAAAGCTGGAGCAAGAAGAGACACTCACTCCGCTTTGACAAATGACCGTAGTAGTAGCAGTAGTTGTAGAAACAGCAGCAGTGGTTTGTGTGATGCGATAGGTTTTGTGTGGAGCGCCATTATGGTGGCTTAATATTGGTCAAGCCGATGAAGAACGACAGTGACCGAAAAACGTTTTTTTTTTTCATAAGTTCCACGTTACCACTAGTGTGGCGAAAAAAATTGACACTAATATTATAATATTAACTACTTTCTTTCTTATGCATCTATATTTTAACTAAAACTTGAATTTATAATGAAATCCAAACGAAGAAGACACAATGTTTTTTCTTTCTTTCTTTATCCTTTTTTTTTTCACCCAGTTGAGTAGGTGGACAGACAATTCACATTTTGAGTGCATTTTTTTTTATAGGGGAACAAAAGATATTTAAGAATATAACTTATTTACGTTAACAAAAATAATAAAAAATGCAAATAGTTTTAGCTATTTAATTTTAATTTAATATTTTACTTATTTTTATCTTTATCTACCGGTCTTTTTATTTATTTATTTTTTTAATAGATTTTCTCCAAAAGAAAGACACACGAAAGGAAAAGAAAGAGAAAAACACTCTTATTTTTCCCAAGGCGACATTCGGTGTAACAGATACACGATTCATCCAATTTTTAAATTTTTTTCTGCACATAAAACGATTAGCAGAAAAGAAAGATGTTAAATGGTGAATCTATCTTAACTAGTGTAGTTAGTTCTGGAGTAAAAAAAAAAAAATAAATAAAATAAAAAGTTTGTTAGAATGTAATCGTGTATGTGTGTATATGATGACTAACATTAAAAATAAACTTGTTCGGCACATACGGAGGCTACTAATTTATTTTAAATATGGTTCATTTCTTTTTCAAAAAGTGCACGATTATTATTATTATTATTATTATTATTATTATTATTATTATTATTATTATTATTATTATTATTATTATTATAACATAAGATGGTTATTATCATTATCATAACATAATAATAATAATTATTATTATCATCATCATAACATAACATCTTTTAATTCTTATCCTCCCCCTCCTCCTCCTCCTCATCATTATTATTATTATTATTATTATTATTATTATTATTATTATTATTATTATTATTGTCTTTAAAAATATAAAGGGCTGTTGCACCAGTTATATGAATGGTGCACTATCTTCCCACACCTGGAAAATTGTCGCAATACAATCATCCTGTTCATAATATCTCCCCACCTGGCAGTGACCCTGTGCCATACTTGAATTAAGCAATTGCGGCAATAATGATGATTTAGTTATCCAATGAAACAAAGCACGGTCATTGTGTGTGTGTGTGTGTGTGTGTGTGTGTTTTTGTTTTTAGCGCATAAATGTATATACGAAGATGTCCTAAAGTTATCCATCAAATCAAGATAAAATGACATTTTTTTTAAATTTCAGTAAGAAATTTGAAAGATATGTTGAATCACGAGATAAATATGTAATAGCATGTACGTTTTCACACATACACACACACACACACACACACATATATATATATGTATGTATGTATATATGTATATATATATATATATATATATATATATATATATATATATATATATATATATATATGTGTGGGAGTAAATATGGAAATAAATCCTAAAATATTACGAAATTTGAAAAACGAAGTGTTCCAAAAATAAGATGAATCTATTTATCGACGCTTAAACGTTTCGGTTTATTTAAATCTTCATCAGGATAGATTATGGGGTGAAGAAATTGATGGATGTTTTGTAGATGACAGGAGTTAGATATATATATATATATATATATATATATATATATATATATATATATATATATATATATATATATATAGAGAGAGAGAGAGAGAGAGAGAGAGAGAGAGAGAGAGAGAGAGTCAGAATTATCCTGAAGATTCATTCAGGTGAAACCTAGGTAGATAGTATCTGACTCGTGTTGGTCCTTATAATTATACCCTACTTAACGTATTGGGCACTTTTTACATATATGACTTAGTAAACTTTTCGATGTGTTTTTTTTCTTTTCTTTTCGCCTCTACATACGATACT
>CM042147.1:77661763-77696763 GCA_023376005.1 Doryteuthis pealeii | reverse complement strand
AAAAACTTTCTATCCTCATTTTAGTTAAGAAAAGACAAATAAAAATATAATAAGGCTATAAATCAATGATATATAAACAATTAATTTAAAAAATGATTAAAAATAAAACAAATTAGTAAAGTTTTTTGTTTTGTTTTGTTTTACGACATATCAACCTCAGTGGGTCATTTAATGCCATTTAATTCAGCCCATAGATGGGACCCTAACAGGTACTACCACTCCGGGTCAGAGTGGACCAGGGAGCAATGGTGATGAAGGGGTGCTCCACATTTCCCAAACCTCCAGAACTGGAACCTCACCATCAGATAGAGTTTAACGTCATTCCCAGGACATGTAGACCCTCAGCAACCTCCTTCTAGCACCATAAGGATTGGGGGTTTCCCTAAAGGCAATAGGGTTGGGGCAATCATATAGGTGCTAGGGCTTGACGTGGCTAGCCGATTGATCGAAGGGGGCCTCTCCGACCACCCGTCTAGCCCAAGAAAAGCCTAAAATGGAATATTGCAAGTCATGGACTGCTCAGCCACCTGGGTTCTATCCTTAAGCATCACGGGTCGCCACCCACGGCCAACAGGTGGTCCCATTGGGGGAGTCTTACTCCTCTGCAGAGGTGCATTCTAACGCCTCAGCCGACAGAGCGGACAAATTAGTAAAGTATGAATATATATATGTGTACATGTTTTTGTCTATGAATAAATGTGAAATCATCCAGAGAGGACCGTGTCATGTTGGTATCAGCATCAGCTGAAGTGTGAGCATCACTTTGCTTGTTGGCTTGGTTGGAGGGTGGGTGTCGATTTTGCAATGTCCATTCCCAGCTGCGAGGATGTTTACATCCTAAAAATGTTCGTAGATCTTTAATGTTAAAGTGACATTTCTACAATCTAACATAACACGGATTCCTTTGAGTGTTTCTTGCCATCCGTCTCGATCAATAGATGTCGCGCCTGATAAGTCCCCAATACGGTATCCAGTGTCTGATGAAGATTTTCTCATCGGCCAACACTAGTAAGTCCACAGGAGAAGGTCATTCATGAGTTTATCCTTAATATGATAATGAATAATGATGCAAAATATGAAAGGATGCTGCAATATCCTCGGCCTGGCGAAGAACAGGATGACTTAGAACCACACGTGTGTCTTTCAGTTCAGCATATTTGGCACATCGTTTCTCAAGATTCTTTGACCCTTTAAGATAAGAAAATAAGAATTCTGTTATATATATTTACCAACCCCTCCGCACGAGTAGGATGTGACACAAGTCAATTTCTTAAGTGGAGTTCAACAGGTTTGAATTCAGAGTTTTCCTTCTCCTAGACCAGTTGCCTAACCAAGGTTAAAGAGCCCAGTCTGCCCTACTATTTATCCATAGCTGGAGGGAGAGTAGGATTCATACCTTTCCAGAGGTATTAGCGCAAAATAAAATGTAATTACCACATTCAGGATTTGAACTCGGTACGACGAGTCCATTTCCCATGACTTTAACCACGCGCTTCCTACAGAATTCTGTTATAGAACAGATTTATCTCCTTCTTGGTTGGGCTATAACTTTTCAATTCCAGTTGTATAGATTTGTTATATATATATATTTACCAACCCCTCCGCACGAGCAGGATGTGACACAAGGTCAATTTCTTAAGTGGAGTTCAACAGGTTTGAATTTAGAGTCTTCCTCCTCCTAGACCGGTTGTCTAACCAAGGTTAAAGAGCCCAGTCTGCCCTATTTATCCATAGCTGGAGGGAGAGTAGGATTCATACCTTTCCCAGGGGTATTAGCGCAAAGTAAAATGTAATTACCACATTCAGGATTTGAACTCGGGGCGACGAGTCCATTTCCCATGACTTTAACCATTACACCACACGCTTCGTATAGATTTGTTATATACCCTTCTAACATATTTCGGGTATACAATGGGGATATAGAGACAGGGTATGAGAGATGAGGGGTTCTTACTTGCTAACTCTTCTGCTTACTTCTACTAATTCGTTGGTCGCCATATTCTTCTCAGGCCTGATCCAGTGGGTTGCTTTCTCGGTGTTGATTCTACTTCTTTCTTGTTGTTCGGGACTTATTTCTTCGGTCTGGTCATTTCTTGCTTAAATGAATCAATAAAGCAAGAATTGTTGTTTTTCTTTTAAGCTTTTATTAACAACAACCCCAACCCAACAACCGCAGTGGTGGGAGAGACGACATCTCGAGAGCGACGACAGCGTCCACTTCAGCGCGCAACTAGTCGCATCTGAAACTAAACTATCTCACGCGTCTAATCACGCACTTCTGGAGGTCAAGCGAATATTACCAATTGTCAATCATCGGTCATGGTAACTTTCGACTTAACTCCCGTTATTGAATCTAACGAACTCTGATTCAATATTTTCTAACTGCAGTACGTACATAATTCATAAGCTGCCTATGAATTATGTAACAGTTTTTTAGATATTTGATTAAAAATAAATTATCATGTTTTCTTATCAGTGTTATTTTTAGAATCTATAGTTTTCAGATTCAGGGCACTAAAAGAGGAGCCAATTTATGAAAGATTTGTGAAGCCGTGGATTAAATATTATAGTGTGTACATATTTAATAGGGACCGGCTTAGCTCAGTCAGTAGAGCACTCGTCTAGGAATCGCAAGGTTCTGAGTTCGATACCGGTCCCCGCCAACTCAGTGAATGAGTAGCACAGATTGGGTAATCTTATCTGTGCGGTAAAATGGGGAGCTGAAGGTAGGTGTGGGGCTCCACCTCAGCAAAAACCATCTCCTCTGATCTATCACTTGCAAAAAGGGGATAGACGGCCCAGTTGATACATACAATAGGCCACTCCACCAACTTTACTTACTTTACGTACCTATCAGAGATGCTGACAGGATTTAAAAGGATGCAGTAAAATCTTATCCATGTGCCCCAGTTTTTTCTTCTTTTTTCTTCCCTCATCATTTCAAGCTAACTGTAAATACATTTCAATAGTTTCTTTGAAACGAATTACACAGGATAGGTTATAAAGTAGGAGTTAAACGGCTTTAGTTGTTTCTCCAGATCATAAATAAAAACCCTACAATCTATTAAGAAACTTTAGCTGGGACCCATAAATTTTCCCGTGGACTCATTCAAAGTAAATATGTGTGTCCCAGGATGCACTAAATCAAAAAGCTATCAGAATCACTGCTTACCAAGGTGAAAGTAGTAAAATTTGTGGAGTGGCCAATTTTCAGTATCAGCCGAATAGTGAGATAGCCTATTGTCTTTTCGCTAGCACTATACCAGGGAGATTATTTTCCTACCGTCAGATCACAGATCCTTTATCGCATAGATCAGATTACCCAATCTGTGCTATTCACTGAGATTGGCGAGGACCGGCATCGAACCCGGAATCTTGCGATTAGAATCCAGTATGCCTTACTATTTACCCATAGCTGAGAGAGAGAGAGAGAGAGAGAGAGAGAGAGAGAGAGAGAGAGAGAGAGAGAGAGAGAGAGAGAGAGATTGATTCATGCCTTTCCCAAGGGAACTAGCTTGAATTGAAACAAACAGCTTCGTCCTGGATTTGAACTCGGTTCGTCAGATCCATTCCATAAAAGGATAACCGTTACGGAACAAGCGCAACTTTTATGTAGTTTACAGCAAACACCCACTTTTCAGCTTCAAAAACGAACGCTTGAACTTTTTTAAATGCTTAACATTTGTCACACCCATAATAATAAAATTTGACACGTAGTCAGTGTATGGTAATCTGTATGTTGATACGGCACATAATTCAAGGTGACAGTTTATGGTGGATTATTAAAAAAAAAAAACTGACTGGTTTCTTGGGTCTATCTTTCTTAGAGCAATAGAAACATCCTTAAACATTAACTATTTTATCTCTAGCTAGAAGTTAGGCTAAAAGTAGTAGTAACGCCGAACAGCGAGGGTTATCCCCCCCCCTTCACTAGTGCTAGACCAGGGAGATAGTTTTGCGTCGGAGGTGGAGCGCTGCACCTACCATCAGTTCCCCACAAATCCAAGCCATGCTACTCATGTGCTGAGTTGGCAAGGGTCGGTATCGGACTCGAGACCTTTTGGTTCCTGTGCAGAAACTTTACCGACTGAGCTAAACCGGCCCCTCCACGAGGTCCTAAATGTGACACAAAACTGGTTTATTGTGGAGTACCTCGCAAGAAGCAAACCTCTCGCGGGGTGGTTTTAAACACTCCGTTCTCCCTTTAACTGAGGGTCAGCTGCAGGTGAAGGCCCCTGGAAATAAGCCATTATTTCATTTCACTCCGTTAAAGACAGACGTAACCACTAATCCCAGGTAACGGCTACCAACAATCGATAACCACAAACAAAATAGGATTCTAAAACCTAAATTAGATTCTAAAAAAATATTCAATTCCAGGAGATAGAGTCCGGCCAGACAGCATCCCACCATTGCACTCAACGAAGTAGAGCCAGTTACTGGTGCCTGTAGCGTCCCAGATAATAAATGTCGACAGAACTGAGCTATTTCAGGAAGTACCGAATCGTACGCGAGACGGTCTCACTACAAGACACGATCGTGTGTCAGAATCTGCCCTCGTGGAGAGATGAATAAATACAAACAATGGCCGATTAAAGTACCTTAGTTGTTATGGGTATTTATTCTAGTACAAGGTCACAAATATAGTGCTATCTGTCAGTGGTGGAACAAAGGGTGTTAGTGAGGGACAACTGCCCCGGAGTGCGCAAAGTCACCCTAACGCAAAAGCCTTGGCGCTGTTATAACATTGGAATATATTGCCTAACTCTTGCCACTATACTCCTGAACTATGAATGCATAGAATTTGAGAGTTGGAAGGTAGGTGAAGCTTTGAAAAATTTGATTCAGCATTTATTGGCCACTGGAGGGGAGCGTCGAGCCGAGCTCTTGATCCCCGCTCTCTGGATCATGACTTTGACACCACACTGGTCCCTGTGGAGACCGACACATGCGACATCGAAAATCAGTGTGCGAACCGGGTTTACTGAGGATAAAACACATAGAAAGTACGACATACACTGTATGATGTTGTGCAGTGAGATACGAAGAAACGTTTGGTTATAAGGACGTGCAAAGCATCTATTCATATATTATGTACGTCCGTCCGTCCGTCCGAACAGGTAAGGCTTCGCAGATTTTGGCTCGATTTTAACCAAAGTCTCGGATGTATTAGAATCATGCATGGAAAGGCTTTAAACTCTACTAGAAGATTAGAAATTAGATTTTTCTTTTTTTTTCTTTTTATTTGTTTGTTTGTTTGTTTTGTTTTACGGCATATCAACCTCAGTGGGTCATTTAATGCCGATAAAGCTTTGAAATAAATCAATTCTTAATGGATAATACATTTTTTTATAAATACATTTTTCTATTTAACCCATAGATGGAACCCTAAAAGGTACTACCACTCCGGGCCACAGTGGACCAGGGAGCAATGATGATGAAGGGGTGCTCCACATTCCCCAAACCTCCAAAACTGGAACCTCACCATCAGATAGAGTTTAACGTCATTCCCAGGACATGTAGACCCGCAGCCATCGCCTTCTAGCACCCATATGATAAAAAGGGGTTGGGACTTGCGATAAGGGCAATATGGTTGGGGAAATCATATAGGTGCTAGGGCTTGACGTGACCAGCCGATTGATCGGAAGGGGCCTCTCCGACCGCCCGTCTAGCCCAAGATAGGGCCAAAGTAGAGTATTGCATGTCATGAACTGCTCATCCACCTGGGCTCTATCCTTAAGCATCACGGGTCGCCACCCACGGCCAACAGGTGGCCCCATTGGGGGAGTCTTACCCCTCTGCAGAGGTGCAGTCGGTGCATTCTAACGCCCCAGCCGACAGGGCGGATTAGATTTTTAAAAGCAATATCTGACTTTAACACTGTCTTGCTGCACCGCTCACTGTAAAAACAAGCCCGTCTCACAATGCTTACTCACTCTCTTTGTAATCATTACAAGAGAAGTAATCTCACTCTCCATATATACATTTAGACAGGGGCTTCTTAAAGTGGTTCATATAGACCCCTGGGGTGAATAATATTTTGGTGAGGTGAATAAAAACATAGGGGTCCATGGAGAGTGAATTTACTAGTTTGTATTTATAAATCTCTTTATAACAGGAGAACAAAAATCACTGGATCATGTAGCCAGATATCGTACACTTAGCAGAATGCTTGATTGAATGTGATGACAATCAATGATGTGTCGTTCACATTGGACATGTTCAAAATATACGGGTCATTTAAATGGTAAATTTAGTGCAAATTCAGACAGTTGTCTTAAAGAAAAAATTAGTGTAATAACTTTCGATCTTGAAGCAAACTGTCCGTATACATTTAAAGGAATTGCATATTACTGAACGACAAAATCGTAGAAAATGATTGATTGATTGATTGATTTTAACAGCATGTCAACCCATCCAGGGTTATTTTATGCCAAGCGATAGGTTGTGATGGATGTTCAAATTTATTGTTATGTATTTTCAAGGATTTTTCTTGATTTCGACAGTAGATTGTTTGCAGTTGTAGTTTTGTTATCGTATTTTTGTAGAAGAACATTTTAGAGAAAGGATCTAGTTTTTTATCATATTTTTGTAGAAGAAGTTTGGAGAAAGGATCTAGTTTTGTTATCGTATTTTTGTAGAGGAACAGTTTGGAGAAAGGATATAGTTTTATTATCGTATTTTTGTAGAACAGTTTGGAGAAAGGATCTAGTTTTGTTATCGTATTTTTGTAGAAGAACATTTTAGAGAAAGGATCTAGTTTTTTATCATATTTTTGTAGAAGAAGTTTGGAGAAAGGATCTAGTTTTGTTATCGTATGTTTGTAGAGGAACAGTTTGGAGAAAGGATATAGTTTTTGTTTGTTTTGTTTTACGGCACACCAAACCTCGGTGTGTCATTTAATGCCGGCAAATTTTTGAAATATTCGTACCGAGAGGTGCAAGTCACAGCCGACAGGACTCGTAGAAAAATACCCCAACATTTAACGGTTGATCCAATTTTACTATCTTTTTCAAGTTCGTATATGGCGGGATCTGGGTTTAACCATATGCGCTATTTACAAAGTAAACATAGAAATCGATTCGAACATAGAATTTGTGTTTTAAAATCACCAATCAACGAGGAAGAGTCAACCATTCTCCGAACTTTCACCATAACATCTTTCTTTCGTTCTGCGCATGCGTGCTTATAAGTAGCTCTGTTATGGTCACGTCATCAAATTTTGAGCCTAATCGCACCATTTTGCTTTCTGTCTTTACAGAGTAAACATAACCACTCCACTAACAGTATGCGCCAAAGAAGTGACCCGATATCTCTGGTGTGAAGGAGTGTCATGGTTTGAAATTCATCGGAGGCTTTAAGCACAATACGAGGACAGTACATTACTCCGTATAATCGTGTTTGAGTGAATAAAAAAGTTCAAAATTGGCCGGAAAAGCTTGACGCATGAAGAGAGAGCAGGACGTCCGTCAACCTACACCACTGATGAGAAGATTCAGCAAGCTTGAGAGATGGTATTGGGTATTCCCAAAGTTTATACTCATCTTTTCTCAAACATTTTTAAAGCTATTTTTTTATGTATTTAATCCATATATCGGACCCTAAAAGGTACTACCACATCATGTCAGAGTGTACCTGGAAGTAATGGCAATGAGGGGGTACTCCACACTCTCTAGAGCTCCAGAAATGGAACCTGACCACTAGATACTATTTAACGTCATACACAGGACAATAAGACCCTCAACCATCGCCTTCTTGCACATATATGATAAAAAGGTTTGGAGGTTTGCCATAAAAATAATACGGTCGGGATAATCATATAAGTGCGAGAGTTTGACGGGACCATCCGATTGACCGCCCGTCTAGCCTAAGTATGGGTCAAAGTTGAGTGTTTCTAATCATGAACTGCTAAGCCACCAGGATTTCGTACTTAAGCATCACGGCCAGCAGGTGGTCCTATGCGAGATTATAAAAATGGTTAGTAATGTTCTATAATTTAATATTTAGTTAATCATTTGGGATTGAATGGAAATGAAATTAGGTTATAAGTTTTAAAGATGGCCGGTTTGGCTCAGTCGGTAGAGGACCCGCTTGGGAATCGCAAGGTTCCTTGTTCAATACCGATCCTCACAAACTCAGCGCATGGGTAGTAGAGCTTGGTTAATCTGATATGTACGGTGTGGCACTCTACTTCAGCAAAATAATCTCCCTGGTCTAGCGCTAGCGAAAAGGGGATAGACTCCCTCGCTGTCCGGCTGATACCGACAATAGACCACTCCGTCAACTTTACTTTTTTTACAAATTTTGATATCAAGTAAAAATTTGAGAAGCTCTGACTCTGACCTTCTTTGTCGCAGCGTTATCGAGTTTTCAAGACAGAATTCCTTTTATTTCAATGAGGGCACAGTAAAAAAAAAAAATAAAAAAAGTGTCATATAGTACCTAAATAATGAGAATGGAATCGTCTGTTTTTCCTATAATATCTGACGAAACCCAGAAGAAAAAACGGGATTTTCCCCCATCCTTGATTCTCATTGAGTTTCTTCCTATTATCTCTTTATTAACCCAAATACACGGGTTACAATAAATGCTCAGATACCCAATTACAAAGTTGATATTACTCATCTAAATGTGGAAAATATCAAATTGAATGTTTATTCGAAATATTCATTTTTTTAATGGATTTAGTAGTGTAGGTGTTTACCCAACCTGTTCGCGACGGATAAGATGTGACACAAGGTCGCAAGTATGGAAGAAGTATGAGGCATCGAACTCACTATTCAGTAGTAATGGATCTGCGAGTCAAGCCTTCTAACCACTACGCCACTATGGGGTGATCTTTACGGTAGAGAAAGAAATGGAATAAATTGAAAAATAATAAGTAAGTGTGGAGTTCCAGCTCAGCAAAAGCAATAGCCCTGGTCTGGCGCACGAGAAAAGACGATAGACTCCCTCGCTGTTTGGCTGATAACGATAATAGGTCACACCACATACTTTACTTTTTTCTTACTATAGTAAAAACAACTCCACGACCTTTATTTTTAATAATAACCATCTTACAACCCGTATATAATATGGGTAAGTACTGTTAGTTTGAATCCTTTAAATACGAATAATTATACTAAATTTTAATAAAAGTGACTCGATGCCCTTTATTGTTAATAATGACCATCTTACAACTCGGATGTAATATTGGTTTGTTTTACGGCATATCAACCTCGGTGGGTCATTTGATGCCGACAAAGTTTTAGATTAAATTTATTCTTAATAGATACTCATTTTTATTAACACATTTTTCTATTTAACCCATAGATGGGACCCTAACAGATACTACCATTCCGGGCCAGAGTGGACCTGGGAGCAATGGTGATAAAGGAGTGCACCACATTCTACAAACCTCCAGAACTAGAACCTCGCCATCAGATAGAGTTTAACGTCATACATAGGACCCTCAGCCACCACCTTCTAGCACCCATATAATAAAAAGGGTTGGGGTTTGCCATAAGAGAAATAGAGTTGGGGTAATCATATAGGTGCTAGGGAATGACGTGTCCAGCCGATTGATCGGAGGAGGCCTCTCCAACCGCCCGTCTAGCCTAAGTAAGGGCCAAATGGAGTGTTGCATGCCATGGACTGCTCAGCCACCTGGATTCTATCCTTAAGTATCACGGGTCGTCACCATCACTGAAGAGGTGCTCCACATTCCCCAAACCTCCAGAACTGGAACCTCACCATCAGATAGAGTTTAACGTCAATCCCAAGACATGAAGAGTCTCAGCCACCGCCTTCTAGCCCAAATAAGGACTAAAGTGAAATATTGCATGTCCTGGACTGCTCAGCCACCTGGGCTCTGTCCTTAAGCATCACAGGTCGCCACCTAAGCCAATGGGTGGCCCCATTGGGGGCGCCTTACCTCTTTGCAGTCGGTGTATTCTAACGCCCCACCGGCTGGGCAGTGTAATATTGGTAAGTACTGCTAGTTCGTATAATAAATGAGACGTGTTACATACAAGTAATCAATGATGTAAATATGATTTCATTAGGGAAATTATTGTATTATAAGAAAACCTGTTGCTTACTAAAGTACATTTACTCATGGGAAATAGTGATTAGGAAATTAGTCTTACAGGTCAATACTATTGTACTGAGTTCGATCATCACTGGTGTAACGCAAAGCCAAAGTGAGAGCCTTTGTCGGCTGGGGCTGTTTAGAATAGCTGACTGCACCTCTGCAAAGGATTAATGGGACTACCTGTTGTCAGTATAAGAAAGCAGCTATACGGCTACATGCCCCCCCCCCCCGAACGCGTCATACAAACCATCCGAGTAAGACAAACAAGACATGCCGGACACTGCTGGAGAAGTAGGGATGAACTCATAAGCGACGTCCTTCTGTGGAAACAAGTACATGGACATGCTAGTGCGGGACGTCCGGCAAAGACCTACATAGACCAGCTCTGTACGGATACTGCATGCTGTGCGGAGGACCTCCGGGACAATGAATGATAGGGATGGTTGACGAGAAATTTCCATGGATATCCGCGCTGCTGGTGCCACATGATGATGATGATGATGATGATGATGATGATGATGATGATGATGATGATGATGATGATGATGATGATGATTCATTTGCAAGGAAGCAATAAAGGAGTAATAATAAATGAATAATGATAATCAATAAAACAATTTATTCAAAAAATTATGATACGTATGTAATTTAAAGAGTATTTTTTTTTTTAATTTAATAAAATTTTCTTCGTAGATTTATTATAAATTTATAAAAACGTCGAATTTGCACAAGTACAATTGTCGATTTAAATCCCAGAATAAACCTAAATATCTAATTCCAGTATATATATATATATATATATATATATATATATATATATATATATATATATATATATATATATATATTAATTTTAACAACCTTGTGTGTTTCATACCTTTATATATATATATATATATATATATATATATATATATATATATATATATATATATATATATATATATATATATATATACAGAGGTACGTTGATTCACGAGTTTAAATCGTTCCGAACTTAATTCAATTTTCTCGTATATCAAATCAATTTTATCCAGTGAAATAAACTGAAATTTCAGCCCCTCAAAAACAAAATTTTTAGAAATAAAAAGAATAAAAATAACAAACACTTGAATTTTTGGTTTCCTTTTTTAAAATAAGAAAAATAGCACTGTATTGTATAAAAAAACAAAAACATAACAAAATAAAATGTAATAAATTTTGTGCTGTAATATGTTTTAATGTTTATTCTCTTTATAAATAATATTTTTCTTTGGTGTAATAAATTTGTAAACTTAAATGTTTTAGAGAACTTATTAACAAAAGCGTAACAAAAGCTCGCTCATACTTGAAATTTTAGCTCACAACGCAAATAAAAAATCGGACGAGTGACAGCTCGTATCTCGGAAAACTCGTAATTTGGAGAACTTGTAAAGCAAGGTACCACTGAATATTGTTGTTGTTTATGCGTGTTAGTATTCCGCAATCTGTGGGTATTAAGTTGATGACGAATATGGATGTATTGTAAAAAAAACCCTGACGTAAGTTGACTTTAGTTACATCGTTATATAATTAATATAATTGACTGAAAGTTGCCTTTCCGTAGCGATAAATTTTAAAACAAAGCGTCAAGATCCTTCATATGAATTACGTTGCTCTTTCCGTAGTTTTGGTTCCTGTTTGCTAACAAAATCAATTGCATTCTAATAACGCTAGACCTTCAGCGAAACATGTCAATTTGATTTTTTAAATTGTCTTTCTTTTTCAAAATTAAGCATAAAATAATTTAAAGAAATGTAGGATTTCCTGCATGTTTATTCACTTATCTGGCTCTTGTACAAAAACATGGATTAGTACACCGTGACATTTCCACAGACGATAAAATACATGCAGGCGTATAATTTCAATAATTTGCAGACCTTTGATTACGGTAGTTAACTCGCAAGAATTAAGAAAAAAAGCAAGAAAACAAAAGAAACTCACATTTTGAGCCAAGCGGTCAAAATCTGTCAACTCGACATTGGAACCGGAAGTTGTTTTAAACGTCCGCGCATTGTTTATATAAACATTAAGTACCCAGGCAATATGCTCATGTTTTTCTTCGATAGGTGGGGAAGTCCCGAGGCGCAGAAGGAAAAATCCAATTGATTTATAATTAGGTTTTGTTTTTTTTTTTTGTTTTTTTTTTAATTGCCTTGACAGTAAATTTCAAATTCGAGGATAAATATTTAAAAAAATGTCCATCATAATTAGAAATTCCATTGATTTTCTTAAAGGTTTCAATTGAATCACCTCTCATTCTTCTTTCTAGTAAAGTAGTAAATCTCAATTCCCCCAATCTCCCCGGAGAAATCCACCGGGCGTAGTGGCTAAAGTGCTAGACTGCGATATCATAGTAAGCGAGTTCATACCCCAGTCTCGCTATTAAGTTCACTTTCGGACTAATACCATTGGGAAAGTTATGGACATCCTCATCCCCAAGCTCTGGGTTAAAGAGTACCTCTAATGTTCTTCTATAAGGATGGCTTTGACACTAAATAACCCATAACAGTTGATATGTCTTTAAACAAAGAAACCAACCCTTTTTTCGCCGTTACAGTGAGTTTAGCCACTGACTCGCTTTGTTTTCTAGAGAAACCACTTCTTAAGAGATTTATATACTGCAGCATTGTTATACATTATCTTCGCAGAGTCTCTGAATTACTCACACATTACCATCTGAATACAATTCTTCGCTGAAAGATCTCTGTTGCAGAAAAAAATCGGGTAACCAACACTTGCAGGGATTGTATCCTTTATTTGCCATGGTTCTGTTATTCCACGCTAGGAGGCACGAAAGGCAATTACCTCCCGAGTCTGCCAAGAGACACTAGGTGGCGTGGTCAACGTGATGAAAAAAAAAAAAAAAAGACGCACCAAAAGTCAAACCTTTTCTTAGCTTTCTTTCTGCCCCTACAATCAAGTCGCACACTCGTGTGTACCTGCCCGCATCTGACAGGGGAGACCTTTGAATCCCTCAACAACCTCGTATCGCACGGCACACGATAGAATTCTTAAAATGCAATATTTTATACTTTTTTCTATATCAACTGCACGCCAAGGACTCAACGATTACCTAAAGACTCTTCCTTTCACATTAGGACATTTTTTTCATTCAACTCTGTATAAGCTTTTCTTATTTCTCATTGTTCTGTTTGTATTGCATGCTCTTAAAATTTTCTAGGGCAACGGAAAGAGAATATAGAAAATCCAGAGTGGAAGAAGTAATACTGGCTCGGCTAAGCATTGGCCATACAAGACTTACGCACTCAAACAAGAGGATCAACTACGGTACAAAACATGTCAAACGCCATGTACTGTCAAATATTTCCTCATGGAAGGTGGAGCTTTCGATCCGATCAGAAATAATTTTTTCAATGCAAATAATATGGGAAATCTGATTGAGAATACTAATGTGCTGTTAATGATATTTTACCCTTCTTGAGAGAAATAAAAATATACCAAAAATTAAGAATCAGATATAAAAAAACACCACGAAACTATCTACATAAATACATTTGTAAAAGAAACTTGAGTACCGAGTTTTATCACACATTCTAACAGTTTTGGCATTAAATAACCAACAGGGTTGATATGCCATTAAACAAACAAAACCAAATTGAATTGTTATTATATATATATATATATATATAGGTAATTTTTATTTTTTTTATTTTTTTGTGGAGAGAAATTTTATTTATATAATTTTAATTAATCATGACAAACAAATTCGGCGAATACCACGTGCGACGTGAGGAACACTGTACAGCTGTTTCGACCTAATTTTGGTCTCACTGCTGATGAGACCAAAATTAGGTCGAAACAGCTGTACAGTGTTCCTCACGTCGCACGTGGTATTCGCCGAATTTGCTTGTTATGATTAATTAAAATATATATATATATATATATATATATATATAATCAAAAGATCAAGCCAAGAAATCTTTTTGACGACGTAGTAGTTTTTCAAATGTCGTAATTTGCAGAGCTCAATGTGTGCTCTTAATGTCAGAGTCATAGAGCAAAATTATATCAGGAAAAAATGACAAAGAAGATTTGGAATTTTAGCATTATAGACTATTTCATCTAGGTTTCCTTAAATAGTCTATAATGCTAAAAATCTAAGACTTCTTTTTTTCCTGATATATATATATATATATATATATATATATATATATATATATATATACTAGGTTATATCGAATTATAAACAGGTTTATCAAGAGCTGTGTGGTGTAATGCTTACCGTTGTAGGAAATGGACACGACGACGAGAGTTCAAATCCTGGACGAGGCTGTTAGCCTTTCACATAGCACTAATACCCTTGGAAAAGGTATGAATCCAACTGTTCTCCCTCCAGCTATTGGTGAATAGTAAGATAGACTGGGCGCTTTTACCTTGGTTAGGCAATCAGTTAGAAGAAGGAAAACTCTGAATTCAAACCTGGTAAAATCCGCTTTAGAAATTGACCTTGCGTTGCATCCTGCTCGTGCGAAGTGGTTGGTAAATATATATATATACACAGGTTTACGTTACAAAGTATCCGGGTTTGTTTCATCCTCAACTAATAATGCTAGCGCCGAGTTGTGATATTCAAAACGACAAACTTATAAAGACCAACCTCCAGTCGTTCATAGCATAGCCCGTCCGCTACACACTATTAAATGTAAAGCCTGGCGCTTATTTGGATATTAAAAAGTGCTTAAATGTAAATTAAATTATTTAACCTCGCTGAACCCGCAGAAATTTCACTTTTTTTTTTATAAGTCTTCTTTTTCATAATTTGATACAGACGTTTAAAACAATCTTTAATTTTAATTTTTATGTATTTTATACTAAACTGATTAAATTGTTAACAAAAAATCTTTGTGAAGTATTTAAAAATTAAGTTTTTAAGATATTTTTAAAAAGCGTTTTACTTTGTTCATTGCTTACAGTTCTTTTTGTTTTTTGTTTTTTGCTCATGTTCAACAAAATAAGGACAGTTTAGCTTAGGTGGTAGAGCATCCGCATAGGATCCACAAGGTTTCGGGTTCGAAACCGGGCCTCGACAAATGAGCATGTCAGTAGAACAGCTTAGATCTGTTTGGTAAAGTGGAGAGCTGGCGGTAGGTGATGCAAAAAACAATCTCACTGATCTAGCGGTAGTTAAAAGGAGATAGACTTCCTCTCTGTCCGGTTGATATCGACAATAGGCCACTCCGCCGACTTTACCTTTTTTTTTTTTACAACAAAAAGAAAACTATATTGACAATGTAAGTTGATGGATCCTCATACGTCGAAATCGATGGGAGAGTCCATTATTATTTCTAAAGTTCAACAGTATAAAAAAAATCCCAGCTATATATTTAAAGAAAAGAACAAGTCATAAACAATGACAGATGCGGACAATGCCGATGACCTTGCACTTGCAGATACACCGGCACAGGCTGAACCACTGCTACATAGCTTAGAGGAGGCAGCAAAGAATATAGGCCTCTATGTGAACTCCGGTAAAACAGAGTTCATGAGTTTCAACAATAAAGGAAACATCTCCACATTCAACGGCAAGCCTCTTAAGCTAGTAGAACAATTCACGTACCTAGGTGGTAATATCTCCTCCACAGAGAGCGATGTTAATACACGGATAGCAAAGGCATGGTCAGCCACAAATAGTTTATCAGTCATATGGAGGTCCGATCTCCCTGGCAAGCTGAAGCGACAATTCTTCCAGGCTGTGGTTGTGTCGGTGCTGCTGTATGGCTGCACCACCTGGACCCTAACAAAGCGTCTTGAGAATAAGCTAGATGGGAGCTGCACAAGAATGCTGCGTGCAGTCTTGAATAAGTCGTGGAAACAGCACCCCACAAGGAAACAGCTGTACGGTCACCTGCCCCCCCATCTCACAAACTATCCGAGTGAGACGGACAAGGCATGCAGGACACTGCTGGAGAAGCAAGGATGAACTCATAAGCGACGTTTTCATGCGCGACATTATGATGATGACTATTAAAATGGGCCAAAGAAAAAAATACTGTAAGAGTTGCATAAGTTAAATATACTAAAGTGCTCAATACAAAAAGTAGAGTCAATAAATAATAAAATAAGACTAATAAAGTAAGACTAATAAGTCAGAGAATATCTACCTAGGTTTCTTCTAACGGACCATTAGGATAATTCTGACTCAGAATTATCCTGATAATCCGTTAGGAGAAACCTAGGTAGATATTCTCTGACTCATTAAGCTTACTTATATATATATATATATATATATATATATATATATATATATATATAGTGTGTGAACAAAAATTATTATTAAGACAATCAGGAATATTTCTTGTATGTTGCTTAATCTCAACTAGTTTCGACCTTCGGTCATGAGCTAACTTAATTACTGCCCGTTAGGGCGGCTTTTAAACTTGTACACACACACACACACACACTCACACACACACATATATATATATATATATATATATATATATATGTGTGTGTGTGTGTGTGTGTGTGTGTACAAGTTTAAAAGCCGCCCTAACGGGCAGTAATTAAGTTAGCTCATGCGTATAGATTTTTATTGGGCCTTCGGACGAACAAAGACACTCCATACATTGAGTATATATTGAATTTTAATTCAAGCTTATCTTTTAAAAGTTCAACGATAATTATTCTGACACCTCTTAAAAACAATTTGCTTTTGACGCAACATTCCAGCGAAAGTCACTTATGAAACAGAAAGAATTGTTTGTACGAAGGTCCTTATTTTCTGTACAAACAATTATTTATATTTTATGAGTTACTTTCACTGAAATTTTGCAACTAATTTCGATTATTTCAAATTTTACTTCTAAGTTATGAAAACAAATCGTCGCAAAAGATCACGTAAAAATCACCGAAATTAATCGCAGTAATCAAAACTTGGGAATCCAAAATTTCAGGATTGCGGATCCAGATTTTTAATTTTCTCACGTAGTCAACCTGATTCCAAAATGGAATGATATACTGGGCTACAGCCACTAGGTGTAAAGTTGAAAAAGGTGACACGCTAACATTCACATCTATTATAAGAATATATATATATATAATATATATATATAGTGTACAATACATTTAAGGTAATATTGTTACCATTGGTTTCCAGGCAGCATAAAAAAAGAAGAAACGTGCAGATATACATGAAGGGACATTCTCTGTATTTCTTAAACAGGCGCATTGTCCTGATGAAGGGTAGCAAGTATGCTGCCTGGAAATCAATGGTTACAATAGCACCTTAAATGTATTGTACACTATAATAAATAAATAAATAAATACAGCTCTAACACATGTAATCGAGCACTTTATTTTCAATTCTCCAATATATATATCATCTATATTTTTTGAAGGCAGTTACAATGCATATATCGTATAAAATTCGATAATTATTGAAAATAATCATGACAAGTAAACTCGGCGAATAACGTGCGCGACGTGGAACACCGTACAGCTATACCTACGATCTCCCTCCGACAGAGATCGAAACCGGGAACCCAATATACATATATATATATATATATATATATATATATATATAGAGAGAGAGAGAGAGAGAGCGAGAGAGAGAGAGAGAGAGAGAGATGATGAGGAGGAGGCTCTTGTGTCATCACCAAAAATCAACAGTGTCAAATCTGCTTGATTTGATAATTTGCCGCGCTTTGACATTAAATAGATTTTTAAAAAATACTTAACACATTACACATATACCGGCTTAATCAAGTTATACACAACTTGATCTTTTTTTTTTTAATGTGCGATTTTCTGGTCACAGAAATTGTTATTAGTAACTAGTTCTCTCGATTCGCTATAAAGGTCAGTGAAAAATAAATCATACGTGAGACAGAAACTGATTACAATAAGTAAAAAGCATGCTGAAATCATTGGTTCTCATTTGATCTCTCCAAGGTAAATCCACCCTGTCCGCAGAGCTTAGAATATACTAGCAGCGGCTAACCGGCGTCGCCTGGGTAGAGGGGGATTTTTTGGAAATTTTCACCTTTAGTTGTTAAAATTCCTAGCATAAAATTGGGCGTGCGCATGATCTGAAATAAACTTAATTGTTATTAAGAACACATTTTATGATATTTTTTGTGTTAAAGCATGCAGTTGTATTGTTTTCGAAAAAGTTTCTAAGATTTATTTATTTCGCACGGAGACTTTCAAAATAGCTACAGGCTTAGTTCAAAGTGAAAGTCAAGGGAGATTATTCTAATTGCCTTATTTGCTAGGAATTTTAACAACAAAAGGTGAAAATTACCGATTTTTTAAAGTTAGTCCCGCAGATCCATTATTACTGAATCGTGAGTTGAATCCTCGTTGAATCCCATTTAAATCCCTATGTAAAAAAATAGACCTTGCATTGATCCAGCTACTCTGAAAAGAAATGTTTTCTAAAATATTAAATGAAAAAAAAAATCAATGCTGTTTTTTGAATGTTATTTTTTAATTATCTTCACGAATATAAATCAAATCTCTATTATTTTTCCTCAAAAACTAAGTCCTGGTGATATTTAATGTGTATATATATTTACTTTGTCGTTAATTGTTTTATTTTCGAAGTTTCTTCAGGACGTAATTATACACACAACTGCCCTTTATATATGTATAGATACAGATAGATGTATCCTTTGCAGAGAGTTAAGACCCCCCCCCCCCGCTCACAAAAACAAACCGGGGGTGCCCTGGGTATGACACTACGGCCTGTAGGAGTAAAGTTGAAAAATGTGATTTCCAGAACTGAAATCTCAGCATCAGAATATATATATATATATATATATATATATATATATATATATATATATGAAGTAAATGGAAGTGAATCCGACAGTTATTCCGTCTTTCCTTCATAAATAGTTGCTCTTGAAAAAGACCGCTTTATTAAAAGGTCGAAACAGATCTGTCAGCAAACTAATAACATCATTTGTTTTTCTAAAAAAAAATTTCAATTCATATATATATATATATAATATATATATATATATATTATATATATAAGCAATGATCGTCTGTTTACAGACTGGATCTCTTTGGTGATCGTAAAATATATAAACAAATGTATGTATTTAATAGTTTAAACACCACCCCTTTACGGCAGCTGTCAAATGACCGAGAGGTTAAAAGCGCGGACGAAAAGTCAGTAAGATTTCGCTCCTGGTCAGAAGTAGTTGTTGTGTCTAGCCACACTGAAGAGGCGTGAAACGCCAAAACACGGTGTCTGTGGATGACTTTATATATATATATATATATATATATATATATATATATATATGAAAAATGTTACATACTAACATTCGCATCTATTCTTAGAATATATATATATATATATATGTGTGTGTGTGTGTGTGTGTGGTGTGTGTTCAGATGTTGAGACTCCAGTTCTAGATATCTGGGAAGTGTGGAGTACCCCTTCATTGCTATTACACCCAGATCCACCTAACCTGGAGTGGTCGTACTTATTAGGACATGATGTATGAGTTAAATAGATACGTTTAAATATTACTAGTATTAGATTGGAATATTTGATACGTTTGCAACTGTCAAATTATCACTTATCTGGTGTGCTCCTTCCGTCAACCGCCCCGTTTAACAATATTACACGTTTCTCATTAATAAATTATAATTGTTACCTCGTGAATTAAGCTTTTAATGCAACCTTTTAAGTTCGTAGCCTCAGACTGTCTGAGGTCAGCTTTGTTATCCTGTTAGGCACCCCTTTTTGATCTCGATTAAGAAAGGACATGTTTTTCATTTACACCGTCAATATCCGGTTGTTTTAACAGACGATTTTTAGATTTAAAAAAATGATGAAACTAACCCTAACCCTAACCCAAACCCTAACCCCTAACCCTAACCCCTAACAAACAAACGGATATTGACGGTGTAAATGAAAAACATGTCCTTTCTTTATCGAGATCAAAAAGGGGTGCCTAAAGGTAATATGGTCCAAAAGATTGGTAAAGACAGTTTCGGTCTAGCATTGGGACGTCAGCTCCGGGTTAGACTCGGATATTACTCTCGAAGCCTTTTCGTGAGGTCATAAAATCACACGGTGGCAGAGGTTTGAATTCAAAGTTGTGGTTCACCTAGACTGGTTCCCAATCAAGACTAGAGAGTTTACTCTTGCTATTTCACCCAAAGCTTAGAAAATAAGGACTGGTTTCATGTCTTTTTAGAGGACATAGATATATTTTTTAAATATTTATTTTAGACCATACATTAACACAGAATTAAATAATTAAAAAAAATAATTTTTCGGCCTCTCATCTAACTTGATGGGGACTTTAAAAATATGGTTATAGGCAATCAAAGCGCCTGGAAAGGTGCGCTTCCTCCCCAGAGCATAGGTCTGGGCAAGGCTGTATGAAGACCAACAGTTGCTTATGCAATAAAATTCTTACTCCATGCAATTGATTAAAAGAAGGGCAAGGGTCGATATAGCTTGGTACTTAAAGATTTTTTCTCCTTAAGCTTTTCTCATAAATGGCTGTGGCCACAGGGCAGTAAAGTTTTTGAATGAAAAGTTATTCTTCTCCTAGACTGGTTGCCAATTGAGTTTAACTTGCAGTTGATACCAGACAAGTTAATCCACCACGTACAGAATCTCAAGGCTCTACAAGAGCACAACGTTTTACAACATAAACAAGTTGAGCAATATGTTTAAAAATGTCAATATAGATCGCATTTTGTCTTTCCTGAAAGAATAAGATATTACTAAAAATATAACAAATTTGAACTTAAATCTTAAGTGGAGAGCTGACGGTAGGTGTGGCGCCCCACCTCAGTAAAAACAATCTCTCTGATCTATCATGAGCGAAAAGGGGAGAGATAGCCGCGCTGTCTGGCAGATACTGATAATTGGCCACTATACATTTTTTAACTTAATTTCAAAAATGAATTTCAATGAGTAAACTAACATTAAACGAAGAACCGACTTATACAAGAGTTCCAATTAAATGCACGGTGGTGTTTGTATTGCAATGGTTATCGCCGAAAAAATGGACACGGTGAACCGAGTTCAAATTCTGGACGAGGCTGTTTGCATTTAGATGGCGCTAGTACAATTTTGAAAGATATGAATTCTGTTATTCTCCCTCCAGCTATGTGTAAATGATGAGACAGATTGGGTGTTTTAACCATGCTATGGCAATCGGTCTAGGAGAAGAAAAACTCTGAATTAAAACCTGTTAAACTCCGCTTGACCTTGTGTCGCATCCTGCTCGTGGCGGAGGTTTTGAGTAAATACATAGTCAATTTTTTTTTAGATAATCTTAAAACATTTAAACAATGTTTTAAAATTATCTATTATAAACCTCTTAATAATAAATTAGTAGAGCTACCGGGCATTGCCCGGGATTTAAAAGGTGAAGAATATATAAAATATATCTAGAAGGAACAACCAGAAGTCAGCAACACTACTGTCCTTACACAGTCTGAAGAAGGGAGCTATAATAATCCGGAAAATTTACTACTACTAAATAAACGAAACTGTACTAAAAAACAACCGAGTTTCTGATATTTCTTTCTTTAATGCTTCATAAAAATTCCCAAACCTGATATATGTACCTCCCACAAATGGATACATATACCAAAATAATCTCAAATATATAATCTATATCTATGTCTAGATTAAAATTAACCTTCTGTCGCATCCTGCTCGTGCGTATACATGAGAGTGAATTATATGAGTTCGACTTTTATAAGAGTATATACGTTAAATCTACGTTCTTGCCTTTATACAATCATAAAATCATTTGGATAACTTTTTCTTCAATCCAATTCAATTTGTTACTTAACTAAATGCTGTAACATTCACAGAGGCTATTGCCGAAGAAAGGTTTTTAAATTGCATAATCGACTTAGAGAATTGGTTTAAGCGGGTGACACGGATAAACGACTAATCCGAACAGACGAGCAGGATTTAGCATTTACTCGCAGCTTCCCAGGACACATCTTTGGACTGGTCTCTAAACATCACTGCGGCCATTTTTGAAGGATAATACACACAGGTTGTCTTCTTAATTTTGTAGTCACATCACGCTTCTCTTCACTCATATGACCAGAAATTCAACTTAGGGTCAAGTCACGTTTAAATCACTGACTTCCGCTTGAATACAGAAGTTAAGCAGCGATTAACCTTCCAATTACTTAGATGGGTGACCGCATAAAAACAGTGGGTATCGTAGGCAAACTGAACCCTGTGGAAAAAAGTAATGCTTGGTGAATTGTTAAAGCGCGGTTCACGAGTTATTAGGGCAATATTTTACGACATCAATATATAGACTTTAAGGGCAATATTTTACGACATCAATATATAGACTTATTAGGGCAATATTTTACGACATCAATATATAGACTTATTATACGGATTTTACGACATCAATATATAGACTTATTAGGGCAATATTTTACGACATCAGTATATAGACTTATTAGGGCAATATTTTACGACATCAATATATAGACTTTAAGGGCAATATTTTACGACATCAATATATAGACTTATTAGGGCAATATTTTTACGACATCAATATATATGTCGTGAACGAAACAGAATTGAGAAACATCAGTAATATATTCAAATTTAAAACATCTATATATTAATACGCTTGTTCCTTAATCTTCCGACCATCATCATCATCTTATAACACTTTCTGGTTAAAAATGAGATCGTCCAAAATGAAATACAAAAATGTAAATCCTAGTGTTGCTTATCCACCGAATTCTCATTTCTTATGAGTGCCGTTATCTCATCTAAATGATTGACCATACCGTTTTTATTAGAAAGAAAGAAAGAAAGAAAGAGAGAGAAAAAGGACATACTACATAGAAAAATATAAGAAACAAAGAAACAAAAAATAGATAGATAGTTTAGGGGTGAACGCTAATCTACTTAAATCGAACATAATGAAAAGAAGGAAAGAAACAAACAATAGTGTGTGTGTGTGTGTGTGTGTGTGTGTGTGTGTGAGAGAGAGAGAGAGAGAGAGAGAGAGAGAGAGAGTTAAATCAAGATTACTATACTTTTTACACATTGAACAATTTTGTAATAGCTCTTAAGTAAACATATCAAACGTTGTAATAATTCAATTATCATACTGTGGTATATCTAATGGTCCTGCTAGTTTATATTACAGGAGAGAAATAGTAAAAGAAAGAGTTGCTAAAACAGTTATTGTCTAGACGTTAATAATCTTAAGAAATTATCTTGCTGGGCGTGTCAACAAGGAGCCCAGTCACAAGTTATCTTCTTGTGCCTTCTCTGCTTGCCCAATTCTTCCTTCAGGATACGAAGTCAAAACCGTCCGCTGGCCCGAAGGGTCTATTTGTTGAGCGTGTCTGCAAGGAGCCGTGTCACTAGTTATCTGGACCATATTACCTTTAGGCACCCCTTTTTGATCTTGATTAAGAAAGGACGTTTTCCATTGACACTATCAAACCAACAGTACAATTGATAGAAGATGGAAAGTTTCAGGAATCTATAGTGATGACAAATTCGTAGTGTCGAGATCCTTATTATATTCGAAATTTTAGCCTCCGGTGATATCATTTAAACAATTCCTGAAACTTTCCACCTTCATCAATTGTACCGTTGGACTTATTATATTTTAAAACTTTCTTTTGTAGCCGGAACATTTTCTTGAATATATATATATATATATATATATATATATATATATATATATATATTTAATATTTAGAATTATGGAACAAGTAATGCGGGATTATAATTTTATATTTTAGGTTTTAAACCTGCTCTGCTAGATTAACATCGAGCAATTTCTTTTTCAATATATATATATATATATATATATATGAACTAAATGAATATATATATGCGTACACAAGGGTGGGCAGAATAGTTCATGGATTAAAAAGTTCATATGATGACGTAATAACTGCAGATTCTTTCAACAATGAATAGGGGAATTAATTTCACAATGAACGTTTGTCATTTCTTAAAACAAATGTTTTGTTTTCTGAATGAATAAATATAACTTTTGGGATATATGAACAGGTTCTTTTTCAGTCGATAAAAATACATTATAGTGGACGCAGTAGAAATAATAGGGCAGTCGATAAGAAGTTTATATATATATATATATATATATATATATATATATATATATATATATATATGAGTGAGTGTATGTATATATATGGGTGTGTGTATATACATATATATAATATATATATATGAAATATTATCATATATATATACATGATGCGGAGGGGTTGTATATATATATATATATATATATATATATATATATATATGTGTGTGTGTGTGTGTGTGTGTGTGTGTGTGGAGGCACGTAGTCTAATGGTTAGAGCCATAGGAAATGGACTCGTCAAGCCGAGTTAAATTCCTGGACGAAACTGTTTGAATTTCACATAGTGCTAATACTCTTGGGAAAGGTATGAATCCAATTCTTACTCCAGCTATGGGTAAATAGCAGGGCAGTCTGCGCTCTTTAACCCTGGCTAGGTAACCAGTCTTGGAGAAGGAAAACTCTGAATTCAAACCTGTTAAGATCCGCTTAAGAAATTGACCTTGTGTCGCATCCTACTCATGCCGAGGGGTTGGATATATATATATATATATATATATATATATATATATATATGGTGGAATCTAGGTTTTAGCCATGTGCATTATTTACGAACCAAACAGAGAAGCATTTTGAATATAGAATATGGTGATTTGCGACTCAACCTCACTAACTTGCAGCCTAATTTGCTTGTTCTCCTCAGTGCACATCAAACTCATCCTTCTCATTAAAAAATAATTTAAGAATTAAAGGTGCATTTGCAATTATAGAGTTCTGATTCTTTTCTCACGTAAAATATGTTTTGTAATTTAAAATGTAATTAATTTATTTGTGGTTGAATGATAATTAAATTCAGAAACAAGGAGTGTATCAAATAAAAAGTCTGAGAAGCCCTATCCTACACGGATATTTTAACAAAAGCCAGGGTTCACCACTCCCAGTTTTTATTTTTTCCTCCTAAAATAAGGTCCTCCAGACTTTTTTCCCGTGAGGACCAGATAACTAAGGGTATGATGAGCGAGGGCCGCATAAACCATTTTCTTCAATACAATACAGTGAACACACCAAAAATAAAGAAAACAAACAGAAACATGGAGAGTCAAAAATTATCCGCACTTTCACCATAAAAAGTAAAGTCGTAGGGCTGGCCTAAAGTCGGTATCAGCCAGACAGCGAGGGAGTCTATCCCCTTTTCATTAGAGTTAAACCAAGGAGATTGTTTTGGCGTCTGGTTCGGAGCGCCACACCTAACATCAGCTCCTTACTTTACCGCACAGATCCCTGTTACTCATACGCTGTGTTGGCGAGGGCTGGTATCGAACTCGGAACCTTGTGGTTGCTTTACCGACTGAGCTAAACCGGCTCTGATTGCATTCTACGCACACGTGCTTATAGTTGGATTCGTTGTGGTCTCGTGATCAAAGTTTGAGCCTGAAACACACCATTTTGCTGGCTCTCCTAACAGTGTAAACATATCTGCTATGCTAGCAATATGCACTAAGGAAGGGATCCGAGTTCTCTTGCCGCCCTGTCGGTGGGGCGTTAAAATGCACTGACTGCACCCCTGCAGAGGAGTAAGACTTCCCCAACGGGGCCACCTGTTGGCTGTGAGTGGCGACCCGTGATGCTTAAAGATAGAGCCCAGGTGGATGAGCAGTTGATGACTTACAATACTCCACTTTGGCCCACTTTGGCCCTATCTAGGGCTAGACGGGCGGTCGGAGTCAAGCCCTAGCACCTATATGATTTTCCCAACCCTATTGCCCTTATGGCAAGCCCCAACACCTTTTTATCATATGGGTGCTAGAAAGCGGTGACTGAGGATATTTAACCCATAGATGGGACCCTAACAGGTACTACCACTCCGGGTCAGAGTGGACTAGAGAGCAATGGTGGTGAAGGGGTGCTCTGCATTCTCCAAACCTCCAAAACTGGAATCTCACCATCAGTTAGAATTTAACGTCATTCCTAGGACATGTAGACTGCATATAGTAATGAAGTTCCAATCCAGGAACCCTGGGGAGTGTGGAGTACCTTTTCATTGCTACTGTTCCCAGGTCCACTCTGGCCCGGACTGGTAGCACCTTTTAGGGTCCCGTCTATGGGCTAGATTAATAAAAAAAATGAGTTTTAAAACTTGAATACCCAACAAGAATGAATAAAACAAAAACGTTTCTCCGCATAAAATAACCCAACACTGGTTGATATGCTGTAAAATCCAACCAACCAGGCAAGGATGAGTTGCTATTATTAAACTTTATTTTTTTTTTTAATTCTCATTTTTATTTGCTCGTGTTTTGACCAGTCTGTTCTCCAGTTCTCTTCAGGTGTCTTGCTCAGTGTCTTGGTTTTCTTTTTGTCTGTAATCTGATCTGTGGGATATGGTGCTTTCTGATGACTCATTCCGTTCCACTCAGCGTTCCGTTGTCGGAGGGGGGGAAGAGAAGTAGCAAGAGGAGTAGAATGAGGAGATCTTTTTTGCCAACTTTGAGCCGAGACGATAGACCGAAATATCAAAAAGGGGAAATATATTGTTGAATACTGGTCGTGTATAATTTTTTTTTACCTTCAAGGTAAATTTAAAAAACTTAAACAAAAGAGCAAATTTCAGAAGTGAATCAAAATCTATCGGTCTATCTACCTCGCTCCATTCATCTATTCTAATCTGATTCTCCCCCCTCTCCCCCCTCTCTCTTTCTCTCTCTCCCTCTCTCTAACTCAGTTGGTACAGCATCTGCCTTGGAACCACAAGGTTCCGGGTTCGATAATGCCCCTCGCCAACTCAGCGCATGAGTAGCACAGTTTGGATCTGTGCGGTAAATTGGTGAGCTGGCGGTAGGTGTGGTGATCCGTCTCAAGCGCAAAAAACAATCTCTCTGGTCTAGAGCTAGTGAAAAGGGCATAGACTCCCTCGCTGGCCGGTTAATACTGAATATTAGTTACTCCGTTGACTTTACTTTATATACATACTAGCTAAAATACCCGGTCCATGACCAGACTAAAAGGATTTTAGAAACACTGAGGAGTGAAAGAGAAAGAGTAAGAAAGGAGAAAGAGAAGGGATAACAGGAAAATAACTTAGCAAATTCCTAATCAAATTTTTAAAAATCGCTACGAATTCGCGTATTACAATGTCCGTTTATTTTAGGATTTTTTTTGTTTATATTTACAATATTATTTTTAAAATGTAGCCGTTTTGAACCATAATCTTATATTTCTAAAAACTTTTTTGTTAATATGACAAAAATTTAATTCAGTTCTTAATTGCAAGTTGAGTTACAATAATAATAAAAAAAAACGTATTCGTTGTACATGCTGTGAAAAGTTCCACTCGATTGATTTCTAATTGTTGAATTATATCATTTAATCAGTAAAAATCAAAATTTAAATTTTGTACTTTTCCTTATCATAAACATATTAAAGCGTATGCGCGATTCTAATGCTCAATGACATCTCTTTTTTGAGTTATAAGTCGACACGTACATACCAGAACAAATACTACTCTGTCTGTCTGTATGTCTGTGTCTCTCTTTTGGTTATAGTATCTTCGGCATGACACTAAACTGCACCCAGCGGTGAGGTTCCGGTTCTGAAGCTCTGTGGAGTGTACATAAACCCATTCATTGCCATTACTCCCAGACCCACTCTTTTAGGCTCTCATCTATGGATCAAATAGATCTGTTTGGTACCAGGAGTGGTTGTGTTAGTCTTAGTATGATCATATTATTTTATCTTCCGTCGGTTTGAGTTTTCTGGGGTTCTTCTACTTCATCTGAATCACCTTGGTTGTTGTCTTGGGTCGTATCTCTCTGCATCTATTTTTGTTCTTAATCATGAACCCGAACAAATCCAACTGCACCCTCTGCAGAATGGTAAGACATCTTGTCCCAATAAAGGGTGGTATTGAGTATTGCACTAAACTGTATCAGATGGTGATGATCCTGTTCTAGAGCACTGAAGAGTGTGGAGTACTCATTCATTGTGTTTATTCCCAGACCCACTCTTTATCCCAACCCTATTGCCCTTACGGCAAACACCAAACGCACCTATATGATTTTCCCAACCCTATTGCCCTTATGGCAAGCCCCAACCCCTTTTTATCATATGGGTGCTAGAAGGCGGTGACTGCGGGTCTACATGTCCTGGGAATGACGTTAAACTCTATCTGATGGTGAGTTTCCAGATTTGGAGGTTTGGGGAATGTGAAGCACCCCTTCATCACCATTACTCCCTGGTCCACTCTGACCTGGAGTGGTAGTACCTGTTAGGGTCCCATCTATGGATTAAATAGAAAAATGTATTTATAAAAAAATTGTATTATCCATTAAGAATTGATTTATTTCAAAACTTTATCGGCATTAAATGACCCACTGAGGTTGATATGCCGTAAAACAAAACAAACAAACAAACAAACACCAAACCCTTTTTATAATATATATACTAGAAGGCAGTGGCTGAGAGTCTTAGAGTCCTGGGTATGAAGTTAAACTGCATCAAATGGTAAACTTTCAATTCTAGAGACTTGGGGAGTGTGTAGTACCCCCCCCCCCCATTGTCATCAATCCCAGCCCCGCTCTGACCCAGATTGGTAGTACCTGTTAGGATCCCATCTATATGTTAAATAGAAGAAATGAGTTTAAAGAATTGTTTTTAAAAATAAATAAGTTTGAATAAAAAAGAATTGAACACGGATCAAGGATTAATAAAACTTCGGTATAAAATAACCCAACAAGGGTTGACATGCCAGAAAGTACAACTCACCATCCTAACACATTATTTGTATTAGATAGAAATAGCTGATATCATATAAGAGTGAATACAATGGATTCTCTACAAATAGAAGAGTAGTTTAAGAAAAAGGCAATTGAACATTGAAAATATCATTGTAGTCAAATAGGCATGACCAACATTTTACGTGTTTTTACCTTTATCCTTGTCAAGAATTAAACATCAACAAAAATCAGAAAAAAAAAGAATCAAACGTATTTTTTGTTCTATTATGAAGAGGAACGATTTTTAAAAAATTACATGCAAAAATTATTTTTTACATTCTTCAAAACGTGAGAAGTTTATAAATTTAAAATCAGTATCTGTCAAAATGGCGCATTTTTGCCGTTTTTTCTCCCTTGAAGATGTGCCTTTTTTAACGGAATTTATTTCATTCTTATAATTAACAAATTCATAGAAACATTTTTTTTTATGTAAGTTTAGACTCTGTTCTTAAGGAGGGAAATAAGTGCCAATTTACAATTGTAAATTTTTAGATAAGAGTTTCAAAGAAGAAGATTCTGTCGTACCGATATTTTGGTCATACCTACAATCAAACATTTAGAAATGAATCAAATTCCTGCATTAAGTAAGTCACAAGAAGTTGATGTGCCGTTAAATGAATAAACCAAACTAAACCAATCAGATTGAAGATTGACCTGTTGTTTGTAAATGGTCACCAATGTCAGAACTGAACAGGCTTATTGCCGCTTAACTTTTGTGATCTGGTGGGAATAGGTGGTTTAACAGTGACTTGACCGTAAATTACATCGACAAATTAATCTAATAATTGTTTGTTGGCTTATTTCTTGGGTGCTTCAATGCAAAGGAATTATCTATATTAGATAATATTTTTATTAGCAAAAAATGCCACCCCGCGGGCACAATATTTAAGATTTAATGTAATGAAATATATCAAATTAGAAAGACTAAAGAAATTAGATAAGAATGCATATAAAAAGATTATACTTATTTTAATTATATTCTAATTGTTTTCTGTATATAAACATTCACAAAACTGATTTTAATACGTTCGAGAATAAAACAATAAAACTAGAGGTCAACAAAGTCATAACTAATCGAAACATTATAAACTCCGACACGATTGTGGGACAAAACATTTCATATTTATAACAGCACAGGAATATGACAAGATACAGAAAATAATAACATACATGTATATAACATAAAGAGTAGATAGAAGGACAGAAGAGTCCGTACATAAAATCACTTACTAGTGATGGGGGGGGGGGGAGGCCGAAACCCCCACGAGAACGGTGATGACAATTATCTAACCCATGTGCTCGTACAGAAGATGAAGCTAAGAGAGAGGAGAAGAGTTTGAACCAGGCGCTTAAATACAATAGCCCCTGGTGGTCACCAGCGACAATCCAGCGGGAAGATAACTCTTCCAGGCAAATTGGAAGATAATCCCAACAACACCAAGTAATTATTTATTTAACCTGGTTAAAACCAGTACGCAAGTTAACCACACCATATATCATGTAAACCTTTATTTCTTAATGATATTTAAGACACATTACCAGATTTTAAATGCATCAATAACAAGGGCTGTTTTGAGGCAAATCTAACTCATATTTCCATAGAGACATCGTTAATAAATAAGATTTATTCTATGTATTAATGGTTTTGACCATAAAACAAATACTCATTAATAAACTTACACAATTCCTGAGGGTATTGTGATGTAAGCAGTGGCGTAGTTTCGATCACAGACAGACAGACAGACACCGAATCTCCATTATGATAAGATGTATAAACGCCACACACTGAATCGTAAATTCGTTTATCCTTGTCAACAGAAAATTCTAACGGATATGATTTAAAACTAAATCAAACAGGCAAACAAAAAGAAACGACCCCACCAAAAAAAAAAAGCAAAATGGTGGCAGCGTTATTCTCACGAAACCATGGATCTACGCTTAGATATGGACTCAGGCCTAGACAAGATTGTGTAGAAGACTTCCGGGGGGTGGGGGGATTTTATCCCCGAAAGTAATACTGATTAAACACAATGATTTAAAGGGTTATAAACAGTAGTTAAGTGCACAGGACAAAATTGGGTCGACAAAAATAATACCCGTTTAAATTCACTGTACGAAAAGAAGTACAAAAGAAGTAGAACGGAGATGCAAGGAAATGTTGAAATCATAAAAGTTTTGCAGCTAATCTGCTTTGCGAACTTATCCTGAGATTTTTTTATCCAGGTAACTGTATGGGGCTAAATTTTTGGTTAGTTTGTACTGGTATCTTGTCCCCAATAAAAGCCGGTTCTTTGTTCTTGTGGGCTGGTACGCTAAAATGGAACTTAGGAACGAAAAGGCATTGATATTTGTTTTATTTTATTCTAATTTTAATTTTCATCCCCACACGTCCCACTGTATCGCGTTGGACATTGGACTGCCAGAGACAAAAAAAAAAGTATTATTTAGGGAATTCGTCAGTTTTATAAAGGATTCCTATCGGAAAACCGATAGTAGAATTATCTTCCCCTGCCGCTAGGGGCTGAATCGCTAACATACGATGTTGGTGGCAAAACCAAACCCCATCACTTATCTGAAGGCTGTCGACCCGAGGAGTCACCTTAACAAGGGCTCCATCCACTGCCCACTTAAAAGGGCAGTTAACCAGGCGAGTCGCACAAAAAAAGCAGTCCTCAACTTTTATATCTTAAGAACTTCCACCCAGAGAGACGTCTCAACAGCAATCCAAACGACGGCGAGTAGAAATCCCTTTCTAGCGCTGATTCACCAACGAACTGTTAATTTCACCTCTCAAGATAAGTCTCGTAGCAAAGCCAACAAATTTGCAGCAATTTTTGTACCTTTATAATACAAGTTTTTTTAAATTCCATTGTGTTGTTTGTCTTCTTTCATCCGAAATAATTGCCGACCACCGGGAGAATAAGACCTCCCTACGAACCCCGTAATTCCTCTTATTCCACGTGACCTCTCGGGGGACCGGGGTTGGATTATTTGGCTATTCCGCGTACGATAGACAATTGCCAACAGACACAAAGTTAAAGAAAGTAATAAGAATTCTGAGGTAGGGGTTATCGTCCTTGTCTACGAGCCTATGTATCGAACCAACCAATCACGAGCCAGCATACTTTGGCGGCAAAGCCAAAGAGACAATTTTTCCCCCTCTTCTGATTCAGCCCTCAACGGAGACAGACCTAAAAAAAAGGGTCGCCCCCTCTTTCTGATCAACCAGCACCGGCGTCAGACGTCAAAATAGAACGTCTATCATATCCGAACTATCAGATCGCCGTAGCTAAGGGGCTTCGACAACCAACCCTACCTCAGGAGTTCAGTTAAGTGACAAATTATAATCTTTTGTGCAGATAAACCAAAAAGTCTGCAAACCTATTGTTTTATGTCCAATACATGTCTTTTATTCGAATTCTAGTTGTTTGGTTTATTCTTTTTCATCGACACCGACGTTGTCCAAATAAGGAAAAGGAGAGGTACAGCTTTGCAACAATATCATCAAAAAACTTGCCATGACAATTTTTTGGTTGGTTGGTTGGTTGGTTGGTTGGTTGTATGGCATGATTTAGACCGAATTCAGTTTAACAATTATAGTTTCCAATCATATATGGGTGACTTCTGATTTAGGTCGGAAAATTAAAACGGAAAGTTTTTTGGTGGTACCCGATGACAGTTTAACTACAGTCTATGAATTAACATTTTGCGAATTGGGTTACGGTTTTAGGGGATTAAGGTTGTTTTTAATTACGTATTGCTTAAAAAAAAAATAAACACAAAAAAAAACCCAAATTACTATACATTTAATTAGCCATTGAAATTAATTATTGAATCTATTATTGAGACAGTTGTTTGTGTTAGTATTGCAATGTATAATTTCAATTAAACTTAGTTTAAAAAATATTTTTCAACTTTAAATGTATAGAAATTTGGGTTTTTTGTTGTTGTTGTTTTTTTAAGCAATACGTAATTAAAAACAACCTTAATCCCCTAAAACCGTAACCCAATTCGCAAAATGTTAATTCATAGACTGTAGTTAAACTGTCATTGGGGACCACCAAAAAACTTTCCGTTTTAATTTTCCGACCTAAATCAGAAGTCAGCCTCATATATGACACAAAACTATCTTCACAATCATTTTAAACAGGTAAAGACTTCACGTTTAGTTGCAATATCAATGTTTCAAGACCCAACGTATTAATGTATTTCCGAATCATTTTAATCATTATCTTAAACATATCTATTTTATGTATTGATATAATTCTTATGGGGTTTTATGATTTTATGTGGTATTATGTGGCTTTATTATGTGGTATGACGTGGGTTTATGTGGTGTTATGTAGGTCGTTTTTGGTGAGCGTTCGTAGGTTGTTTTAAACCCAATTATATTTGGTTCTTCATTCTTATGCGTTATCAGGCTGAAAAGGAATTAAAGTAAAATAAAAAGAAGAGACAAAGACAGAAGGCATTTTTAGGCTTCAGATATTTATTCTAGATTCATAGCTATTTCGTGGAGAGGAAATTTCTTCATGTACCAGTCGTAGCGTCTGTTCCCAGCCAAGGCCTGAGTTGGAATGGCCGAGGGATCTTCTTGGTGCCAGAACGAGGGTCCTTTACTCTGCGCATGCCCAGAGGATTCTTCCTGTCTAAGGGCTGCTGGGAGAGTTTTATTTAATTTTTTTATCTTATTTTAATTCCCACACTATAACAGGTATTATCTCTCCGGGAAAGAGTGGAACTGGGAGTAATGGCAACGAAGAGATAACTCCATGCTCCCCAGAGCTCAAGAGCTTGAGTCTCATCACCAAATATAATTAAGTATTATATTTAGGACACTTGCCAAAATGAGTTTGACAATTTCGGACTGTTTTAAGTACTTCAGCTCTTGGTTGTGAATTCATTGTTATTGTTATTCTCCTAGACTGGTGCTTTATCAAGGCTAGACGGCCAAGTCAAACTTACCATTTAACCCTTAATTGAAGGAGAGAAAGATTATTTTATACCTTTGGTTTGATGCTTACCTGTGAAAATCGTTGCTTCATTTTCACAAAACAATCAAACAAATAAATTGATAGTCTATTATTTCTGTACCTTATTATTTTGTCTAAAAATCACGCTTACTGAAATTTAATTTATTCATTTTTTTTTAATGAAATCTTTAATTATTTTTCAGTAATAACACCAGAGAAGAAAAGTTAGGTTTTAAAAGTAGCAACAAAAATCTTTTTCTTCAATTCAAGTGCCAACTTTCCATTGTATTAAATATCTACTGAACTTTAATATTCGATTAAGTAATATATTGTGCAGATGACAATTACTACACAAAAAGTAATAATAATAATAATAATAATAATAATAATAATAATAATAAAAAAAAAACATTACAACTTTCAAATCAAGACCGAGTGTTGTGTCCCATATTTTTTAATGTTGATGGTATATATTATCTTGGGAACTTTAATCAGACGGACAATAATTTCGGGTGACACCGTGTAATTTGTCAATTTGCACCGTCTGATGGCGAAGGATTGAATTGGGAATATGTTAGGGTGAGTGTTTGTTTTGTTTGTCGGCCTTTAAGTTAAAAACGTGGATATACTACAGTATGATCCTTTATTTAGCAAGGATTCCAAGAATCCATGGATATACGAAAAATGGACGTGCTTACCCGGAAATGGCCAGTGGAGCAAGGGAAATGACCATAGGTACTAAATTAAACTACGTCTCTTTCTCTCTCTCTTTCTCTCTCTCTCTTTAGTCCATCCAGCACACACTGTTGTTACACCGTACACACAATTGAATACCACACGAATTTATTAAATCATCCTAACACACACACACACATACGTATATTTATGTACATACTTTAGTATATTCATGCATGTTTATTTATTTGTACATACATATGTACTTTTTGGTCGTGACTACTTCTTAATGTTTAATTGCGTTGTACGATTTTTTTTTTAATGGTCAGAAGGTTTTTTTTATGTGCTAAGTTCATGAATATGTGCAATTAGATATATAAAATAATGCTGTTCTATTTTTGATTTCATTTTTTTTTTATTAATATTGTGT
>CM042147.1:77626763-77656763 GCA_023376005.1 Doryteuthis pealeii | reverse complement strand
TGTGGCTTCATAATTTGTATTATTAAATTTTTTTGTTTCACTGTTGTTCTCATATAATACATAACATCATTTAACACTTGTAGCCGGAAGGAGAACAATCTACCCCAATGGATCAAATAAAGAATTTGGTTTGAAGCTCCGTAAAGGCTCCAGATTATGACAAGAAACAACTGAAGACAGCCAGAGGGTTAAGCAACTGAAATGTGTATCTAACAGCAGTGATGCTGGTAGCTTTTTAATTCAGTGTGTCCTGGGATGCATGTATTTGATTTGAATGAGTCCCTGGAAAATTTTATGGGTCCCAACTAAAGTTTCTTAATAAATTGTATAGTTTTTATCTATGAACAACTAAAGCTGTCTAACCCCTACCTTGTACCCTATAGTGTGTAATTCATTTTCAAAAAAATATTGAGATGTATTTACAATTAGCTGGAAATGGTGGGGAAAGAAAAAAAAACAAACACTGGGACACATGGATACAATTTTACTGCATCCTTTTAGATTTTTATGCATCAGGGGCACAGGACGCATACCTATCAGCAACTCTGTAACAATAAAGATGAAGACAACAGTCCTAAAAATGTAAATAATAGAAGCTATTATTGTTTAAAAAAGATTATACTAATTAGTTAGTTGAAACCATATAATTTTAGCTTAAACCTAACAAGGGTTGATATCCTTTAAAACCAACCACTATCATTTTAGCCTGAACCTAACAAGGGTTGATATGCTATCAAACCAACCACTATAATTTTAGCCTAAACCTAACAAGGGTTGATATCCTATAAAACCAACCAATATAATTTTAGATTAAACCTAACAAGAGTTGATATCCTATAAAACCAACCAATATAATTTTAGCCTAAACCTAACAAGGGTTGATATCCTATAAAACCAACCAATATAATTTTAGCCTAAACCTAACAAGGGTTGATATCTTATAAAATCAACCAATATAATTTTAGCCTAAACCTAACAAGGGTTGATATGCTATAAAACCAACCACTATAATTTTAGCCTAAACCTAACAAGGGTTGATATGCTATAAAACCAACCAATATAATTTTAGCCTAAACCTAACAAGGGTTGATATACTATAAAACCAACCACTATAATTTTAGCCTAAACCTAACAAGGGTTGATATACTATAAAACCAACCAATATAATTTTAGCCTAAACCTCACAAGGGTTGATATCCTATAAAACCAACCAATATAATTTTAGCCAAAACTTAACAAGGGTTGATATGCTATAAAACCAACCAATATAATATTTGCCCAAACCTAACAAGGGTTGATATCCTATAAAATCAACCAATATAATTTTAGCCTAAACCTAAGAAGGGTTGATATCCTATAAAATCAAACAATATAATTTTAGCCTAAACGTAACAAGGGTTGATATCCTATAAAACCAACCAATATAATTTTAGCCAAAACTTAACAAGGGTTGATATCATATAAAACCAACCAATATAATTTTAGCCTAAACCTAACAAGGGTTGATATCCTATAAAACCAACCAATATAATTTTAGCCTAAACCTAACAAGGGTTGATATCGTATAAAACCAACCAATATAATTTTAGCCTAAACCTAACAAGGGTTGATATCTATACCAATATAATTTTAGCCTAAACCTAACAAGGTTGATATCGTATAAAACCAACCAATATAATTTTAGCCTAAACCTAACAAGGGTTGATATCGTATAAATCAACCAATATAATTTTAGCCTAAACCTAACAAGGTTGGTATCCTATAAAAGCAACCAATATAATTTTAGCCTAAACCTAACAAGGGTTGATATCCTATAAAACCAACCAATATAATTTTAACCTAAACCTAACAAGGGTTGATATCCTATAAAACCAACCAATATAATTTTAGCCTAAACCTAACAAGGGTTGATATCGTATAAAACCAACCAATATAATTTTAACCTAAACCTAACAAGGGTTGATATCCTATAAAAGCAACCAATATAATTTTAGCCTAAACCTAACAAGGGTTGATATCCTATAAAAGCAACCAATATAATTTTAGCCTAAACGTAACAAGGGTTGATATACTGTAAAAGCAACCAATATAATTTTAGCCTAAACCTTACAAGGGTTGATATACTGTAAAAACAACCAATATAATTTTAGCCTAAACCTTACAAGGGTTGATATCCTATAAAAGCAACCAATATAATTTTAGCCTAAACCTAACAAGGGTTGATATCCTATAAAACCAACCAATATAATTTAGCCTAAACTTAACAAGAGTTGATATCCTATAAAAGCAACCAATATAATTTTAGCCTAAACCTAACAAGGGTTGATATCCTATAAAACCAACCAATATAATTTTAACCTAAACCTAACAAGGGTTGATATCCTATAAAACCAACCAAATATAATTTTAGCCTAAACCTAACAAGGGTTGATATCCTATAAAACCAACCAATATAATTTTAGCCTAAACCTAACAAGGGTTGATATCTTATAAAACCAATCAACCAAACAACTTACAATGTATCCTAGTTATGCAGGATATAATCGTGACCCTATTATTGACAAGTAGGCTTGTTTAAAAAGTTAGTCATATAATAAAAAATAAAACAATGGTGCTATATTAGTATTGCACCTCCCACCAAATAAACAATAAAAACTGAGATAATGGTTGAGTAGGTATTCACCGAACCTGTTCATCACTGTTAGGATGTGACACAAGCAGAGATGCCTCCTGCGTTACTGACATAAAAATCTAAAAGGACGCAGAAAAGTCATATCCATGCGTTCCAATGTTTTTTTTTCTTCCCCCACCATTTCCAGCTAACTGTAAATACATTTAAATATTTTTTTGGAAATGAATTACACTGTATGGGGTATAAGGTACGGGTTAGATGGCTTTAGTTGTTTATAAATAAAATCGCTATAATTTATTAAGAAATTTTAGTTGGGAATCATCAAATTTCCCGGGGACTCATTCAAATCAAATACATGTGTCCCAGGACACACTAAATTAAAAAGCTGTCAGCATCACTGCACAAGGTTGCTAGTATGGGGTATCCAGCGAGGATCAAACTCGCTATTACAGTAATAATGGTCCTGCGGGACGAGTTTGCTAACCATTACACCATGATGGGACGCATGAGATAACTGTTGTGTCTTTTCTTAACAGTACTGTAAAGCAAAGTGATCCAGGAAGAAAATGATGATTCCTTGTTGCATCATCATCATCATCATCAGGGTGTGCTGTCAGTACAGGCTCCCATGACCCTCTCGTCAAGTGTCCCTATAAGTCATAGCCCCTGGCTGGTCTTCTGCACAGCATCCATGATCCGCTGTAGGTTTTTTTTGGTCAGCCCACACTAGTGTTCCCATGTGCAGTAATACTGATTGCTTTTTAATTTAGTGCGTCCTGGGATGCACAGATTTAATTTGATGGGTCCTAACTTAAGTTTCTCCCTTATGGCAAGCCCCAACCCCTTTTTATCATATGGGTGCTAGAAGGCGGTGGCTGCAGGTCTACATGTCCTGGGAATGACATTAAACTCTATCTGATGGTGAGGTTCCAGTTTTGGAGGTTTGGGGAATGTGGAACACCCCTTCATCACCCTGGTCCACTCTGACCCGGAGTGGTAGTACCTGTTAGGGTCCCATCTATGGGGTAAATAGAAAAAATGTATTTATAAAAAAATTGTATTATCCATTAAGAATTGATTTATTTCAAAACTTTATCGGCATTAAATGACCCACTGAGGTTGATATGCCGTAAAACAAAACAAACAAACAAAACTTAAGTTTCTTAATAAATTGCAGAGTTTTTATCTATGAACAACTAAAGCCATCTAACCCCTACCTTGTACCCCATACAGTGTAATTTCATTTCCAAGAAAATATTTAAGTGTATTTACAGTTAGCTGGAAATGGTGGGGAAGAAAAAAAAAAAACACTGGGACACATGGATATGATTTTCTGTGTCCCATGGTTAGGATGTGACACAAGGTTGCAAATGTGGAGCATCCAGTGATGATCAAACTTGCTATTCAGTTGTAATGGATCTGCAAGACTAGCTTGCCAGCTATTATGCTATGATGGAAAGCCCTATTTACCCAACCCTTTTGCTACAATTAGGATGTGACACAAGGTCACAAATATGGGGCATCCAGTGTGGATTGAACTTATTATTTTGTAGTAATGGATCTGCAAGACTAGCTTGCTAGCCATTACACCTGATGGGATGCCCAAATGGTGACTTTGAGTATTAAAAACATCTTAGTCGATTTTGTACATGAACCGGCTTTACTATATTATAAGCGGTAGGGTCACAAAGTTGTTATAGCAATTATCTGACCCGAGATTAGGGTTAGGATTATATGCGTTATTTTGCAGTATTAGGATTAAGGTTTCAAATAAGTTAAAATCCTAAATTTATCATTAGGAAATTTTTTTTTCCAAATTTCTAACTTTAAAAAAAATTATTCTCTGCTTTGTTAGTGTTGTTTAACATGACCTTCTCATGAACCAGCAATGTTAGCCTTATTGCAGTGATACGGATAGCTTTTTGATTTAGTGTGTCCTGGGATGAACATATTTGCTTTGAAGGAGTCCCCAGGAAAACTTATGGGTCCCAACTAAAACCATTAAAAACCTACTTTGTAACCTATCCGGTGTAATTCGTTTCTAAGAAACTATTGAAATCTATTTACAGTTAGCTTAAAATGGTAAGGGAAGAAAAAAGAAAAACACTGGGATGCATGGATATGATTTTAATACGTCCTTTTAGATTTTTGTGCATCAGTGACGCAGGACGCGTACCTATCAGAATCTCTGTTATTGTAAATAAAACCATTCAGCTTTTTTAATACTTCAGTAAATTTTACTCCCAAAAATATGGTAAATATATTTACCTACTAAACTGAGGTAGATTATTTTGATTTTTTGGACTGTTGTTCTCATATTTATTGTGGTACGTCATTGTAGAGATTTGTGTAGACTGATCAGTATTCAACTGTGTTAGAAACTGAATCTGCTTCAGTCCACACAAATCTCTACATGGCACTGTGAACAGGATTTTGATTGGCTGGTGGTTTTAGTGTGGATATTTTTATCCATATATACTGTACACTTGATCATGTCCTGTTAGTTGCTACAGAGTGTATTCGATTACACTCTGTCTTTTGTTTTGTCTGGTGACTAGATGCTAGTCACAGCTTTCCTGTGATGGTGAGTATGATCACCATCCTCATGTCGTGCTAGCAGAATGGATATCCATGACAATCTCTTGCCAACCATCCCTATCTTTCATCGTCCTCTGCAGGTCCTCTGTGCAGCATCCAGTTTCTGTGCAGAGCTGGTCTATGTAGATCTATGCGGGACGGCCTATGCTGGTTTCCATAGGAAGTCTTCATTTATGAGTTCATCCTTGCTTCACCAGCAGTGTCCAGCATGTCTTGTTCATCTTACTCGGATGATTTGTGTGGTGGTGGTGGGGGGGCTAGTGGCCATATAGCTGCTTCCTTTTAGTATGTAAAAACATGTTTTGTCTGCTGTATCCTCTGGCCTTCTTCAGGTGTTCCCTGTCTATCTGAGCATAGCAACAACCCAACCTAAGAAATCATTTTGAATAGTTTGACTTGATCAAACAAGGCGTTGAAGAACTTTTGAAGATCTCATTCAAATCATGACGTCAAATTGAATTTCCAGTTTGGGTCATTGCTAAGATCTGGATAGACAGGGAACACCTGAAGAAAGTTGGAGAATACAGCGTCTAAAACGTTGTGTTTTTACATACCACAATAAAGATAAGGACAACAGTCTGTAAAATCAAAATAATATACATCAAGCCTCATCTAAAAAATTCAGACAAATAAAAGTGAGGTAGGTACTTCACTAAACTGAAACTTCCATTCATTGTCATGTAAATGGACTCAACGATCCAAGTTTAAATCATGGTTGAGATTGTGGTAATCTTCAACTTGTTCCTCGTAAATTCCTACTATAAAATAAACAGAACCCTCATTTTATGTCCGTGTTTTTGCAATAAATGTTTTAAATATGTTTGCAAAAAAGTTTTTTAAATAAAGAAAATATATATGTTTGCAATAAATGTTTTTAAATAAAGAAAATATATTCAGTATTGTAAAATAACGAGTGCAAGAAAAATAAAACATTTATTGCAAAAACACGGACATAAAATGAAGGTTCAGTTTATTTTATGGTAGGAATTGACAAGGAACAAGTTAAAGATTACCTAGATTGTTTGCATTTCATATATCACTAATACCCTTGGAAAAGGTATGCATCGACAGTTCTCCCTCCAGCTATAGTTAAATAGTAAATCAGACTGGGTTCTTTGACCTTGGTTAGGCAACCAGTCTAGGAGAAGGAAACTCTGAATTCAAAACTTGTTAAACTCCACTTAAGAAATTGACCTTTTGTCACATCCTACTCAGTCTTGGCAGTTGTTCATGATGGAGCTCCTGATTGATGTTATCGCCAAGTGTGAAGTTCACGCAGTTATTCATTTTTTGAATACAAAAGGCATTAAACCAAGTGAAATTCATTGCCAGTTAATAGAACTGTATAACAAGTCATCCGTAGAGATGTCAAAAACGTTGGCAAGTTGTGTAAGGAGTTTGCAATGATGATGAAATTTAATGCTTCCTCACCAACACAGCAGTGAGCTGGTATAACATGGGCATAAAAAACTGCCACAACAGTTACGAAAATGTGTCAACCAAAATGGTGATTATGTAGAAAAATAGATACATGTTCAAATTTTATGATGAAACATCATTGACAATAGACAATAAACGTTTCTGTGATTTCTAAATATTTTGAAGACTGTACCTTTGGGATTACTCTCATATATATATATATATATATATATATATATATATATATGCTGACAAATAAGTGTCCATCCTGTGTCACTGACACATAAAAATCATATCTCTGCATCCCAGTGTGTCCCCCCCCCCCAATTTCCAGCTAACTGTAAATACATTTAAATATTTTCTTGGAAACAAATTATGCTGTATGGGGTATAAGGTAGGGGTTAGACAGCTTTAGTTGTTCATAGATAAAAACTATACTGTTTATCAAGAAACTTTAGTTGGGACCCATCAAATTTCCCCGGGGACTCATTCAAGTCAAATCCATGTGTCCCAGGATGCACTAAATTAAAAAGCTATCAGCATCACTGTGTGTATATATATATATATATATATATATATATATATATATATACATTTAAATCAATCAATTGGAACATTTTCAGTGCCAAGTACACTTAAATTTCAAAAATTCAATATTAATTACTTTTAAATACTGAATTTATTTACAAAAGATTACTTTGTAAAAAAAAAAAAAAAAATATATAATGCTCTTGGAAAAAGAATGAATCCATATCTTCAGTTATGAGTAAATAGTAGGGCAAAGTGGGCTCTTTAGCCATGGTAAGACAACTGATCTAGAAGGAAGATTTGGAATTCAAAAAGAACTCTTCTCATCAGGTCATGTTGATAGCACTTAGGTATAAATTCACATAAAGTTATTTTTAATTTTGTACAGAATAATTTTTATTAGGTAAGCAATGCATACCTTGCTTCTGAGGAATACTTTACCCTTTCTGACGGACTATAAACAGATATCACACTTTAATCCCAACCTAAAAACTGATTGATTGATTGATAATTGATTTATTTTTTTTAATAGCATATCAACTCATCTGGGGTTATTTCATACCTGGAAAGTTAAAAATCACATTCATTGTATGTTTATATTTATAGTTTTGTGTAGTTGTTTCTTAAGAAAGTTTTTTTTTCTTTTTTGCACACGGACCAATCCAACCACCAATATTTTTTAAACAGATCTATTTGACCCATTGTTGAGATACTACTGCTACAGATCAGAGTGGATCTGACAATAATGGCAGTTAAGAGGTACTTCACACTCTCCATATCATATGCAGTTTTGTGTCATACCCAGGACACCTCATTGTTAGCATTTCACAGAGCACTATTACCCTTGGGAAAGGTATACAACTATTCTTCCTTTAGCTATGAATAAATAATAGTGTAGATTGGACTCTTTAACCTTGGTATGGCAACAGATCTATGAGAAGGAAAAATCTGTATTCAAAACCTGTAAATGGCACTTAAAAATTGACCTTGTGCCACATCCTGCCTGGTTGGATAAATACATGCCGAGGACACTTATTTTTTGGGAGGAGGGGGGGGGGCCTTAAATCAATGTAGGTGATACAGTCTGTGCATTTGAAGCCCTGCCAACAGGGTGTCCTAAAAGCTGGAGAATAATATTGGTCATTTTGTATTTTTTGAACTGTGGTCCTCATCCTTATTGTTATATACACAGCACTTTGGCTGATGTGCCCTTCTGGCCTTCTTCATGTGTTTCTTGTCGAATTGGGGAACCTTCCCGAACTTGAAGAGAAGGTTCCCAAGTTTGACAAGAAACACCTGAAGAGGGTCAAAGGGCACATTGGCCAAGCTGTTGTGTATATAACAATGAAGATGAGGATAACAGTCCAAAATTTTCAAATAATACAAATTACAAGACTCATCTAAAAAGTTCAGACAAACAATATTGGTCGTCATTTATATATGTCTGTTCTATTGTCTTGCGTAGTTTTAAATTTCAAGAAAGAAAAAAAATTCTATTTTTGTTCACTCTGAATGTAGATTTCAAAGATGACCCTTATCATTAGCCACTTCATGATGACAGACAAGACACTTGCGTTTAAAGAATGCATTCTTATTCTTTTATTCTAACGGCACCCTAGAAATTCTGCAGAATATATGCACAATAATTGCACAAATTTAAACTATGGGGGTAATCCCAAAACTAAGGTTTCCAGTATATTCAGAAATCCCAAACATTTATTGTTAATGATATTTACATTTTAAAATTTGAACATTTATCTATTTTTCTTCATAAGTGTTATTTTAGGGTATTTGCCTCTCATCCCACTTGTGAGGGCATGACACAAGGACATTTTTATGTGGGCCCACCCACAAACCGAAGCTCATGGGTGGTAGTCACAAAAAATGCGTCGATCCCGTCGGCATTCTATCTCGAGGGGGGCGCCTCAGGCGCTGGGCAATAAACCCAGCCCTGCTCCTTTAAATCAAGGGGCAGGTATTGCCTGGGGGGATAGCCCCCGGGGATCAACGCTGCTGATTTACATTAACAAACACAGGCCCCAAATGGCCCGTGCTATTAGTGCATTTTAGTGGTAGTGTCAAATAAAAAAAATCTGCTATGTCAAGACTGAGCGTGGTAGTGAGGCGCATGCAGGCACAACAAATACAACAGTGTTGCCAATAGCTGCACAAAGAGTCCTCTGCATCCTCAGTGCTTTGGAGACCTTACTTTGGTGATTACCCTTGTACAAATGTCAGCACAAATTTCTAAAGCAAATAATGCTTTATTATTATTTAAAAAACTTACTTGTTTATCAGTCCCAAATTTCCTTAGAGGATAAGGCTTAGTTACCGTCATAAAGTTCTTAGACTGATAATTTTTAGATGTACAGTCAATGATAACCTGGCTGCTACTATCTTGTCTGAGTATCTTTTACTAACTCACCTTTCCTCTTCTCTCAAACTCTCCCTCCCTTTTCATCTTATCCTCTTACCCCTCTAATTCTAAGTTGTTAATTCCTATCTCTAAGGGGTCAGGTGGTATGTCAGTTAACTGTTGGGTTTTTTTGAACCGGGATTCAAATTGCAGAAATTTGTTTGGTTAATTAGGATCCAGCTGTGTTACGAGCTGGGTATGTTGAAGTAAGCTAGTATGCTGTTGGTTTGAACAACAGCAACTAAGCACTACTGACAGGTGCCCAAAACAGCTGGTATTTATGTAACTCAGGAATACTTCATTCATATATTTGGGTGATTCCATTCCTTGAGTCCTGATTGGCTGCTTGGTTTCTGTGATGTTATGATGCTTCATAAATACTCTGGCATTCTGCAGTAGGTTTGCAACAAGGATAGATCCGTATTAAGTTACGGCTTCCTTGTTGCCTTGTCTTACCAATTCAACGGTAATTAGAACTCTTTTACCAGTATGATGTTTATTCTACACAGATGATCCCAGAAAGATTGAGACATTAAGCTTAACGTCTCCAACACAAGGTCTCACCACATGTCCTGAAGAAGGTTGCAAAAACCGAAATGTTACAGCTTCAAGAATAAATATTCATCCTTTGGAACACCTTGTTTTTTTTTTACATTTTTCCACATATATAAAATATATTAAAAAATTCCCACAAATAAAACTATAGTGTATGCTTAGTGTAAATGGGGGCAAAAACAGATGAACTGCATTTGAATCCCTGTAGCCTTCGCATGCTACTTCTCCGACATCTCTCCTTTCTTCCTCCTAGTGGGACGGCATCACTCGAAGAGCACTGGTACTGATGACTACTACCCACATTCATGGCGGTTGGCAGAGTCATTATTCAAATCAACTGCCTTGTGAGAATCATGCAGTTTATGCTAGTCAACTGCCCCATGTTCAGCGTGGACTACCTTGTGTTACTTAGGTCAGAGGGATAGGTTGTGTGCACTGCAAAACACCCCAGTACCCCAAATTTTTCTCATTGCCTGTTAGATTATTTTGATAATATAAGGTGTGCTGAAGATCCTAACTTTAATTTATAAACGCTTCCAAACTGCGTTGGCTGAATCAGCCAATCAAAACGCTCAAACATGTATTTGATTTTCTATTTAAAGGCGTTGATAAATTGTTGCTCAGTTGCTCGCTGGTGTTGAGGTGAATTAGCGTACTGTTGGTTTGAGCAACAAGCTAAGCACAACTGAACCAGTGCCAAGACAACTAGTACTTATGGGAATCCAGAATAGTCCACTCATGCATTTGGGTGATTCCATTCCTAGAGTCCTGATTGGCTGCTTGGTTTTCTCTGATGTTAGGAGGCATCATAAATAACCTGGCATTTTGCAGTAGTATTTGCAGCAAAACAGATTCGTATTAAGTTACGACTGCTTGCTGCCTTGTCTTACCAATTCAACGGTAATTGACACTAGTATGATTATTCTACAGCTGGATGTACAAGGATTATTCAAATCTTTAATAAGAAAAGTGTAGTAGTGTCACATGGTTCCAGCTTGGATGGGTTTCACTACACCATCACATTTTATACCCCTGGTGGTCAAAGATCTATTGTTTAAGTTGGTTGGTGGTTCCAGCTTGGACAGGTCTCACCCCACCATCACTTTTCTTACCCCTGCTGTGGTCAAAGATCCATTGATTGGAACATCTAGCAGGACTAGTCCAGGTTTGTCATAAGGCATAGTCACCAATGACATTAAGAATGTCAAGGGTTATAAGGAGTGTAGAAGTTTTGAGTGTAATTTTTTTGTTTTCTTATTTTTATTTGTTTTTTAATTTTGTATTAACCCTTTGAAATGGAGCTGCTGGGTATTAGTGTCATTACCTATACTACCAAAAGTTTGGGACAACATTGATATTTTCCTCTAAACTTAAAGGAACGAATTAAGTTTCATGTCTTTAAAGAAACAAATTTATCTTTCTATATTTGCATGCAATTATGCAATGATTCAAATCTAAATGAATGTAAAATAGTTATTATTTCAATTAAAGCAAATTTATATTTTATTTTCATCACAAGCATTTATTACAGCAGAGCAAATTCTTGGCATCCTTTCTAGTAACTTATAAAAGATTATTGATGGAAGCACATGGTATAATGGTTAAAGTCATGGGAAATGGACTCGTCGCCACGAGTTCAAATCCTGGATGTGGTAATTGCATTTCACTTAGCGCTAATACCCTTGAGAAAGGTATGAATTCTACACTCCCTCCAGCTATGAATAAATAGTAGGGCAGACTGGGCTCTTTAACCTTGGTTAGGCAATCGGTCTAGATGAAGGAAAACTCTGAATTCAAACCTGTTGAACTTCACTTAAGAAATTGACCTTATGTCACATCCTGCTTGTGCGGAGGGATTGGTAAATATATATAAAAGAATATTGATGGAAGTGATTCCTAAGCAAGTGTGTAAACAATTTGTGCTTATTCCTTGGCTGTTCACTTTGAACTTTATCATCAATTTTGTCTCAGACTAGTTCAATTGGTGAAAGATCTGGAAACAGAGAGGGTGGGAAGAGTCATAATTTAAAAAATTCCCTTATCTTTAATTTGATTTTAGATAATTTGGACACAGTTTTGAGCTGTGTTTTGGTTCATTGTTTTGTTTGTATTTTATATAAGGGTTTTCATGTACACAATAGGTGAATTTATTTATCCAACTCGGAGATGCTGATAGGTACGTATCCTGTGTTGCTGACTCATAAAAATCTAAAAGGATGCAAAAAAAAATCATATCCATGCGTCCCAGTGTTTATTTTTTCTTCCCCACCATTTACAGCTTACTGTAAATGCATTTCAATATTTTCTTGGAAATGAATTAGATGCTATGGGATACAAGGTAGTGGTTAGACAGCTTTAGTTGTTCATAGATAAAAATCTACAATTCATTAAGAAACTTTAGTTGAGACCCATCAAATTTCCCGGAGACTCATTCAAATCAAATACATGCGTCCCAGGATGCACTAAATCAAAGATCAGTCAGCATCACTGCCAACTATGTAAATATCTTGGGCTAGATGGGCGGTCGGAGAGGCCCCCTCCGATCAATCAGCTGGTCACGTCAAGCCCTAGCACCTATATTATTTTCCCAACCCTATTGCCTTTATGGCAAGCCCCAACCCCTTTTTATCATATGGGTGCTAGAAGGCGGTGGCTGCGGGTCTACATGTCCTGGGAATGACGTTAAACTCTATCTGATGGTGAGGTTCCAGTTTTGGGGAATGTGGAGCACCACTTCATCACCATTGCTCCCTGGTCCACTCTGGCCCGGAGTGGTAGTACCTGTTAGGGTCCTATCTATGGGTTAAATAGAAAAATATATTTATAAAAAAATTGTATTATCCATTAAGAATTGATTTATTTCAAAACTTTATCGGCATTAAATGACCCACTGAGGTTGATATGCCGTAAACAAAACAAAACAAACCAAACCAAAATCAGCATCACAGCCAACTATGTAAAATTAGCTTAGAGAACTATTCAGGTTGGTACCAAACTTTTGCTCGGTAGTGTACATAAAAAGTGGGTGGCTTCTATACTGCTATTGCCAATAAAATATTGCAATTTTATATCTTCTATATAATTTTTATGATTTTTAAATAATATATTTTAAATTGTCTTTAGAATATTATAGCATGTTATTTAACAGCCTGTAAAGTGGTTGAATATCAGATTACAATATTTTACAACTTCAACTATTTTTCAAACCAGGAGCCTAGGCTGAAGAATCTGACAGTTGTCAGAGGATCAGGGCTCTAAAAGTTAAATTAGCTGGGTTTCACTTATCAGTTTAATGTTTTCGCTAATGCTGTTTTTTTTTGGGGGGGGGGTTGGAGTTTGATCGTCAGTCAGGTCTATAAATAATCTGCCAAAGAACTAGAGTGACAGGAATGAATGATTAATGGTTGTCTTGACAGGGAACAATGATTCATGCCTTTTGTTGGAAGTGGTCAGTACTTCTCTTCTCAGTTCTAGACATATTTCAAATTGTTATTTCAATTGGATGGACTGCACTTTACTAACTCATTGCATCTTGTGTCAGGTGGTCAAGGTGTCTGGCCAATCCTTTCCCTGGTGATGACCTTTTCAATTTTGCTTATGTCAGCATTTATTGAGTTTATTTTCCAAATCTTATTATAAATCACCAATTGTTTGTCTGTTTGTCCATACAGTTAAGGTTCTGCCATTTTTGGTTGAATTTTTAAAAAAACAACAAAAAAAAAAAAACTTTCAGAAATTGTTAGTTTCATGCCTGGAAAGTTTTTAAATTATAAGAAATCTAACACAAATTGATATAGATGGGATCTGTACTGACCCTGTATGTCTTACTATCCCCATTTCACAGTGCCGCCCTGTCGGCTCGGGCGTTAGACTGCACCACTGCAGAGGGGTAAGACTCCCCCAATGGGGCCACCTGTTGGCCGTGGGTGGCGACCCGTGATGCTTAAGGATAGAGCCCAGGTGGATGAGCAGTTCATGACATGCAATACTCCACTTTGGCCCTATCTTGGGTTAGACGGTCGGCCAGAGAGGCTCCCTCCGATCAATCGGCTGGTCACGTCAAGCCCTAGCACCTATATGATTGCCCCAACCCTATTGCCCTTATGGCAAGCCCCAACCCCTTTTTATCATATGGGTGCTAGAAGGCGGTGGCTGCGGGTCTACATGTCCTGGGAATGACGTTAAACTCTATCTGATGGTGAGGTTCCAGATTTGGAGGTTTGGGGAATGTGGAGCACCCCTTCATCACCATTGCTCCCTGGTCCACTCTGACCCGGAGTGGTAGTACCTGTTAGGGTCCCATCTATGGGTTAAATAGAAAAATGTATTTATAAAAAAATTGTATTATCCATTAAGAATTGATTTATTTCAAAACTTTATTGGCTTTAAATGACCCACTGAGGTTGATATGCCGTAAAACAAAACAAAACAAACCAAACCAAATCAACAGTGCTTACCCACTCTCTGGGTAATCATTACAAGATTGATGGCTCTCTCCATCCCCATATGCATTTGGTTGGTTGGTCTGTTGGTTGGTTTTATTTTACAGCATATCAACCCTTTTCAGGTCATTTAATGTCAAATCAAGTCATTTTGATAAATGATTTAACTTCATGTGTATTTGCTTAGATATCTCAGACAAGTTGCTTACAGTACCTGGTATTGTTTAAATGGTGACCCAAATAAGTATTGAACAAGCTCAGTGCTGCTTAACTTTTGAGAACTGGTGCTATCAGTGTGGCTTGATTGTCACTTATATGCACTTATATATGCGCGTGGTGTAATGGTTACCGTCGTAGGAAATGGACATGAGACGAGTTCAAATCCTGGATGAGGCTGTTTGCATTTCACATGACACTAATAGTAATACCTTTGGGAAAGGCATACATCCACCTACTCCCCTTCCAGCTATGGGTAAATAGTTGGGCAGACTGGGCTCTTTAATGTTGGTTAGGCAACCAGTCTAGGAGAAGGGAAATTCTGAATTAAAACCTGTTAAGCTCCGCTTAAGAAATTGACCTTGTGTCACATCCTGCTCATGTGCAGGTGGTTGGTAAATCATATATATATATATATATATATATATATATGCACTTGGAATCTCTCTGTTTTAGCCAGGTCAAGCTGCTAAGAAGAGGGATTTCATTTCAATGGTTGCCTGTTTAAAAAAAAAGACTTTGAAACAGAATATTTTGTTTAAGTTTTAGGATAATGTTCCTTTTTTCGAGGGTACTTCATAGGTTAGGTTGGTTGGATTTTATGGCATGTCAACCCTTGTTGGGTTATTTTATGCCAAAGACGTTTTTTGTTTTATTCATTCTTGATGGGTATTCAGATTTAAAAAATCTAAACTCATTTTAAAAATCTATTTAACCTATAAATGGGAGCCTAACAGGTTATTGAAGTCAGTTAGTCTACTGTTGGTTTTAATAACAGCAGCTAACTAAGTACAACTCAAGCAGTGTCCAAGACAGCTGGTATAAATAGGAATCAAGAATGATCCATCCATGAATCTGGGTGATTTGGGTGATTCCATTCCTTGAGTTCTGATTGGCTGCTTGACTGCTTGATTTGAATGACATTGTGGGGTCTTATATATACTTTGTCATTTTGCAGTGGACTTTGTAGCATTCGGGTTTGTATTTGAGTTACAACTGTTTGTTGCCTTATCTTCCCAGTTCGACGGTAATTGGAACTTTAATTATTCTTCACAGGTAACTACCTCTCCGAGTTAAAACTGGAGCTTGACAATTAGATGCTGTTTATATGTCGTATCCAAGACACAAAGGTACCAGAGATCTTCAAATTAAACCAAAGCCATATTATGCATGTTCAGTACCCCATTGTAGATAAATGATAAAAGTAACTAAAGGATCCTTTAAAATATAAAGAGGGGCCGGGTTAGCTCAGTCGGTAGAGCATTCGGCTAGAAACCACAAGGTTCCTAGTTCAATACCGGTCCTCGCCAACTCAGCGTATGAGTAGCACAGGGATCTGTGCGGTAAAGTAAGGAGCTGATGGTAGGTGGGGCGCTCCACCTCAGATGCTAAAAACAATCTCCTTGGTCTAGCGCTAGTGAAAAGGGGATAGACTCCCTCGTTGACTGGCTGATACCGACTTTAGGCTGCCCTGACGACTTTTAACCCTTTCACTGTGTAATTGAATTTCATGGTCAATCTTGTAATGAGGTTAATTATCTACTAAAAAATAAAACTGATACCGGGTCGGAAAGGGTTGGTGAAATGTTTGGAAGTCACTGGAGAGGGTAGATCCACTTCTCACAGCAGAAAGAGAGCTTTTTTCCAAAGCTGTGGGGTTCTACTTTCCACAAACAATATGAAAGATCTGTTTGAAAATGTCAATATGGAGGATATTCTCTCTTTTTTGAGGGAAATAAAATTATACCATAGAATATAGACATGAAACAAATCAATACCATACAACATAATCCCCAATAATGCTAACACATTGTTAAAACCAATTACTAAAAAGTATAAATATGAATACACTATATGTATAACTTCCTTACCATTAGGCATGACATAACCCCAGATGGGTTGATATGCCATTAAAATCAATTAACAAACAAACCAGTTAACAGTAATAAAACTTTCAGTGGATATATCCACTTTCCGCAGCAACATGGTTAATAAACTAAATATGATATTACGTCTTTTCTTTTTACTAATGATCATCTAACAACCCATACATAATATGCTATTTTATCATAGTTGGGATTGTCCGGCAGTCTTTGATACCCATAAATTTTCCACACCAGCTACATTATAGTACATATTTTAGTACAGATCCATTACTACTGAATAGTGAGTTTGATCCTTGCTGGATGCCCCATTACTTGTGCCACATCCTACCTGCAGCGAATGGATTTGGTAAATACCATACTTCCTTAAGATTTCACTTGATTTTCTTTTAATATTTCTGTTCCCTTTTTATATAGTTTTTAATGATTTACATGTTACTATAAAAAAAGGATGGCCAATTGGTTAGCCATTATTTAAATATTTAGGGTAATCTTCAACTTGTTCCTTGTAAATTCCTACCATAAAATAAACTGAACCCTCATTTTATGTCCGTGTTTTTGCAATAAATGTTTTATTTTTCTTGCACCTGTTATTTTACAATATTTTACAATACTAAATATATTTTCTTTATTCATTTTAATATTCACTTCAATGTGTATATTCTAAAAGTTTTTATTTTGTGAGAATGGTTAATTTTAAAGTGGGGGTTCGTTTTACACTTTAACTTTTTACTTGTAAATTCCTACCATAAAATTAGGCTTGGCTCAGATAATGCTCAAGCCTATTTCTATGGTAGGAATTTATGAGTAAAAAATTGAAGATTACCGAAGTGAATATTAAAATAAATAAATAAAATATATTTAGTATTGTAAAATAACGGGTGCAAGAAAAATAAAACATTTATTGCAAAAACACGGACATAAAATGAGGGTTCAGTTTATTTTATGGTAGGAATTTACGAGGAACAAGTTAAGGATTACCAGATTTAGCCTTGTTGGCTGAGGCAGAAGAATGCACCAACTGCACCTCTGCAGAGGGGTAAAATCCTCCTGGGCTACCTGTTATGCTTAAGGACAGAATCCTAGTGGCTGAGCAGTCCATGACATGCAACTCTCCACTTTAGTTAGACAGGTTGTTGGAGAGGCCCCTCCAATTAATCGGCTGGTCACGTCAAGCCCTATATGACCGTCCCGACCCTATTGCGCTTATGGCAAACCCCCAACCCTTTTTATCATACATTCTATAAACAAGTGGCTGAGAGTCTTGGTGTCCTGGGTAAGATGTTAAACTGCATCTGGTGGTGAAATTCCAATTTTGGAGCTCTGGGGAGAGTGGAGTACCCCTTCATTGCCATTACTCCCAAATCCTCTCTGACCTAGAGTGGTAGTACCTGTTGGGATCCTGTCTATGTGTTAAATAGAAAATAAAATTAGTTTAAGAATTTTTTTTTAAAAATTGAGTTTTTAAAAAATTACATGTATAAAACAAAAGAATGATTAAAACAATATGTATTCGGCATAAAATAACCCAACAAGGGTTGACATGCTGTAAAATCCAACCAACCAACCATTTAAAAGTTAATCCTTCTGTGATTCAGAATTTTCACTAATCTGTCAGTTAAGTAGTTCTAACAGTGCTGGATTAGTAATGATTCACTGATATAGAGTAGGTACACTATTAAATATCTTGGTTTTTATTTTATTTTATTTTTGTATCTTTTTAGGGGAGGGGTGCTTCTATGTGTTACAAAATTATATTCTTCACTGTGAAGAAGACAAAGAAACAAAAAGAAAGAAAACTGTATATATAAACACATACTAAGTATAATAATTCAGTATTTCTAAACCTTTTTTTTTGGTCATGGTCCCTCTTCATCCCAATGCAAGTTTTTTGTGCCCCTCAAAATCTCATGGCCTTAAAGGGGCCATACAGTCCTCATTGAAAATCACCTTAAATAAAGAATAAATTTGGAGTTTTAAATTCTAAGATACTGAAAACAAAAAATGGCTATTTTGCATAGTTCAGATTTTTTAAAAATACAATAAATAAATATTTATGTTAACTCTGATTTATTTAACATTTTAACTTGATAATAAGTTTAATATTTAAAAAAATAATTAATAATTACAAAATACTCCATATATATATATTTTTTTTTTGGGGGGGGGAGCCCTAAATTTTCTGTATCCTCATAATTTTTCAAATTTGGCCTCCTCAATATGATAGAAACCCCGGTATAATTTGTAAAGATTTGAATGAGCCCAACAAACATTGATAACCTAGAGCTGCCACTGATACACACACACATACATACATACATACATACATATATATACGTGTGCATTTGTGTATATACATGTGTGTGTGTATATATGAATATACATATGTGTGTGTGTATATATATATATATATATATAATATATATGTGTGTGTGTGTAAGTGCATATATGTATGTGTATTTGTATATACTGTTCTGATGGAAATTCCACAGAATAATTACACAAATCTGAGCCATAGGTAACATTCTCAGATTAATCATTGTTGATTTTATATTTTGATATCTGTTGAATTAATAACAATGTATGTAATAAATAAGTATAATATTACAATAGCAAAACAAATATATCCAATGGATAAATTGAAGATCTACTTTTTGTGAAGTAAGTGGTGCACTTTTCTAGGTAAATATATTTATCTTATTTTTGAGAAAAAAGTTGGATATTTCGATCAAGACAATCCCTTATGAAAAGACCAAAAAAAACCTGATATTAAAATATAAGATTTAAAATGAATTTAGTATTATTTGGATTATTCGGACTATTGTCCTCATCTTCATTGTTATCTGTACAACGTTTTGGCCAATGTGCCCTCCGGCCTTCTTCAGGTATTTCTTGTTGGACTCTGGAACCTTCTTGTTGTAATCGGGAGCCATCATGGGACTTTGAATCCAACTCTGTATTCAGTCCACGGGGGTATCCTGTTCTCATTCCGCTAACCATAGCTGGGGTACAGGTCTTAAGCTGTATTAATTATCATTCTATGTTACTGCTGCCCCTGACCAGGACTGAACCAGCAGTCTTTAGATAACTGTCACTTAGAACTGTCTTAACCTTACTCCTTTATCCACTAGGCTATGTGTCCAATTCTAAGTTTTACTTTTCTTAGACTGGTTACCATACTAAGGTTAAAGAGCCCAGTCTACCCTACTATTTACCCATAGCTGGAGGTTGAATACTTGGATACATAAAGTTCCCAAGGGTATTAGCGCTTTATGGAATTTAAGCAGCCTATAGTAGCCTTTAAGTATATATAGTCCTGTTGGTAGGGTTTAGAATATGCTGTTACCTCTGCAGAGTGTAAGAAAGGGGTTTCCTTATTATGACGCTAAACTGCATCTGATGCTGAGGCTCTGCTTCTGGAGATCTGGGAAGAGTGGTACATTTCACCACTGCCATTACTCCTAGGTCTTCTCTTACCCTGAGTGCTAAAGTTCCATTTATGGGTCCCGCCATGTTGGCTGGGGCATTAGAATACACCGACTGCACCTCTGCAGAGGGGTAAGACTCCCCCAATGGGGCCACCTGCTGGCTGTGGGTGGTAATCCGTGATGCTTAAGGATGGAACCCTGGTGGCTGAGCAGTCCATGACATGCAACACTCCACTTACTCCACCCTTACTTAGGCTAGACGGACAGTTGGAGAGGCCCCCTCCAATCAATTGGCTGGTCACTAGCACCTATATGGTTGCACAAACGTTATTGCACTTATGGCAATCCCCAAACCTTTTTATCATATGGGTGCTAGAAGGTGGTGGCTGAGGGTCTTCATGTCATGGCTATGACATTAAATTCTATCTGATGGTGCGGTTCCATTTCTGGACGTTTGGGGAATGTGGGGTGCTCCATTATCACCATTGCTCCCCGGTCCACTCTGACCCAGAGTGGTAGTACCTCTTAGGGTCCCATCTATGGGTTAAATAGAAAAATGTGTTTATAAAAAAATTGAGTATCCATTAAGAATGAATTTATTTCAAAACTTTGTTGGCATTAAATGACCCACCGAGGTTGATATGCCATAAAACAAACCATCTATGGGTCAAATAGATGTTTAAAAATGATTTGCGTTTGATAGAAACACATGAAAAAAAAATTGAGAAACAATTACAAAAAAATCTAAATATGAATATACAGTGAATTAATTTCCCTAATCTCAAGTCATAAAATAACCCTAGACAAGTTGACATGCCATTAAAATCAATCAATCAATCACACACCTACATACATTGTATTTACTTCAAGTTGCTACTTTCTTTTTAAAATGAATCTTAAGAATTAATCCTGTGTTTTGGCAATGGAATTTTTCATTCTGCACAAGCTTACATCTTATTCGACAATGATTTGTGCTTCCATATATATATTTACTAAGCCTTTCGCATGAGTTGGATATCACACAAGGTCCATTTCTTAAGTTGGATTCATACCTTTCCCAAGAATATTAGCGGTATGGGAAATGCTAAAAGGTTAATTTCTTAAGTGGAGTTTAACAGGTTTGAATACAGAGTTTTCCTTCTCCTTGACTAGTTGCCTAACCAAGTTTAAAGATCCCAGTCTATCCTACTATTTATCCATAGCTGGAGGGAGAATAGTTGGGTTCATACCTTTCCCAAGATATTAGCGCTATGTGAAATGCAAAAACAGCCTCGTTCAGGATTAGAACACATCTCAATATATCCATTTTGAACCACGATAACCATTACACCATGTATCTCCAGTTGTCTTTCAATATATATATTTACCAACCTCTCTGCATGAGTGGGATGTGAGACAAGGTCAATTTCTTAAGCGGAGTTCAACCAGGTTTGAATTCAGAGTTTTCCTTCTCCTAGACTGGTTACCTAGCCATGGTTAAAGAACTCAGTCTGCCCTGCTATTTACCCATAGCTATAGGGAGAGTCGGATTCATACCTTTCCCAAGGGTATTAGGATTTGAACTCGGTGCGACGAGTCCATTTCCTATGACTTTAACCATTACACCACGCGCTTCCCTTGTCTTTCTATATATAGTGTCACAATGATCCGTGTAAACTATGATTTTATCATAAATACACAAAGAAATAATAATTGCAGAAATTCATGGGTGTTTCAGCAGCATCAGTCGGCTATTGTAAACTAATCCATTTACTTTTAATTCACCTGTGAGTGGTGCTACTTAGCCTTGTGGGGTAGCTGAATTGTGTGTCATAGTTGTTCTGTTTGTACTTTCCTCTTTTGCCAGGTATCTCATTTATATGATGTACAACAAAAAATGTTTATGGGCTTTTAGATCAGAATATATATATATATATATATATATATATTGAACATGTAACAGAAGCCTGTCTGTGGCCATTTACATTTTGCCATATGGTTATTTGTTTTGGTTGTGTCGAGTTGTCCGATGTGGCACATAATTTTATTCCTTAGATGCTGAAATATGCAGAATTAGAATCAAAAAAGTTCTTTTTTAACTAACCTACAAGCAACGTCAAAAGACTAATTTGTTTTACCTGTTGGGCAATTAGAGGATATATAAAGGTTTCATTCTAAAAAAAGTCTAGAAGCAGGTGATATCCAGCAGAAACTCTTACAGTTGAGGATTATGCAGATGATCTAGTACTTCTGCAAATACACCAGCACAAGCGAATCACAGCTGTGTAGCCTAGAAAAGGTGGCAAGAGGCATTACTTGTCATGACTAAACAAAAATAATCTAAAAACAAATACCTCCCAAACCTCCCAGAAGGGTACATATTGTAAGCTGAAATGTACAGTGCATATATATATATTTAATATATTTTTGCTTGAAGGCAATTACAATGCGCATATCGCATAAAATTCGATAATTATAGAAGATAATAATGACAAGTGAATTTCACAAAGAATTATTCGGTGTGTAGAACATCGTACAGACTGTTTCCACTTATTTTAAGTCTCATCAGCGATGTATACTAACGATTTCCCTCCGACAGAAATCGAAACCGTGACTTCAGCAGGATAGTCAAAACTATACTGCTTCAGCCACGATACAGCATGGAAAATTCTGCGAAATTAACCTGTCAATGATACTGAGACGTCTCTACCATATGAGGCAAGGGGACGCTGAGTGAACAATTCTGACTATCCTGCTGAAGTCCGGTTTCGATTTCTGTGAGGGAAAATCGTTAGTATACATCACTGATGAGACTTAATAAAGTTGAAACAGTCTGTACATGTTCTACACACCGAATAATTCTTTGCGAAATTCACTTGTCATTATTATCTTCTATAATTATCGAATTTATGCGATATGCGCATTGTAATTGCCTTCAAGCAAAAATATAAATATTAATATAACTTTGTTCAACAATGCTTCTAAAAATAAACAAAACATCCAAAAATCTATATATAATATAAGAAGATTTATATTATATATATATAAGTCTTACATACACGTGTTTCGAATTTACTTCTCATCAGTGTAGCTTTTACTTTAACAGCTACCTCTAGCCATAATTGAAACCTGACTGAATTTTCGTCTGCCAAGTCTTTACCCATGCGGCTATTAGTGGCTGTCAATTTTGGGGAACAATTAATTGATACACCCTACATGGGATGTTATTATTAACACCAGAGGACTTTAGACTTGTAAACAGTAGAGTTTTCAGTTATATGCCAAGCGTGAATTTCATTAATGTCCCTCTACAGTGCTCTACCACATGGGAGCATATATATAATATATATATATATATATATATATATATAATGTCATCCACATATACGTGTTTCAAAGTTTATTCTCATCAGTGTGCTTTACTTTAACAGCTACCTCTAGCCGGGATTCAAAACCTGACTGAATTTTCATATATATATATATATATATATATATATTGTATAGTCTACTAGCCTAGAAAAGGTAGCAAGAGACATAGACCTCTCTATATGAGATCAGTAGACAGAATTAGATACTGAAATATGCAGAATTAGAATCAATAAAAGTTCTTTTTTAACTAACCTGCTAGTAACATCAAAGACAAATTTGTTTTACCTGTTGGCAAATTAGAGGGATATAAATCTTAATGTATTCAATAAAAGCTTCACAAGAAACAGGTGATATCCAGCAGAAATATTACAGATAGATTGACTGACTATGCAGATGATCAGCACTTCCAACAATACACATGCACAGGCAAATCACTCTTGTATAATCTAGAAAAGGCAACAAGGATTGACCTCTATGTAAACTCAGATAAAATGGAGAATTACAATCAATAAAACTTTTTTTTTTCTTTTTAACTAACATACTAGCAACATCAATTAGAGAAATTTTCTATAAATGCTGGGCAAATTAGGGGTATATATTGAAAGCTGAAATATAAAGTGCACAATTAATGTGTGTGTGTATATATGTTATATATATATATATATATTATATATACCAAACTGTGGTAAACCCTTGTGGTAAGAAAAAACCCGCAAATAGTTTGATTGTAAAAAAAATACTACCAAACATCACCTGGGGAAGAAAAAAATTTTTTTGAAAAAAAGACCAGATAGTCGTACAAACTGAAAATAATCGGTTGATACTATCATACTTGGCCAAAATAAAAAACAATTATATATATATGAAAAAAAAAAAATATATTATTTTTTTTTTAGTTTTTGAATATCCTGCTGTTAATAATATATATATATATATATATATATATATTAAACAGCAGGATATTCTAAAGCTAAAAAGTAAAGAATGCTCAGTACCTTAAGTAGAGCCAATAAAACGTTTAACCTAATGAGTCAATATACCCCACACTACTAAAAGTTTCGCTTGTGCTCTTCAGGGCATAGATATGATCTTGCCCTGAGAACTTTAAGCGAAACTTTAGTAGGTATATAAGTTTATAACTATATATATATGTATATATTCACCATCCAAAGGGTGTCTCCATCACCATTGGAAATCCACAGCTTTTGGCATACTTTGGAAAATCTGCAGCAAAGAAGGGATCTGCTTCTCTTGACTGGGATATGTATGCAGGGTTAGGGACTGCTTGTGAATTTCTTCTTCCCTCCTTACCCTTTTCTGAATTCGACTAACTTATCTCATTCATTCGGGAAATGGTGAATTCGTTGGATAAAGCCAAGGTCAACTGACCAGGTAAATGCTGTCACAACAACATATATATCACAAACCTCTACACAAGCAGGATGTGACACCAAAGTAATTTCTTAAGCATAGTTTTAACAGGTTTTATACTGAGTTTTACTTCTAAATAAATTGTCCTATTCAGTGCTTACTCTATGCAGCACTACTTAGACCAGTGGTTCTCATCAGAGTGCCTCAGGTTTGCACTCATGGTGCGCCCCAGAGCTTTTTCAGGTGCGCTCTGTAGTATTCCTGAAAAATCTATCCAGATATGAAAAGCAAATGTATACTAAGTTACTATATTATACCATTTCTTACGAACACTCTGTTTGTTCATTGCAATATTATTATTGATAGTTATAAGTTACTTTTCTTGCAACTAAATAAAAAAAACAGGTTTAAACAATTTATTGAGAAAAATTATTTTATTTGCAATTTTCACCTCATAATTTATGTGAACTGGGATTTTCAACCCTCACAACAATTAAGTGTAAAAAAAGAGGAACTCTTCAATGCATTGTGAGGAAATGAGAGTTTGTCCTCAAAAAAGACCAAACATTGAAGAAATCGCAAGGTCTCATTCAAGCTCATGTTCTCATTAACACAGGAATGAATAAACTTCATAGAGGTATGTTAAATTTGCTTTTTGTTAAATTTGTTATTTTTATATATTTAACAGTTAACTTAATAACTATTAGTCCTATTTGTATACAGTCGCTATCAGTATCTGTAGTACTGTTAAGTGCGCCCAGACTGTATAAAGTTGAAAGAACCCACTGCTCTAGCAAAAAAAACGCTTAGCTTTAGAAAAAGCTTGATGGGAAATACACATGGATACTGTATGCAGTCTTGAACAAATTTTGGAAAGTAGCCCCCCCCCCCCAAAAAAAACAGCTGTATGGACCACTTGCCTCCCCACACACAAACCATCCAAGTAAGACAAACCAGACATGCAGGAGAAGCAAGGACAAACTCATGAGACATTTTCCTGTGGACACACCAGTCTAGGCCAACCTGCAAAAACCTACATCAATCAGCTCTGGGGATTCTGGATGATGTGTGGAGCACCTGCCAGGGGTGATGACCGGTAGGAACAAATGGTGAGAGAGAGTCATAGAAATCTGTACTGTCAGCGTGATCTGATGATGATATGTATACACAATATTAGGTAATTTTCACCTTTAGTTGTCAAAATTCCTAGCATGAAATTGTGCATGCGCATTATCTGAAATGAACTTAATTGTTATTAAGAACACATTTTATAACATTTTGGTGTTAAAGCATGCAGTTGTATTGTTTTCGAAAAAGTTTCTAAGATTTGTTTATTTCACACGGAGACTTTCAAAATGGCTGCCGGCTTGGTTCAAAGTGAAAGTCAAGGGAGGTTACTCTAATTGCTTTATTTGCTAGGAATTTAGCAACTAAAGGTGAAAATTACCAATATTATTCATAAATGAGTACACATATACCAATATTTATAAACAGTTTGTTTATACAAATTTTTATTATTCTAATCATCATCAAGTCAATTGCTAACAGGATGGATTCCCTTGACTCTCTCTCGCTATCCATTCTACTGCATCCATGTCGTTCAGGCTGCTGTATGTAAGTTTTTGATGTTCAGCTAACACTGGTGTTTCCATGTGTATGAGTCCACAGTAGAATGTTACTTATGAGTTCATACTTACTTCTCCAACAGTGCCCAGCATAATCAAATGGATATTATTAGATATTATTTATTACCAAACTACAGAAATAAAATTCTGTAACCAAAAAAAAATTACAATTACCTCTATTTAGAATAGAATTGCATTCTCTCCCATTCTTTCATTTTCTCTCTCTTCTCTATATATATATATATATGAGGTGTTACTTTGGACACCTATACATCTTCATAATTTTTGCACAAAAAGCAAGAACTGTGATATCTAATGTGTATTATATATATTTACTTTGTCGTTAATTGTTTTATTTTCATTACTTTCATCCGGACATGCATACATATATACACACCAACTGTTATTTATATATGTATAATTTACCAAACCGTCTGCACGAACAGGATGTTCAATTTCTTAACCCTTAATATCTGCTGAGAAGTCCAGAGCCCAATTCCTATCAGGATTTATCAAAAATGACTAAAAGCGGGCCTTTTCATTTAAAGTTACTGTTATTTTCCTTAAATCAAAGACTTCTACATGTTTATATTAAATTTTAACAAGGCTATCGTTAGGGGCAAATTAGGGAAAACGAATGTGACTTCTGGCCAGTGGAATGAGGTGGTATTGAACATTAAGAGTTAAGCAGAGTATTCCTTTCCCTAGACTGGTTGCTTAATCAAAAATGTTAAAAACCCAGTCTGCCTTACTATTGTACCCATAGCTGTAAGAGAATAGATGCATACCTTTCCCCAAGGTTATTACTATGTGAAAGGCAAATAGCCTCATCCAGGTTTTGAACCCGGGTCACTAAGTTCATTTCCTATAGCAATAACCATTACACCACATGCCTCCATTACTTTATTATATAAGTTGCTCAGCTGTGTACATGTCCTGATTTTAAATTTCAAATTTTAACCCTTAGAATCTGAGTGGCCGGTATTTGTGCTGCTCCCCAGAATTGAATATTCCCAGGTGGCCTGAATTCTGACTGGAGAATCAATAAATAAAATAGTTTTGATCTGTTATTTAAAATATTTACAACATTTTACATCTTCAGTCGAGAGCCTGGGGTGGGGGCATAGTGTTGCGGGGGAGGGTGCTCGAGGTTTCGAGTTTTAAATAATTCAAAGCTTCAGTCTCAATAGTTTTTGATCTCACTTTTGTGCACATGTATACTCATCTGTCACATCCCACCCATCGTCAACCCTAGAGAATATTCCAAGTGCCCCACGCAAAGGGGCAAAATATCCTGGTTGCTGAGCAGTCCATGACCTGCAGCACATCTCTTTGGCCCTTACTTGGACTGGACAAGCGGCCGGAGAGACACCCCCTGATCAATTAGCTGGTCACATCAAACCCTAGCACCTAAATGATTGTCCCAACTCTATTTCCTTTATGCCAAACCCCCAACCCTCTTTATCATGTATGTGCTAGAAGGCGATAGCTGAGGGTCTGCGTGTCCTGGTTATGACAGTAAACTGCATCTGGTGGTGATGTTCCAATTCTGATTCTCATTTTGAGTAACAACAGTTTCTAAACCAGTTATGGAGGTCTCCTTCATTGCCATTACTCCCAGGTTCAATCTGAACTGATGTGGTAGCACCTGGAAGTTTCCCATCTATTTAGTCAAATAAATCCGTTTTAGATATTTGTATTCAATAGGACTGGTGCCAAAAAAAAAAAAAAAAATCCTCTTAAGAACAACTACACAAAATATAAATATGAAACTACAATGAAATGTGGGTTCCCTAACCCTCGGCAGAAAATAACCCTAGACAGGTTGACATGTTATTGAAAACCAAACAATCATTTTAGTAAGCCTGCCCTATCGGTGGGGCATTAGAATGCCACGACTGCATCTCTGAGCGAATATAAACTCCCCCAATGGGGCCACCGTTGGCCGTGGTGGCGACCTGTGATTTGCTTAAGGATAGAACCCAGGTTCCTTAAGCAGTCCATGACTTGCCAATACTCCACTGTGGCCCTTTCTTCAGCTAGACGGCTGGTTGTTTGTCAAGCCCAGCACCTATATAATATAATAATATAATAATATCCTTTCAGCAGTATATAGGTTGAGACCTGCAGCTGTTCCTTAATAAAACATTCATCATAATTCCACAGAATATTTATAATCTTTCCACAGATTATCTAATATTGCCTTGAAGGAGTTTAGTGATGGGGCATTCACTATTGATGATGCGTAGTTTATTCCATGTATTCACCACTCTGTTACTCAAATAATTTTGTCTTGTGTTGCTTTACAAAATTTTTTAAAGAGTTTTAATTTATGTCCCCTGGTATTGTTATTTTAAGCAATGTTTATTAGGTCAAATTTCGTTGAATAAAAACCATGTGTATATTTGTAGGCTTCAATCATATCCCCTTATCATGTCAATAACCAAACTTGGTAAGTCAATGTTCCTAAGTCTTTCTTCATACGAAAGGTTTATTTTTTTAATCATTCACTACCTTAGTAGCTCTCCTTTGAACTCCCTCAATGAGTTTTATGTCCCCTTGATTAGTCTTGGGCTCCAAACCACATTAGCAAATTTCTAAATGAGGTGTTACCAATGCACTGAATAAATTTTTCAGCATTTCTTATCATGTATTCATATGACCTTTGTATTAATCCTAATATCTTGTTGTTTTATTTTACTTGTATTTTCTATATTGTTTGGAAAATTTTAATTCAGGTCCACATTCACACAAGGTCTTTTTTCTAACTCTGTATCCTTTAGTATTTCTCTTTTCATTAGAGTAGAAATTTTTTGAGTTATTTCTTCCTATGTGAATACTTACATTTAAGATGTATTGAATCTCATTTGCCATCTATCAGACCAATCTACAAGATTTGTTAATATCAGTTTGGATTTTATTCAGTATCATTTTGATCATTAACAATAGAGTATATTTTTGTATCATCTGCAAATATTTGTGTTTGTAGCATTTGATCATATCCGGGAGAATCGTTTATATACGATTGCCCAACGGCAAGCCCCAACCCTTTTTTATCATATGGGTTCTAGAACGCAGTTGTGGGGTCTACATGTCCTGGGAATGACGTTAAACTCTATCTGATGGTGAGGTTCCAATTTTGGAGTTTGAGGAATGTGGAGCACCCCTTTATCACATTAGCCCCCTGGAAATTTTGATTATTGTATGAAGAGTGGAATGTATGAGAAAGTTGTAGACCACAGTGTGACGAAAGAGGCCATTATTTTATGGTAGGTGTGGATAGGAATTTTTTTTATTCTTTGAGTGGGAAGGGAGAGGAGACAAGGAAAGTATGGGAGAGTGTTCATTATTTATATACCTCGCCCACCCCCAACAAGCACTCAGCCACCTCCTCATTCTTATACACAAACAAATTCCAAATCTTTTGATCTTTCCCCTCTACTTTCCATGATAGATGCCCTCCTGACCAAACCAAATCCTCACAAACCCATTCCCTTCCCATCCTGAATACTCACAAACTCTCCCCCATCTCGCTCTTT
>CM042147.1:77596058-77626663 GCA_023376005.1 Doryteuthis pealeii | reverse complement strand
TTTTTATAAGTAGTGAGAGTGAGGTAGAGTGTTATATGAGTTTATGTCATTTGTTGCACATGTATGCTGTATTAGTCTTTTATTTTAGTGCATCTCTTGGACACATGGATTACTTTGAATATTTAGTCTCCCTTGTGAGGTAAATTTTGATTTGGGTTTCCAACTAGTTTTTGTATATAAGACTAGTTTTAGTTTTTTATCTATGATACAACTCTAAAGTGTTCTTAACTCCTTACTATTTCCTTTATCCATACAAGCATATACTTGTTTCCAAGAAACTTTAGTTGACCCAATCAATTTTTCGCGCCTCGGTTGACATCATTCAGAGAGTCATTCTCATGTTGTCTCGTCTATGATGCACTAAATTAAAGCTATTCATGTCGAGTCACATGTTGTGTAATATATTATATATGATATATGAGTTTATTTTTTTTGTTATTATTTATATCTTGTATTTTCTTTGTGTTAGTGTGTTATTAGTATACATATATAATTACAGTTCATATTATTCAATTCAATTGGATAGTTTCAGTGCCAAATACTAGTAAATTTTCAAAACATTCAATATTAATTTACTTTTAATACTGAATTATTATCAAAAGATTACTTTGAAAAAAAAAAAAAAAATATAAATGTCTCTTGGAAAGAATGAATCCATATCTTCAGTTATGAGAAATAGTAGGGCAAAGTGGTGCTTCTTTAGCCATCGGTAACAACTGATCTAGAAGGAAGATTTGGAATTCAAAGGAACTTCTCATCAGGTCATGTTGATAGCACTTAGGTATAATTCACATTAAAGTTTATTTTAATTTTGTACAGAAAATGTTTTAAATTAGGTAAGCAATATGCATACCTTGCTTCTGAGAATACTTCTACCCTTTCTGACGGGACTATAAACAGATATCACACTTTAATCCCACGCTAAAAACTGATTGATTGATTGAATAATTGCATTTATTTTTTTAATAGCAATATCAACTCATCTGGGTATTTCATACCTGGAAGTTAAAAATCACAATTCGTTGTATGTTTATATTTATAGTTTTTGTGTAGTTGTTTCTTATAGAAAGTTTTTTTTTCTTTTTGCACACGGACAATCCAACCACCAAATAATTTAAACAGATCTATTGACCCATTGTTGAGATACTACTGCAACAGATAGAGTGGATCTGAACAATAAGGACAGTTAAGAAGGTACTTCACACTGCTCCATATCATATGCAGTTTTGTGTCATATCAGGACACCGTCATTGTTAGCATTCACAGAGCACTATTACCTTGGGGAAAGTGTACATACATTCTTCTTTAGCTATGAATAAATAATAGTGTAGATTGGACTCTTTAACCTGTATGTGCACAGATCTATGAAAGGAAAAATCTGTAATTCAAAAACCTTAAATGGCACTTAAAAATTGACCTTTGCGCAATCCTGCCTGGTTGGAAATACATGCGAGGACATTCTTATTTTTTGGAGGAGGGGGGGGGCCTTAAATCAATGTAGGTGATACAGTCTGTGCATTGAAGCCCTGCAACAGGGTGTCCTAAAAGCTGGAGAAATAATATTGTCATTTTGTATTTTTGAACTGTGTCCTCATGCCTTATTGTTATACGTACAGCGCACTGTTGGCTGATGTTGCCCTTCTGGCTCTTCATGTGTTTCTTGTCGAATTGGGGGAACTTCGACTGAAGAGAAGGTTCCCAAGTTTGACAGAAAACACTTAGAGGGTTGTGTCGAAGGGGTACGATTTGGGCCAGAGCTGTTGTGTGATAATAGAGCAAGTAAGGATGGGTTATAACAGGGCCAAATTTCAATAATCAATTATCCAAGACTTCTTGTTTCTCTTAAGATGAGTGCGAGTACAGTATTACAATTAGTATTGTACTTTCTTTCTTTTATATATGTCTGTTCTACTGGCTTGCGTAGTTTTTAAATTTCGAAGAAGGAATGAAAGAGTCTTATTTTGTTTGTGTTCACTGCGGTAATGTAGATTTAAAGGAGGGATCCGCTTATTTCAGTTTAGGCATTTCAGTATGAGGACGGAGGACAGGACGACACTGTGCGTTTAGCAGAATGCATATCTTATTTTAATCTTTTATTCGAAGACTGCACCACAAAATTCTGCTGAATATAGTGCAAGTAATTGCACCAATCTATACTATGGGAGGGTTAGATCGCCAAACTATATGGTTTTCCAAGTATATGTTCAGCTATATCGAAAGATTGTGAGTGTGATTATTGATGATGTTTTTTACTAGCTTTATAATATGGGAAGCATTGTATCCTGGTTTTCGGGTCACTAAGTGTTGAGTTCTTAAGGTATGTCTTGTCGCTTCATACTACTAGTGAGTTGAGGTCAGTTCACGAGAGGATCATTTGTTGACTGTGGCCACCCATCGGATTTGACTTGACTCATGGGTGGGCTAGTTGTCTACATTAAAAGTGAGTGTCGTCGATCCCATTCGGGCAGCGTTTCTCCTCGAGGTGGGGCGCCTGCAGGCACTGGTGGGCAATAACCTAGCCGCGTGGCCGCCTGTTGAATGCGAAAGGGCGAGGTGATGACCGGGGGGGGATAAGTCTCGGGATGCGAAGAGCTGTTGAAGTGATGGTACCATTAGCCAGAACACAGGCCCGAGAGAGCCCGTCGCTATAGTGGCAGTTAGTGGTGATGCGTCAATGATGAGCTAATCGGCCTTTGTTTTTATTATGTATCTGATGACATTATGCAGTGGTGAGCGCATGGCAGGCGACAACAGTATCTACCAGTGTTGCCAGCATATAGTCTCACGAGAGAGATTTTTTCGTGCATCTCAGTTGTCTTTTGGAGACCTTGCTTGTGTTGGGTGGAGTGGCCTTGTTAGGCGATATGTCAGCTACAAATTCCTAAAGCATGATTAAGTTTTTTTATTATTGTATTGTAAAAGAACTTACTTGTTTATGCAGTCCAAGATTTCGCTTGAGAGTGATGAGTATCTAAGTTCGTAGTAGAGGTTCTTAGACTGATAATCTTTTAAGATGTACAGTGCAATTATTATACTCTTTTCTAATCTTATTCTTGTCGTGGAGCGTTGTTCACTAACTTTGCACGCTTTTCTCTTTTCTAATACATCTCCCTCCCTTGTCATACTGATTGCGTAGTGTTTTATAGGCTTACCTTTTTTCTTTTTTTTTCGCGCTGGTTGGTTCTTGTGTTTTCTGTTGCCTCTTTCTTTATTGTCCTTATCTGAGTGTTTGTAATTCTATCTCGTTAGGGTCACGGGTTGTGTATGTTCGTTTAATATCTGGTTTTTGTTGTGAAGTCTCGGGTTTGATTCAAATTCGCAGATAATTGTTTGGTTGTGAAGTTTGTATGGTGTAGTTCCAGGTCTGTGTTAGCTGAGCTGGTTAGGTTGTGTGGTTTGTAGGAGTAGCTAGTATCCTGTTTGTTTTTTGTGAGATACCTGAAGCAGGCGAACTAAGCGGACTACTGTACGGGTGGCAAACTACATGCTGTGTGAGTTATTGGTATACTGCTGTGATACTCCCATTATGTAATTTGGGTGATTCATTTCCTGTTGAGTCGCTGATTTGGCGTGATCTTGGTTCGCTTGTGATGATTAGATTGAGGCTTCAGAATGATTATTTTGCTGAACGATTTATCTGCAGTAGGATTGCAACAAGGTATAGATTCGTATTAAGGATATTCGGTTTGTTGTCCTTGTCTTGAACAAATCACGGTAATAATGGAATTCGTGGATTATCTAGTATGTATTTTTATCTTACATCAAATGATCCAGAAAGATGAGCTAGTGTAAGTCATTATACGTCTGCTATATGAGAAGTTCTTCATCCACATGTCCTGAAAAGGTTGAAAACCGATAAATTGTTATAGCTTCAAAGAATTAAAATTCATTCCTTTGGAAGCACCTTTTGTTTTTAATCTACATTTTCACATCATATCAATAAATAAAAAAATGTTCCACAAAATAAAACTATAGTGTTTCTTAGTGTAAATGTGGGGGCAAAAACAGATGACTGCATTTGAAATCCCTTGTAGCCTTCGCATTGCTACTTCTCCGACTATCCTTCTCCTCTTCTCCTAAGTGGGACGGCATCACTTGAAGAGCACTGGTACTGATGATACTACCCACATTCATGCGTTGCAGAGTCATTTCAAATCAAACTGCCTGTGAGAATCCTGCAGTTTCTGCAGTCCAATCTGCCCCATGTTCTCAGTGTGACTGACCTTTTATTTTTTATCTTAGCTATCTAGGTGTGATTGTTGTGTTTGGTATCACTCATATACATGTCAGTTCCCTCAAATTTTTTAATCACTGCCTGTTGGATTATTTTGTAATACATATTAGTGTTGAGTGTGCGCTGAATGGTATTTCCTAATTTATTTTTATTAATACGCTTCCAAAACTGGCATTGGTCTGATTCTAGGCCAATGCGATAAACTGTCTCAACATGCATTTGATTTACTATTTAAAGGTGTTGATAAATTGTTTTGCTCAGTTGCTGTTGAGGTGAATAGCGTACTGTTGGAATTTGACGCAACGATAGCTAAATCGAACATGAACCAGTGACAACAGACTATACTTATTTGGAATTGCTTCAGAATATTCACTCATTGCTCATTTTTTGGGTGTTCTCATTGCCTTAGAGTCCTGATTGGCTAATGTGCTTTCCTGGTTCGTGCTGGCGTTTGGTTGTCCTCTGATGTTCAATGTAAGCATCTATTATCCGGCATTTTTGCGAGTAGTATTATCGCAACACACACGAGTTCTTGATTATGACTGTTACGACTTGTCTTGCTGTTGGCTGCCTTTGTGGTGTCATTTGATCCAATTAACGGTAGATGGTTGTTTGAGGAACTAGTATGATTATGTTTCATCTAGCTTGTATTTTTTGTTTAGCTAGGTAGGGGATGGTAGGTCTAAATCTTTAATTGAGATAGATGTGTATATTTAGTGTACTATGGTTTCTCAGTCTTGGATGGGTTGTTTTTATCGAGCGATCCTATTCAAGTTTTTAGTACGGCCTGGTGGTCTAAGGATTCGCTGTGTTAGAGTTGTGTTTGGTGGTCTTTTCAGTCTGTGGACAGTGTTCACCCCAGCCCGTATCACTATTTTTCTTTGGTATCGGCTGCTTTCTCTATTAGTGTCTGGTAAGGATCTTCATTTGATGTGGATGACGACTCTTAGCGGGATGCTTATTCTCTAGTTGTTGTCATAAGGCATAGTTTACCAGTATGTATACATTAATAGAAATGTCAAGGGTTATTATAGTGTTTTGAGTTGTTGAGTGTACATGAACTTTTTTTATTTTTGTTTCTTATTGTTTGAGTTTGTTCTCTCTTTTATTCTTGTATTTAGACCTCTTGAACAATGGTATTTCAGTTGTTCTTATCACTTAGATCTTTATCTTTTTTGCGTGACATGATCTTGGGACTACTACATTGATATTTTTTTCCATGCTTTTCACCTTAAAGGATGAAATCAAGTTTTTCATGTCCTATTAAGAAAAATTTATTATTCTATAATTTAGCATGCAATATTCAAATCTAAATAAATGTTAAAATAGTTTAATTATTCAATTAAAGTAAATTTTATTTTATTTTCATCACAAGCATTATTACACAGAGCAAATTCTTGGCATCTTCTAGTAACTTATAAAAGATTATTGATGGAAGCACATGGTGTAATGGTTAAAGTCATGGGAATTTGGACTTGTCGGCCCCGAATTCAATCCTGGATGTGGTAATTGCATTTCGCTTAGCGCTAATACCCTTTGGGAAAGGTATGAATCCAACTATTCTACCTCTAGCTATGGATAAATAGTAGGATTGACTGGGACCTTTAAACTTGGTTAGGCAACTAGTCAAGGAGAAGGAAAACTCTGTATTCAAACCTGTTAAACTCCACTTAAGAAATTAACCTTTTAGCATTTCCCATAGCGCTAATATTCTTGGGAAAGGTATGAATCCCACTTAAGAAATGGACCTTGTATGACATCCAACTCATGCGAAAGAGTTGGTAAATATACATATGGAAGTACAAATCATTATTGAATAATCTACTCTCCCTCCAGCTATGAATAAATAGTAGGGCAGACTGGGCTCTTTAACCTTGGTTAGGCAATCGGTCTAGATGGGAAAAAACTCTGAATTCAAACCTGTTGAACTTCACTAAGAAATTGACCTTATTCACATCCTGCTGTGCGGAGGGATTGGTAAAATATATATATAAAAGAATATTAGAGGAAGTGATTCCTAAGCAAGTGTGTAAACAATTTCGCTTATTCCTTGGCTGTTCACTTTGAACTTTTATCAAAATTTTGTCTCAGACTAGTTCAATTGGTGAAAGATCTGGAGACAGAGAGGGTGGGAAGAGTCATATTTTAAAATTCCCTTATCTTTTAATTATGATTTAGATAATTTGAACACAGTTTTTGAGCTGTGTTTGTTCATTGTTTGTTTGTATTTTATATAAGGGTTTTCGTGTACACAATAGGTGAATTTTATTTATCCAACTCGGAGATGCTGATAGGTTTAGCATCCTGTCTTGCTGACTCATAAAATCTAAAAGGATGAAAAAAAATCATATCCATGCGTCCAGTTAAGTTATTTTTTCTTCCACCACCATTACAGCTTACTGTAAATGCATTTCAAATATTTTCTTGGAAATGAATTAGATGCTATGGGATACAAGGTAGTGGTTAGACAGCTTTAGTTGTTCATAGATAAAAATCTACAATTCATTAAGAAAACTTAGTTGAGACCCATCAAATTTCCCGGAGACTCATTCAACAAATACATGCATCCCAGGATGCACTAATCAAGATCAATCAGCATCACTGCCAACTATGTAAATATCTTGGGCTAGACGGGCGGTCGGAGAGGCCCCTCCGATCAATCGGCTGGTCACGTCAAGCCCTAGCACCTATATGATTTTCCCAACCCTATTGCCTTTATGGCAACCCAACCCCCTTTTATTATCTATGGGGTGCTAGAAGGCGGTGGCTGCGGGTCTACATGTCCTGGGAATGACGTTAAACTCTATCTGATGGTGAGGTTCCATTTTTGGGGAATGTGGAGCACCTCTTCATCACCATTGCTCCCTGATCCACTCTGACCCGAGTGGTAGTACTGTTAGGGTCCATCTATGGGTTAAATAGAAAAATGTATTTATAAAAAATTGTATTATCCATTAAGAATTGATTTATTTCAAAACTTTTGTCGCATTAAATGACCCACTGAGGTTGATATGCCGTAAAACAAAACAAAACAAACCAAAAATCAGCATCACAGCCAACTATGTAAAATTAGCTTAGAGAACTATTCAGGTTGGTACCAAACTTTTGCTCGGTAGTGTACATAAAGTGGGTGGCTTCTATACTGCTATTGCCAATAAAATATTGCAATTTTTATATCTTCTATATAATTTTTTTGATTTTTAAAATATATATTTTAAATTGTCTTTAGAATATTATAGCATGTTATTTAACATCCTGTAAAGTGGTTAAATATCAGATTACAATATTTTACAACTTCAACTATTTTTCAAACCAGGAGCCTAGGCTGAAGAATCTGACAGTTGTCAGAGGATCAGGGCTCTAAAAGTTAAATAGCTGGGTTTCACTTTCAGTTTAATGTTTCGCTAATGCTGTTTTTTTTTTGGGGGGGGGGCAAGTTTGATCGTCAGTCAGGTCTATAAAATATCTGCCAAAGAACTAGAGTGACAGGAATGAATGATTAATGGCTGTCTTGACAGGGAAATGATTCATGCCTTTTGTTGGAAGTGGTCAGTACTTCTCTTCTCAGTTCTAGACATATTTCAAATTGTATTTCAATTGGATGGACTGCACTTAATACTAACTCATTGCATCTTGTGTCAGGTGGGTCAGGCGTCTGGCCAATCCTTTCCCGGTGATGACCTTTTCAATTTTGCTTATGTCAGCATTTATTTAGTTTATTTTCCAAAATCTTATTATAAATCACCAATTGTTTGTCTGTTTGTCCATACTGTTAAGGTTCTGTCATTTTTGGTTGAATTTAAAAAAACAACAACAAAAAAAAAAACTTTCAGAAATTGTTAGTTTCATGCCTGGAAAGTTTTTAAATTATAAGAATCTAACTCAAATTGATATAGATGGGATCTGTACTTACCCTGTATGTCTTACTATCCCCTTCAACTTTAAAAGATGACCATTTCACAGTGCCGCCCTGTCGGCTGGGGCGTTAGAATGCACCGACTGCACATCTGCAGAGGGGTAAGACTCCCCCAATGGAGCCACCTGTTGGCCGTGGGTGGCGACCCGTGATGCTTAAGGATAGAGCCCAGGTGGATGAGCAGTTCATGACATGCAATACTCCACTTTGGCCCTATCTTGGGCTAGACGGGCGGCCGGAGAGGCCCCCTCCGATCAATCGGCTGGTCACGTCAAGCCCTAGCATCTATATGATTTTGGCAAGCCCCAACCCCTTCTTATCATGTGAGTGCTAGAAGGCGGTGGCTGCGGGTCTACATGTCCTGGGAATGACGTTAAACTCTATCTGATGGTGAGGTTCCAGTTCTGGAGGTTTGGGGAATGTGGAGCACCCCTTCATCACCATTGCTCCTGGTCCACTCTGACCCGGAGTGGGTAGTACCTGTTAGGGTCCCATCTATGGGTTAAATAGAAAAATGTATTTATAAAAAATTGTATTATCCATTAAGAATTGATTTATTTTAAAACTTTATCGGCATTAAATGACCCACTGAGGTTGATATGCCGTAAAACAAAACAAACCAAACCACTCTCTGGGTAATCATTACAAGACTGATGGTTCTCTCCATCCCTATATGCATTTGGTTGGTTGTTTTATTTTACAGCATATCAACCCTTTTCAGGTCATTTAATGTCAAATCAAGTCATTTTGATAAATGATTTAACTTCATGTGTATTTGCTTAGATATCTTGGACAGGCCTCAGGCTGCTTACATTGTTTAAATGGTCACCCAAATAAGTATTGAACAAGCTCAGTGTTGCTTAACTTTTGAGAATCATTGCTATCAGTGTGGCTTGATTGTCACTTATATGCACTTATAGATGCGCGTGGTGTAATGGTTACCGTCATAGGAAATGGACATGACGAGTTCAAATCCTGGATGAGGCTGTTTGCATTTCACATGACACTAATACCCTTGGGAAAGGCATACATCCACCTACTCCCCTTCCAGCTATGGGTAAATAGTAGGGCAGACTGGGCTGTTTAATGTTGGTTAGGCAACCAGTCTAGGAGAAGGGAAACTCTGAATTCAAACCTGTTAAGCTCCACTTAAGAAATTGACCTTGTGTCAAATGTTTGGAAGTCACTGGAGAGGGTAGATCCACTTCTCACAGCAGAAAGAGAGCTTTTTTCCAAAGCTGTGGGGTTCTACTTTCCACAAACAATATGAAAGATCTGTTTGAAAATGTCAATATGGAGGATATTCTCTCTTTTTGAGGGAATAAAATTATACCATAGAATATAGAACATGAAACAATCAATACCATACAACATAATCCCAATAATGCTAACACATTGTTAAAACCAATTACTAAAAAGTATAAATATGAATACACTATATGTATAACTTCATTACCATTAGGCATGACATAACCCAGATGGGTTGATATGCCATTAAAATCAAATAAACACAAACCAGTTAACAGTAATAAAACTTTCAGTGGATATATCACTTCCGCAGCAAACATGGTTAATAAACTAATATGATATTACGTCTTTTCTTTTTACTAATGATCATCTAACAACCCATACATAATATGCATTTATCATAGTTGGGATTGTCCGGCAGTCTTTGATACCCGTAAATTTTCCACACCAGCTACATTATAGTACATATTTTAGTACAGATCCATTACTACTGAATAGTGAGTTTGATCCTTGCTGGATGCCCCATTACTTGTGCCACATCCTACCTGCAGTGAATGGTTTTGGTAAAATACCATACTTCCTTAAGATTTCAACTTGATTTTCTTTTAATATTTCTGTTCCCTTTTTTTATATAGTTTTTAATGATTTACATGTTACTATAAAAAAAAGGATGGCCAATTGGTTAGCTATTATTTAATATTTAGGGTAATCTTCAAACTTGTTCCTTGTAAATTCATACTATAAAATAAACTGAACCCTCATTTTATGTCCGTGTTTTTGGCAATAAATGTTTTATTTTTCTTGCACGTTATTTTACAATTTTTACAATACTATATATTTTCTTTTTATTCATTTTAATATTCACTTCAATATGTATATTCTAAAAGTTTTTTATTTTGTGAGAATGGTTAGTTTTAAAGTGGGGGTTCGTTTTAAACACTTTAACTTTTTACTCGTAAATTCCTACCATAAAATTAGGCTTGGCTCAGATAATGCTCAAGCCTATTTCTATGGTAGGAATTTATGAGTAAAAAGTTGAAGATTACCGAAGTGAATATTAATAAATAAATAAAATATATTAGTACTGTAAAATAACGGGTGCAAAAAATAAAACATTTATTGCAAAAACACGGACATAAAATGAGGGTTCAGTTTATTTTATGGTAGGAATTTACGAGGAACAAGTTAAGGATTACATTTAGCCCTGTTGGCTGAGGCAGAAAAATGCACCAACTGCACCTCTGCAGAGGGGTAAAATCCTCTGGGCTACCTGTTATGCTTAAGGACAGAATCCTAGTGGCTGAGCAGTCCCATGATATGCAACTCTCCACTTTAGTTAGACAGGTTGTTGGAGAGGCCCCTCCAATTAATCGGCTGGTCACGTCAAGCCCTATATGACCGTCCGACCCTATTGCGCTTATGGCAAACCCCCAACCCTTTTTATCATACATGCTATAACAAGTGGCTGAGAGTCTTGGTGTTCCTGGGTAAGATGTTAAACTGCATCTGGTGGTGAAATTCCAATTTTGGAGCTTGGGAGAGTGGAGTACCCCTTCATTGCCATTACTCCCAAATCCTCTCTGACCTAGAGTGGTAGTACTGTTGGGATCCTGTCTAATGTGTTAAATAGAAAAATAAAATTAGTTTAAGAATGTGTTTTTAAAATTGAGTTAAAAAAAAATTACATGTATAAAAAAAGAATGTATAAAACAATATGTCTTCGCATAAAAATAACCCAACAAGGTTGATATGCTGTAAAAATCCAACCAACCAACCATTTAAAAGTTAATCCTTCCGTGATTCAGAATTTTCCTAATCTGTCAGTTAAGTAGTTCTACAGTGCTGGATTAGTAATGATTCACTGATATAGACTAGGTACACTATTAAATATCTTGGGTTTTTATTTTATTTTATTTTTGTATCTTTTAGGGGAGGGGTGCTTCTATGTGTTACAATTATATTCTTCACTGTGAAGAAGACAAAGAAACAAAAGAAGAAAACTGTATATATATATATATATGTATATATATATATACACATACTAAGTATAATAATTCAGTATTTCTAAACCCTTTTTTTTTGGTCATGGTCCCTCTTCATCCCAATGCAAGTTTTTTGTGCCCCTCAAAATCTCATGGCCTTAAAGGGCATACAGTCCTCATTGAAAATCACCTTAAATAAAGAAATAAATTTGGAGTTTTAAAATTCTAAGATACTGAAAAAAAAATGGCTATTTTGCTAGTTCAGATTTTTAAAAAATACAATAAATAAATATTTATGTTAACTTGGATTATTTAACATTTTAACTTGATAATAAGTTTAAATATTTAAATAAATAATTAATAATTACAAAAATACTCCATATATATTTTGTTGGCCCTAAATTTTCTGTATCCTCCTCATTTTTCAAATTTGGCCTTGCGCCCCCTCAATATGATAGCCCCCATTTAGAAACCCTGGTATAATTTGTAAAGATTGGAATGAGCCCAACAAACATTGATAACCTAGAGTTGCTACTGATACACACACACACACACACACACACACACACACACAATATATAATATATATATATATATATGTATTAACTTACCGGTGGGTATAAGATGATTGTTGGAAGCGCACAATATCCAGAGGTTAAGGTTTGAGAAAAAACAAATACAAAAGTGCTCATACAATGTAGAGCATAAATTTATTTTAAGAATGGAAAGGAATATATATATAATATATATATATATATATATATATATATATATATTTGTGCATATGTATGTATATACATGTGCGCGTGTGTATATATGAATTACATATGTGTGTGTGCATGTATGTATATACATGTGCATGTGTATATATATGAATATACATATGTATGTATGAGAGTAAGTAAACAATGTGTTTATTTGATATGGCTTTTAGCCAACAATTTTTGGAGGATATGTGCTTAATTGAAGTCATACCTAATTTTGAAAATTAATTAGTTAATAATTAATGAATTTTAGGCAGGCATATATGTTCAAATGTAAGGCTAAACAAATCGAGAAAATGTCAAGAGAAAATTTGTTTAGCCTTACATTTGAACATATATGCCCACCTAAAATTCATTAATTATTAACTAATTAATTTTCAAAATTAGGTATAACTTCAATTAAGCACATATCCTCCAAAAATATGTGTGTGTGTGTGTGTAAGTGCATATATGTATGTGTATTTGTATATACTGGTCTGATGGAAATTCCACAGAATAATTACACAAATCTGAGCCATAGGTAACATTCTCAGATTAATCATTGTTGATTTTATATTTTGATATCTGTTGAATTAATAACAATGTATGTAATAAATAAGTATAATATTACAATAGCAAAACAAATATATCCAATGGATAAATTGAAGATCTGCTTTTTGTGAAGTAAGTGGTGTACTTTTTTAGGTAAATATATTTATCTTATTTTTGAGAAAAAAGTTGGATATTTCGATCAAGACAATCCCTTATGAAAAATAAAAACACCAAAAAAAAACAAAAAAACCTGATATTGAAATATAAGATTTAAAATGAATTTAGTATTATTTGGATTATTCGGACTATTGTTCTCATCTTCATTGTTATCTGTACAACGTTTTGGCCAATGTGCCCTCCGGCCTTCTTCAGGTATTTCTTGTTGGACTCTGGAACCTTCTTGTTGTAATCGGGAGCCATCATGGGACTTTGAATCCAACTCTTTATTCCAACCATGGGGGTATCCTGTTATCATTCCGCTAACCATAGCTGGGGTACAGGTCTTAAGCTGTATTAATTATCATTCTATATTACTGCAGCCCCTGACTGAACCTGCAGTCTTTAGATAACTGTCACTTAGAACTGTCTTAACCTTACTCCTTTATCCACTAGGCTATGTGTCCAATTCTAAGTTTTACTTTTCTTAGACTGGTTACCATACTAAGGTTAAAGAGCCCAGTCTACCCTACTATTTACCCATAGCTGGAGGTTGAATACTTGGATACATAAAGTTCCCAAGGGTATTAGCGCTTTATGGAATTTAAGCAGCCTATAGTAGCCTTTAAGTATATATAGTCCTGTTGGTAGGGTTTAGAATATGCTGTTACCTCTGCAGAGTGTAAGAAAGGGGTTTCCTTATTATGATGCTAAACTGCATCTGATGCTGAGGCTCTGCTTCTGGAGATCTGGGAAGAGTGGTTCATTTCACCACTGCCATTACTCCTAGGTCTTCTCTTACCCTGAGTGCTAAAGTTCCATTTATGGGTCCCGCCTTGTTGGCTGGGGCATTAGAATACACCGACTGCACCTCTGCAGAGGGGTAAGACACCCCCAATGGGGCCACCTGCTGGCCATGGGTGGCAATCCGTCATGCTTAAGGATGAAACCCTGGTCACTGATTAGTCCATGACATGCAACACTCCACTTACTCCACCCTTACTTAGGCTAGACGGACAGTTGGAGAGTCCCCCTCCAATCAATTGGCTGGTCACTAGCACCTATATGGTTGCACAAACGTTATTGCACTTATGGCAATCCCCAAACCTTTTTATCATATGGGTGCTAGAAGGCGGTGGCTGAGGGTCTTCATGTCATAGCTATGACATTAAATTCTATCTGATGGTGCGGTTCCATTTCTGGACGTTTGGGGAATGTGGGGTGCTCCATTATCACCATTGCTCCCCGGTCCACTCTGACCCAGAGTGGTAGTACCTCTTAGGGTCCCATCTATGGGTTAAATAGAAAAATGTGTTTATAAAAAAATTGAGTATCCATTAAGAATGAATTTATTTCAAAACTTTGTTGGCATTAAATGACCCACCGAGGTTGATATGCCATAAAACAAACCATCTATGGGTCAAATAGATGTTTAAAATGATTTGCATTTGATAGAAATACATGAAAAAAAAATTGAGAAACAACTACAAAAAAATCTAAATATGAATATACAGTGAATTAATTTCCCTAATCTAAAGTCATAAAATAACCCTAGACAAGTTGACATGCCATTAAAATCAATCAATCAATCACACACCTACATACATTGTATTTACTTCAAATTGCTACTTTCTTTTTAAAATGAATCTTAAGAATTAATCCTGTGTTTTGGCAGTGGAATTTTTCATTCTGCACAAGCTTACATCTTATTCGACAATGATTTGTGCTTCCATATATATATTTACTAAGCCTTTCGCATGAGTTGGATATCACACAAGGTCCATTTCTTAAGTTGGATTCATACCTTTCCCAAGAATATTAGCGGTATGGGAAATGCTAAAAGGTTAATTTCTTAAGTGGAGTTTAACAGGTTTGAATACAGAGTTTTCCTTCTCCTTGACTAGTTGCCTAACCAAGTTTAAAGATCCCAGTCTATCTTACTATTTATCCATAGCTGGAGGGAGAAAATAGTTGGGTTCATACCTTTCCCAAGAATATTAGCGCTATGTTAAATGCAAAAACAGCCTCGTTCAGGATTAGAACACATCTCAATATATCCATTTTGAACCACGATAACCATTACACCATGTATCTCCAGTTGTCTTTCAATATATATATTTACCAACCTCTCTGCATGAGCGGGATGTGAGACAAGGTCAATTTCTTAAGCGGAGTTCAACAGGTTTGAATTCAGAGTTTTCCTTCTCCTAGACTGGTTACCTAACCATGGTTAAAGAACCCAGTCTGCCCCGCTATTTACCCATAGCTGGAGGGAGAGTCGGATTCATACCTTTCCCAAGGGTATTAGCGCTAAGTGAAATGCAATTACCACATCCAGGATTTGAACTCGGGGCGACGAGTCCATTTCCTATGACTTTAACCATTACACCACGCGCTTCCCTTGTCTTTCCATATATAGTGTCACAATGATCCGTGTAAACTATGATTTTATCATAAATACACAAAGAAATAATAATTGCAGAAATTCATGGGTGTTTCAGCAGCATCAGTCGGCTATTGTAAACTAATCCATTTACTTTTAATTCACCTGTGAGTGGTGCTACTTAGCCTTGTGGGGTAGCTGAATTGTGTGTCATAGTTGTTCTGTTTGCACTTTCCTCTTTTGCCAGGTATCTCATTTATATGATGTACAACAAAAAATGTTTATGGGCTTTTAGATCAGAATATATATATATATATATTGAACATGTAACAGAAGCCTGTCTGTGGCCATTTACATTTTGCCATATGGTTATTTGTTTTGGTTGTGTCGAGTTGTCCGATGTGGCACATAATTTTATTCCTTAGATGCTGAAATATGCAGAATTAGAATCAATAAAAGTTCTTTTTTAACTAACCTACAAGCAACGTCAAAAGACTAATTTGTTTTACCTGTTGGGCAAATTAGAGGATATATAAAGGTTTCATTCTAAAAAAAAGTCTAGAAGCAGGTGATATCCAGCAGAAACTCTTACAGTTGAGGATTATGCAGATGATCTAGTACTTCCTGCAAATACACCAGCACAAGCCGAATCACAGCTGTGTAGCCTAGAAAAGGTGGCAAGAGGCATTACTTGTCATGACTAAACAAAAATAATCTAAAAAACAAATACCTCCCAAACCTCCCAGAAGGGTACATATTGTAAGCTGAAATGTACAGTGCATATATATATATTAATATTTTTGCTTGAAGGCAATTACAATGCGCATATCGCATAAAATTCGATAATTATAGAAGATAATAATGACAAGTGAATTTCACAAAGAATTATTCGGTGTGTAGAACATCGTACAGACTGTTTCCACTTTATTAAGTCTCATCAGCGATGTATACTAACGATTTCCCTCCGACAGAAATCGAAACCGTGACTTCAGCAGGATAGTCAGAAACTATACTGCTTCAGCCACGATACAGCATGGAAAAATTCCTGCGAAATTAACCTGTCAATGATACTGAGACGTCTCTACCATATGAGGCAAGGGGACGCTGAGTGAACAATTTCTGACTATCCTGCTGAAGTCCCGGTTTCGATTTCTGTTGGAGGGAAATCATTAGTATACATCACTGATGAGACTTAATAAAGTTGAAACAGTCTGTACGATGTTCTACACACCGAATAATTCTTTGCGAAATTCACTTGTCATTATTATCTTCTATAATTATCGAATTTTATGCGATATGCGCATTGTAATTGCCTTCAAGCAAAAATATAAATATTAATATATACTTTGTTCAACAATGCTTCTAAAAATAAACAAACATCCAAAAATCTTATATAATATATATATATAGATATATATAAAGAAGATTTATAATATATATATAAGTCATCTACATACACGTGTTTCGAAGTTTACTTCTCATCAGTGTAGCTTTTACTTTAACAGCTACCTCTAGCCATAATTGAAACCTGACTGAATTTTCGTCTGCCAAGTCTCTTACCCATGCGGCTATTAGTGGCTGTCAATTTTGGGGGAACAATTAATTGATACACCCCTACATGGGATGTTATTATTAACACCAGAGGACTTTAGACTTGTAAACAGTAGAGTTTCAGCTTATATGCCAAGCCGGTGAATTTTCAATTAATGTCCCTCCTACAGTGCTCTACCACATGGGAGCATATATATATTATATATATATATATATATATATATATATGTGTCATCCACATATACGTGTTTCGAAGTTTACTTCTCATCAGTGTGGCTTTTACTTTAACAGCTACCTCTAGCCGGGATCAAAACCTGACTGAATTTTCATATATATAATATATATAATATATATATATTGTATAGTCTACTTAGCCTAGAAAAGGTAGCAAGAGACATAGACCACCTCTATATGAGATCAGGTAAGACAGAATTAGATACTGAAATATGCAGAATTAGAATCAATAAAAGTTCGTTTTTAACTAACCTGCTAGTAACATCAAAAGACAAATTTGTTTTACCTGTTGGGCAAATTAGAGGGTATATAAAGTCTTAATGTATCATATAAAAGCTTCACCAAGAAACAGGTGATATCCAGCAGAAAATATTACAGATAGATGGACTGACTATGCAGATGATCTAGCACTTCCAACAAATACACATGCACAGGCCAAATCACTCTTGTATAATCTAGAAAAGGCAACAAGGTGGATTGACCTCTATGTAAACTCAGATAAAATGGAGAATTACAATCAATAAAACTTTTTTTTTTTCTTTTTAACTAACTTACTAGCAACATCAATAGAGAAATTTTCTATAAATGCTGGGCAAATTAGAGGGTATATATTGAAAGCTGAAATATAAAGTGCACACATATATGTGTGTGTGTGTATGTGTATATATATATATATATATATAATATACCAAACTTGTTGGTAAACCCTTGTGGTAAGAAAAAACCCGGCAAATAGTTTGATTGTAAAAATATACTACCAAACATCACCTGGGGAGAGAAAAAAATTTTTTTGAAAAAAAAGAAAAAAAAGACCAAGATAGTCGTACAAACTGAAAATAATCGGTTGATACTATCATACTTGGCCAAAATAAAAAAAACAATTTATATATATATATGAAAAAAAAAAAATATATATATTTTTTTTTAATTATTTTAGTTTTTGAATATCCTGCTGTGTTATATATATATATATAAACAGCAGGATATTCTAAAGCTAAAAAGTAAAGAATGCTCAGTACCTAAGTAGAGCCAATAATAACGTTAAACCTAATGAGTCAGATATACCTACTAAAAGTTTCGCTTAGTGCTCTTCAGGGCATAGATATGATCTTTGCCCTGAAGAACTTAAGTGAAATTTTTAGTAGGTATATCTGAAACATTAAGTTTAACTTATATATTATATATATATATATATATATATATATTCACCATCCAAAGGGTGTCTCCATCACCATTGGAAATCCACAGCTTTTGGCATACTGTGGAAAATCTGCAGCAAAGAAGGGCATCTCCTTCTCTTGACTGGGATATGTATGCAGGGTTAGGGGACTGCTTGTGAATTTCTTCTTCCCTCCTTACCCTTTTCATGAATTCACTAACTTATTCATTCATTCGGGAAACGGTGAATTCGTTGGATAGAGCCAGGTCAACTGACCCAGGGTAAATGCTGTCACAACAACATATATATTCACAAACCCCTCTACACAAGCAGGATGTGACACAAAGTTAATTTCTTAAGCATAGTTTAACAGGTTTTAATACTGAGTTTTCCTTCTAAATACGTTGTCCTATACAGTGCTACTCTATGGCAGCACTACTTAGACCAGTGGTTTTCAAACAGTGTGCCCAGGTGCACTGGTGCACCACAGAGCTTTTTCAGGTGCACTCTGTAGTATTCCTGAAAAATCTATCCAGATATGAAAAGCAAATGTATACTAAGTTACTATATTATACCATTTCTTTACGAACACTCTGTTTGTTTCATTGCAATATTATTATGATAGTTATAAGTTACTTTTCTTGCAACTAAATAAAAAAACAGGTTTTAAACAATTTTATTGAGAAAAATTATTTTATTGCAATTTTCCACCTCATATTTATGTGAACTGGGATTTTCAGCCCTCACAACAATTAAGTGTAAAAAAAGAGGAACTCTTCAATGCATTGATGAGGAAATGAGAGTTTGTCTTTCAAACATAAGACCAAACATTGAAGAAATCGCAAGGTCTCATCAAGCTCATGTTTCTCATTAACACAGGAATTAATAAACTTCATAGAGCTATGTTAAGTTTGCTTTTGTTAAATGTGTTATTTTTTATATATTTAACAGTTAACTTAATAAAATATTAGTCCTATTTTGTATACAGTGCGCTATCAAGTATCTGTAGTACTGTAAGTGCACCCAGACTGTATAAAGTTTGAGAACCACTGCTCTAGCAAAACGCTTAGAGAAAAAGCTTGATGGGAAATACACATGGATACTGTATGCAGTCTTGAAAAAATTTTGGAAGTAGCACCACCCCCCAAAAAAAAACCCCAGCTGTATGGTCACTTGCCTCCCCACACACAAACCATCCAAGTAAGACAAACCAGACATGCAGGAGAAGCAAGAACAAACTCATGAGACATTTTCCTGTGGACACACCAGTCTAGGCCAACCTGCAAAAACCTACATCAATCAGCTCTGTGGGGATTCTGGATGATGTGTGGAGCACCTGCCAGGGGTGATGACCGGTAGGAACAAGTGGTGAGAGAGAGTCATAGAAATCTGTACTGTTAGCGTGATCTGATGATGATGATGATATATATACACAATATTAGGTAATTTTCACCTTTAGTTGTCAAAATTCCTAGCATGAAATTGTGCATGCGCATTATCTGAAATGAACTTAATTGTTATTAAGAACACATTTTATGATATTTTTGTGTTAAAGCATGCAGTTGTATTGTTTTCGAAAAAGATTTGTTTATTTCGCACGGAGACTTTCAAAATGGCTACCGGCTTGTTTCAAAGTGAAAGTCAAGGGAGGTTACTCTAATTGCCTTATTTGCTAGGAATTTAGCCAACTAAAGGTGAAAATTACCCAATATTATTCATAAATGAGTACACATATACCAATATTTTATAAACAGTTTGTTTTATACAAGATTTTTATTATTTCTAATCATCATCAAGTCATGCTAACAGGATGGATTCCCTTGACTCTCTCTCTCGCTATCCATTTCTACTGCATCCAATGTCTGCTCAGGGCTGCCGTATGTAAGTTTTTGCTGGTCAGCTAACACTGGTGTTTCCATGTGTATGAGTCCATAGTAGAATGTTACTTATGAGTTCATCCTTACTTCTCCAACAGTGCCCAGCATAATCAAAATGGATATTATTAGATATTATTTATTACCAAACTACAGAAATAAAATTCTGTAACCAAAAATAAAATTACAATACCTCTATCTAGAAATAGAATTGCATCTCTCTCCCCATTCTTTCATTTTCTCTCTTCTCTCTCTCTCTCTATCTATCTATATATATATATATATATATATATATATATATATATATATGAGGTGTACTTTGGACACCTATACATCTTCATAATTTTTGCACAGAAAGCAAGAACTGGTGATATCTAATGTGTATATATATATATATTTACTTTGTCGTTAATTGTTTTATTTTCATACTTTAATCCGGAAATGCATACATATATACACACCAACTGTTATTTATATATGTATAGATTTACCAAACCGTCTGCACGAACAGGATGTTCAATTTCTTAACCCTTAATATCCTGCTGAGAAATCCAGAGCCCAATTCCTATCAGGATTTATCAAAAATGACCAAAAGCGGCCTTTTCATTTAAAGTTACCTGTTATTTTACTTAAATCAAAGACTTCTACATGTTTAATATTAAATTTAAACAAAGGCTATCGTTAGGGGCAAATTAGGAAAACGAATGTGACTTCTGGCCAGGTGGAATGAGGTGGTATTGAACATTAAGAGTTAAGCAGAGTATTCCTCACCCCTAGACTGGTTGCTTAATCAATGTTAAAGAACCCAGTCTGCCTTACTATTTACCCATAGCTGGTAAGAGAATAGATGCATACCTTTCCCAAGGTTATTACTATGTGAAAGGCAAATAGCCTCATCCAGGTTTTGAACCCGGGTCACTAAGTTCATTTCCTATAGCAATAACCATTACACCACATGCCTCCATTACTTTATTATATAAGTTGCTCAGCTGTGTACATGTCCTGATTTAAATTTCAAATTTTAACCCTTAGAATCTGAGTGGCCGGTATTTGTGCTGCTCCCCAGAATTGAATATTCCCAGGTGGCCTGAATTCTGACTGGAGAATCAATAAATAAAATAGTTTTGATCTGTTATTCAAAATATTTACAACATTTTACATCTTCAGTCGAGAGCCTGGGGGTGGGGGCATAAGTGTTGCGGGGGAGGGTGCTCGAGGTTTTGAGTGTTAAATCATTCAAAGCTTCAGTCTCAATAGTTTTTGATCTCACTTTGTGCACATGTATACTCATCTGTCACATCCGACCCATCGTCAACCCTAGAGAATATGCCTAGTGCACCTCTGCAAAGGGGCAAGAAATCCTGGTGGCTGAGCAGTCCATGACCTGCAGCACATCTCTTTGGCCCTTACTTGGACTGGACAAGCGGTCGGAGAGACACCCTCTGATCAATTAGCTGGTCACATCAAACCCTAGCACCTAAATGATTGTCCCAACTCTATTTCCCTTATGCCAAACCCCCAACCCTCTTTATCATGTATGTGCTAGAAGGCGATGGCTGAGGGTCTGCGTGTCCTGGGAATGACGTTAAACTCTAACTGATGGTGAGGTTCCAGTTCTGGAGGTTTGGGGAATGTGGAGCACCCCTTCATCACCATTGCTCCCTGGTCCACTCTGACCCGGAGTGGTAGTACCTGTTAGGGTCCCATCTATGGGTTAAATAGAAAAATGTATTTATAAAAAAATTGTATTATCCATTAAGAATTGATTTATTTTAAAACTTTATCGGCATTAAATGACCCACTGAGGTTGATATGCCGTAAAACAAAACAAACCAAACCAATTCTGAAGCTCTGGGGAATGTGGAGTACCCCTTCATCACCATTACTCCTAAGTCTACCCTGACCTGTTTTGTGGTGTACTGATTCCAGGAGGTGTACAAGACAATGGAGTCAAAACCAAAGTTAGAGGCAAGAATACTTAAAACATTGCAACATTAAAATAAACATAAAATTCTATTTTATGTTATTAGAAGAGTTCATAACATAGCATTTTGAGTAACAACAGTTTCTAAACCAGTTCTGGAGGTCCCCTTCATTGCCATTACTCCCAGGTTCAATCTGAACTGATGTGGTAGCACCTGGAAATTTCCCATCTATTAGTCAAATAAATCCGTTTAGATATTATTTGTTTTCAATAGGACTGTGTGCAAAAAAAAAAAAAAAAAAAAATCCTCTTAAGAAACAACTACACAAAAATATAAATATGAACATACAATGAATGTGGTTCCCTAACCTCTAGGCAGAAAATAACCCTAGACAGGTTGACATGCTATTAAAACCAAACAATCAATTAGTCAGCCTGCCCTGTTGGTGGGGCATTAGAATGCACTGACTGCATCTCTGCAGAGATATAAGACTCCCCCAATGGGGCCACCTGTTGGCCGTGGGTGGTGACCTGTGATGCTTAAGGATGGAACTCAGGTGGTTAAGCAGTCCCTGACTTGCAATACTCCACTGTGGCCCTTTCTTCAGCTAGACGACTGGTCAAGCCCTAGCACCTATATAATAATAATAATAATATATAATAATATCCTTTCAGCTAGTATATTAGGTCTGAGACCTGTCAGCTGTTCCTTATAAACATTCATCTTAATTCCACAGAATATTTATAATCTTTCCACAGATTATCTAATATTGCCTTGAAGGAGTTTAGTGATGGGGCATTCACTATTGATGATTGTTGTTTATTCCATGTATTCACCCCTCTGTTGCTAAGATAATTTTGTCTTGTGTTTTTGCTTTACAAATTTTTTTTAAGAGTTTTAATTTATGACCCCTGGTATTGTTATTTTGAGCAATGTTTAGTAGGTCAAAGTTCGTTGAATAAAAACCATGTGTATATTTGTAGGCTTCAATCATATCCCCTCTTATGCGTCGATAAACCAAAACTTGGTAAGTCAATGTTCCTAAGTCTTTCTTCATACAAAAGGGTTTTTAAATCATTCACTAATTTAGTAGCTCTCCTCTGAACTCCCTCATGGAGTTTTGTGTCCTTGATGAGTCTCAGGCTCCAAACCACATTAGCAAATTCTAAATGAGATCTTACCAATGCAATGAATAAATTTTTCAGCATTTCTTTATCCATGTATTCATATGGCCTTCATATTAATCCTAATATCTTGTTTGCTTTATTTACTTGTATTTCTATGTGTTTGTAAAATTTTAATTCAGGGTCCACATTCACACCAGGTCTTTTTTCTAACTCTGTATCCTTTAGTATTTCTCTTTCATTAGAGAAATGTTTTCTCATAGAGTATTCATGTTTTGGATTATTTCTTCCTATGTGAAGTACCTTACATTGAGATGTATTGAATCTCATTTGCCATCTATCAGACCAATCTACAAGATTGTTAATATCAGTTTGGATTTTATCAGTATCATTTTGATCATTAACAATAGAATATATTTTTGTATCATCTGCAAATATTTGTGTGTAGCATTTGATCATATCTGGGAGATCGTTTATATACGATTGCCCCAATGGCAAGCCCCAACCCTTTTTATCATATGGGTGCTAGAACGCAGTTGCTGAGGGTCTACATGTCCTGGGAATGACGTTAAACTCTATCTGATGGTGAGGTTCCAATTTTGGAGATTTGAGGAATGTGGAGCACCCCTTTATCACCATTGCCCCCTGGAAATTTTGATTCATTGTATGAAGAGTGGGGAATAGTATGAGAAAGTTGTAGACTTGTAGTGTGGCGAAATTAGGCCATTAGTTTTATGGTAGGTGTGGATAGAATTTTTTATTCTTTGAGTGGGAGGGGAGAGGAGACAAGAAAGTATGGGGTAGAGTGGTCATTATTTATATACCTCGCCCACCCCCAACAAGCACTCAGCCACCTCCTCATCTTATCACCACAAATAAATTCGAAATCTTTTGATCTTTCTCCCTCTACTTTCCATGATAGATGCCCTCTGACCAACCAAATCCTCACAAACCATTCCCTTCCATCCTGAATTACTCACCAAACTCTCCCCCACCCACTCACTTTCTCTTCTATAAATATAAATGTATGTACAGTGCCTTAATAAATTGACTGAAGAAGTACCACTTAACGCAGACCGAAATATATCTCTTCACATCTGTTTGTATTGAGTTATTCCTTTTTGTCCATTTTTCCTTACCACATTCTGTCAGATTTACTCCAACCTTCCTATCTTCACACACACATACATATTATATATATATATATATTTATGATATAGTTTGCATATTTATTAACTAGAAGTGGCTACCTGGTGTCACCTGGTTAGTGGGGGGGAAGGTAGTCTCACAGATTCGTTATTACTGAATTGTGAGTTGGATCCTCACAGGATACCCCATTAAAATCCCTATGTAAAAAAGACCTTGCATTGATCTGGCCTGGTGAGGTGTCAGAAAAAAAAATGCACAGACACTCCGAGAAGAAAAATTAGTGTCTCCTATTTGAAATATCAAATGCAAAAAAATCTATGGTGTTACTATTTAAATTTCATTTTTTAATTATCTTCAACGAATATAAATAAAAATCTTGAATCAGTGTGTCTGTCTCCGAGATGGATGCTTTGTCAAAATTTGGGTGTTCATCACCTCCTATGGATGAATGACTAGAGAAAACTGGTAATTTTCACCTTTAGTTGGCTAAATTCCTAGAAAATAAGGCAATTAGAGTAACCTCCCTTGACTTTCACTTTGAAACAAGCCAGTAGCCATTTAGAAAGTCTCCGTGCGAAATAAACAAATCTTAGAAACTTTTTTGAAAACAATACAACTGCATGCTTTAACACAAAACTATCATAAAATGTGTTCTTGATAACAATTAAGTTCTTTTCAGATAATGCGCACGCACAATTTTATGCTAGGGAATTTAGCCAACTAAAGGTGAAAATTACCAGAAAACTTTAGTGTAGTGTGCAAGAGGGCTATTGACCTTACTTGGGGGTCCATCTGCCCTGTGGCAGGTTTTATTTTTCATCCAACTGAAGGTCTTGCCACCCACATCACTGGGTAATTCTGGTAGGGGAACTTTCTTAGTTACTAATCAGTCAACCATGAAGCAGGCAGTACTGAGTTATATGATACTCATCGCACTCTTTAAATGACCTGACATGTAAGCATATATATATATATATATATATATATATATATATATATATATATATATATATATATATATATATATATATTATAGCCATCATCATGTCACACTGATAGCACAGATTCCCCTGATTATTTCTCACCCCTCGTCCCTATCAGTCATCCCTCCTGGCTAGTCCTCTTCATCGCATCCAGTATCCATGCAGCAGGCAGTACTGATTTATATGATACTAGTCACACTCTTTGAGTGACCTGGCATGTGAGCATATGCATATATATGTATGTATGTATATCATCACCATGTTGTACCAACAGCATGAATTCCCCTGACTCTCTCTCACCACTACTCCCTATCCGCGATTGCTCCTAGGGCATCCAGAATCTACACAAATCTGATTGATGTAAGTCTTTGCTAGTTGGCCCACTCTGGAGTCTGGTGTGTCTATGTGTAGTTGTCCGCATGTAATGTCTGGGTTAATCCTTACTTCTCCTGCAGTGTCCAGCTCATCTTACTTGAATGTTTTGTGTGATAGGAAGTAAGTCACTGTAGAGCTACTTTTTTATAGGGTACTGCTTCCAGATTTGTTCAAGACAGCACGTAGCTTTGTTTATAACTCCTTTTTCTCTAAGTGTTTTGTTAAAAGTCCAAGTGTTGCAGCCACACAGTAGCACTAATATGGCTACAGCTTACAAGAATTCTTGATTAACGGTAGTAAAAATTGATGTTGGTAAACTATTCATTATCAAATTCCATTATTTCTTACGCCTGAGCATAGGCCTAATTTGCGATTCCCTCAATGCTCACTGTACTATGTATAGTCGTGGCATGTTTATCATTGACAGGTTAATTCGGCATGTATTGTGTGCTATGGGCCGGTGACCCAGAGGTAGAGTTTCTGACTGCTGCTGGGTTCCCGGTTTCGATCTCTGTCTAAGGGAGATCGTAGTTATAAACCACTGATGAGACTTGATAAAGTTTAAACAGCTGTACAGTGTTCCATGTCGTGTGCATTATTTGCTGGGTTTGCTTGTCATGATTATTTGCAATAATTATCGAATTACGATATACGCATTGTAATTGCCTTAAAAAAAAAATAATAATATACTTTACATAACAATGCTTCAAAAGCAAATTATCAAATTCCATTAATTTTAATTAGTTTTTAGACAAGAACTCTGATTCTGGTATCCCATATTTTTTTACTGCTCATCACCCAAGTGAAAGTCCATTCAATAGACAAACCATCCATCTTCTGGAGCTGTAGAATATGCCAACTGCACCTCTACAGTTGGGTGAGAGTCTCTACCACCACCACCACCACCACCAATGAAGCCAGCTGTCTTCTATGGGTCGTAACTCATAATGCTTGTGGACAGCATTGTGGTGGCTGAGTGATTCATGACCTGCAACACTCCAGTTACTTGGGCTAGATGGGCAGTTAGAGAGGCCCCATCTTGTCAATTAGTTGGTCATATCAAGCTCTAGCAATTATATGATTGTCCAAACTGTATTCTTCAAATTGCTTTTATGGTAAACACCCAACCCTTTTTATCATATATGCATGAGCAGGATGCGACACAAGGTCAATTTCTTAAACAGAGTTTAACAGGTTTGAATTCAGAGTTTTCCTTCTCCTAGAAAGGTTACCTATCCAAGGCTAAAGACCCAGTCTGCCTTACTATTAACCCATAGCTGGAGGGAGAGTAGGTGGATTCATACCTTTCCCAAGGGTATTAGCGCTATCTGAAATGCAAACAGCCTTGTCCAGGATTTGAACTCGGGTTTTTATCATATAGGTACTTGAAGGCAGTGGCTGAGAGTCAGCCAACAGTTAATTGATACACATGAAGTTAATGAAAAACCTAACAAAAATTATTTGTAATAATTTAGTGAGTATGACAGTGAACAGCATCTAATGATGAGGTTATGATTCTGGAGCTCTGGGGAGTGTGGAGTACTCCTTCATTGCTACCAGGTCAACTCTTACCTGGAGTGGTTGGACCTATTAGGGTCCCATCTATGGGTCAAATAGATGTTTGCAAATTAATTAAAATTATTTCTTCCAGTTTATTGATACACATTAAGTTAATGATAAATCTTACATGAAATATTATCAACAAATGATGGGTACGCGTCCTGCGTCTCTGATGCACAAAAATCTAAAAGGATGCATTAAAATCGTATCCACGTGTCCCAATATTTTTTATTTTTTCTTTCCCTGACTATTTCAAGATAACTATAAATACATTTCAATAGTTTCTTAGAAATGATTTACACATGATAGATTACAAAGTAGGAGTTAGACGGCTTTAGTTGGGACCCATAAATTTTCCTGGGGACTCGTTCAAAGCAAATGAATCAAAAGCTATCAGCATCACTGTAAATGTATTTCAGTATATATTTATGATTTATGTCTTGTGTAGACTTTTGTTTTGTACAAAGAAAGCAAAAAAAAATTGAAAAATCAATGAAAGAAAAAAAAAATTATATTATGAAAATGAAAATTATCAACTTGTTTTCCCCTTACATTATAGAAAAATGAAACTCATTATTCGCATAATTTTCTCATACTTTCTTTTGAAATCAATAAAACCGCACAAAAAATACATAGTTGAAATTTATTTTTCCTAGCCCTGTCGGCTGAGGCTGTAGAATATGCTGACACCTCTGGGACCACCTGTTGTTTGTGGGTGGTGACCCATGATACTTAAGGATGGAATCTGGGGGCTGAGCTGTCCATGATATGAAAAACTTCACTTTGGCCCTGACTTGGGTTAGACAGGTGGTCAGAAAAGCCCATTCCAATCAATCGGCTGGTCATATCAAGCCTTCACACCTATATGATTGTCCTGACTGTATTGCTCTTATGGCAATGCCACACAACCCTTTTTATCATATATGTACTAGAAGGTAGCGGCTAGGGGGTCTTAGTGTCCTGTTTATGGCGTTAAAGTACTTCTAGTATTGAGGTTCCAATTTTGGAGCTCTGGGGAATATATAGTAAACCTTCATCACCATTACTCTTAAGTCCTCTCTGACTCGGCGGAGTGGTAGTACCTGTTAGAGTTCCATCTATGGGTTAAATAAATCAAAAAATGAGTTTTAAAAAAATCAGTCTGAAAAATATTTGAATCTTTAACTAGAATGAATAAACCGCCCTGTCGGTGGGGCATTAGAATGCACCTCTGTAAAGGGGTAGGCCCCCCCAACTAATAGGATCACTTGTTGGCCGTGGGTGGCGACCCGTGATGCTTAAGGATAGAACCCAGGTGGATGAGCAGTTCATGACTTGCAATACTCCACTTTGGCCCTTACTTGGGCTAGACATGCAGTCAGAAAGACCCCTCTGATCAATCGGCTGGTAACATCAAGCCCTTGCACTTATATGATTTCCCCAACCCTATTGCCCTTATGTCAAGCCCCAACCCTTTTATCATATATGTGCTAGAAGGTGGTGGCTGAGGGTCTACATGTCCTAGGAATGATGTTAAACTATCTGATGGTGTGGTTCCAGTTTTGGAGGTTTGGGGAATGTGGAGCACCCCTTCATTATCATTGCACTCTGGTCCACTCTGACTCGGAATGGTAGTACCTATTAGGTTCCTATCTATGGGTTAAATAGAAAAATGTGTTTATAAAAAAATTGAGTATCCATTAAGAATGAATTTGTTTCAAAACTTTGTCGGCATTAAATTGACCCACTGAGGTTGATATGCCACAAAACAAAACAAACCAATATCAAAAGATGCAGAAAAGAATTAATAACCAATATCTGAATGTTAATAAGTAATATCTTACCTTATTTTCATAAATTTTGCCTTGCAAAATAAACTTTTTATGAGATAATTATATATATATATATATATATATGATTTTTGGATGTTTGTTTATTTTAGAAGCATTGTTGAATAAAGTATATATTAATATTTATATTTTTGCTTGAAGGCAATTACAATGCGCATATCGCATAAAATTCGATAATTATAGAAGATAATAATGACAAGTGAATTTCGCAAAGAATTACTCGGTGTGTAGAACATCGTACAGACTGTTTCAACTTTATTAAGTCTCATCAGCGATGTATACTAACGATCTCCCTCCGACAGAAATCGAAACCGGGACTTCAGCAGGATAGTCAGAAACTATACTGCTTCGGCCACGATACAGCACAGAGATATATATATAATACACCAAATTGAAAAGCTACATAAACCCTAATTGATCAGAAAATTTCACAGAAATATTCTTAATAGTTTTCGCTCTTTCCTCTGTGAATAGAGTCAAATGCCTTAGATAAATCTACTAACAAATGTGTTGTCTCAAGATTTTTTTCATGAACCCCTTCTATGATTCGCCAAATAGTCAGAATCTGAAAAGTGTTAGTTAATTCTATGTGGTCTTTCTTAACATTTTGAACATAAGTATTTGGTTAGTTTGTTTCATTATGTAGGGATGCTTTTTGTATTATTTCATTTTTCGCTAACTGCTTTATTCTCTCTGGGAACGGTATATTTGATTGGTTGGTATGCATTTAAACGCTGCAAAGTTTTCATATTCATCATTCAGAGTATTTCTTTCTGATGTCTCATAAAAAGTATTAAACTTACAGGTACTGAATAGAGATTACATATATCACTGTTGGCAAGTGAGGATCAATCATATCATACAGAGTTACTGGTTTTCTTCTTATTTCTGTGCTGACTCAGGCATAACTTTACTAAGACTATTCTATGATTGGTGGATACTCCTTGAAAAGAGGAGTATATCTTGCAGTTCATAGCGCTGTTTATACTCTTCTTGTTTATTGATATACAATCTAGATGTACTTTTTATTTATTTGGATAGGTATACGTCTATGGTTTACCCATCATTTTCTGATATTTTAGGCATACCAGCCTGTTCTCGAGAGAAAACTCAGCTTGGAGTGTGTCGAATTAGGTAAATAGCTCATTATAAAATTTGACAATGTTTATTTCCCTACTGACATTTGTGGATGAGTTTTGTGCAGGGGTTGTCATTAAATGTAGTGCATATCATTCTTGATTGGATTTTCTCTATGCTGTTTACTGATATTAAAGTACAAGGACTGAGAAGTATTCTTACACTTCCTATCATGGCATTGACAGTTTTTCCATGCAAATGCTAACACAAAAGTCTATCCATAACTGTTTTCATGATATTTTAGCCGTAGTTTGCTATGGTAATATCTATGGTCTTGCATGCATATGATCTCTTTATTCTTATTTGCTGCAGACGCTGTTATCTCAGGTGATTTATTGTTTTTAATGTTCTAATGTTAAAAGTTGCCATGTGGAATTTTTTTTTTTACTTTAGATACTTTTTTGTTGTTGTTATTTTGGCTCTGTAGCTGACTTTTTGAATGCATACCTTGTTGATCCGTGTGAAGGGTTATGTGGTTTGTATGTTTGGTT
>CM042147.1:77563558-77588558 GCA_023376005.1 Doryteuthis pealeii | reverse complement strand
GTCACGTCAAGCCCTAGCACCTATATGATTTTCCCAACCCTATTGCCCTTATGGCAAGTCCCAACCCCTTTTTATCATATGGGTGCTAGAAGGCGGTGGCTGCGGGTCTACATGTCCTGGGAATGACGTTAAACTCTATCTTATGGTGAGGTTCCAGTTTTGGAGGTTTGGGGAATGTGGAGCACCCCTTCATCACCATTGCTCCCTGGTCCACTCTGACCCGGAGTGGTAGTACCTGTTAGGGTCCCATCTATGGGTTAAATAGAAAAATGTATTTATAAAAAAATTGTATTATCCATTAAGAATTGATTTATTTCAAAACTTTATCGGCATTAAATGACCCACTGAGGTTGATATGCCGTAAAACAAAGCAAACCAAACCTAAGGCTAAAACCAATTGAGATTAGAAAATTTTAATTCATCAATGTCTTTTTTATTCATTCTATATGTATATACGTACATGATATATCTGCCATCTATCTAATTTTATATATATATATATATATATGCATATAAGTGGGAGGAAAATGTAAAAATAAATCTGATAGTATGTAAAAAAATTAGAAAAACACAAAGTATTCCAAAATAAAGAATAAATAATTCATCTTTTGAAACACTATTTTTCTATATATATAGGTATATATAGTTATCACTTGCTCAACAGGGGAGTTAGTAGTGGACTAAGGTATTTTGTGGTATTATTAGTAGAGTGCTCAATATCAGTGATAGAGCTTATATATATATATATATATATATATATATATATATATATATATATTATATATATCACATGGATATTTCTGTGACCCTGTGTTTTGTGTAGTGGTGCATCTGTCAGACAGAGCTGTCTGACGAATGCACCATTGAAGCCCAGGATCATGGAAATATCCATGTGGAATATATATATAGAAAAAAGAAATAAAGGAAAGAAAGTATTGAATGGATAAAATAGGATATTTTAATTAATTTAACTTACATGTGTTTCAGTCAGGAGTTTATCCATGTGTACATTATTCAATCTATTATTATTTTTAAATAACAAAATGAAATGGAATAATGATAATTTGATTTAATTTAATTTAATAATGTACACATGGATAAACTCCTGACCGAAACACGTGTAAGTTAAATTAATTAAAATATCCTATTTTATCCATTCAATACTTTCTTTCCTTTATTTCTCTTTTCAACATGCCGTCGGATTCACTTCCATTTTCATTTTACATACACCAGGTTAGCTCAGTTGGTAGAGCGTTCGGCTAGAAACCACAAGGTTCCTAGTTCGATACCGGTCCTCGCCAACTCAGCGTATGAGTAGCACAGGGATCTGTGCGGTAAAGTAAGAAGCTGATGGTAGGTGTGGTGCTCCACCTCAGACGCCAAAACAATCTCCTTGGTCTAGCGCTATTGAAAAGGGGATAGACTCCCTCGCTGACTGGCTGATACCGACTTTAGGCCGCCCCGACGACTTTACTTTACTTATATATATATATATATATATACTAATACACACATAAATACACACGTTTAATGCTAAAAGTGTTTTTTGCACAAAAATGTAAAGCAATATCACAATATATTTCAAGTATAGAAAATAAGATATTGAACAGGATAAAAACTTGTGACTCAGTTTCATGTTGTCTATTTTAGGTGAGCTAATGTTCAATGCATTAATAAACGAGTATAGTTGTATTGAGTACTCTAGCTCACCTGAGGATTGACGTGAAACTCTGAGTCATGAGTTTTTATCCCTTTTTTTTTTATTACACATTTCGTATATATTATCTATGCTAATGTTCTTCCATGTAACCCTATTAACCTCCAGAATGTTACTCCCCTAAATAAGGGGGGGGGGTCAAAATTAAGTGACCTGAAAAAAATGAGAAAGTTTTGAAATAAAATAAATAATGCATTATAAAGACCATTCATTGATAAATAAACAGGGGGGAGGCTAAAGTCATTTTGTCAAAAACGCATTTTAGGACCATTTTGGGTATACCTATTGTTATAGCATGGAAAGTGATTTAAGGCACAAAAATAATCTAATAAATAATAAATTTCGATATTTACCATCAGAAACTTGCATTATTCCTAAAATTTATAAGTTTTATTAATTTCATTTTATGCATCAATGTTTTTTATGTCACTCATTAATTTTTACGCAGTCGGTCATAAAGATATTTCTCTTGGCTACAACTTTTTTTTTGGTGACCGTAATGGATGACACTTTTACGACAGTAATTTATTGACTCTTTAAAAAAAAAAATCTCCTTTCTTTCAAATACAGTCGCTTGGATTTAATGCATCTGTTTAATGAAATCAAAATAAAATTAAAAAAAACTAATGTATATGTAAAGAAATTACATCGATTTTTACTATTCGATATCGATCTGTGGTCAAGTCACCAAATTAAGCCACTTTATGTTTTTATGATTTGGAGAGCGAAATGTTTTGTACTTTAAATTTAGGAAACCCCGAGTTACCTCCCTTGTAAAAAAACAAAAAGCAAAATCGTCGTTTACTGTTGACACCTTTGTCTTCGTATTGAAACTAGGTTAAAAACGTAGCCAGTAATGTTAGGAATATTAGTGAATTATGAAAAAGTAAATAAATATTTACTGAAAGTACATAAACAAATTGGTTTCTATAGAAACTTTTCTCAGGTAATCATCTAAGAGAAAAACGCAGCTGAGCAGAAAAAAAAAGATTTTTTGTATTATTATTATTTTTTATACGTGGGTAAAGAACTTTTTATCAATTTAAATGCCGTTATTATCCGTATTTTTCTTTTCTGATTTTTTCTTTAAAGAGGAGAGGAGTCTTTTAATTCATAATCTTTATTAATCTATGTAGCAAAAAAAAAAAAAAAAAAACAACACACTCCGGGCAGTGTAAAAAATCCATGTTAGAGGGTTTGTATCATAAGTAAAATCCTCAAATTTATTAAAGGAGTAAAAAAATAAAAAATACAATTTGAAATGGAAACGTAGTTCTGTCTTCCTCAAATAAAATGTTGGATGCATCTATTAATTATTTCACATAAATATGAGGTGGAAAATTGCAATAAAATAATTTTTCTCAATAAAATTGTTTAAAACCTGTGTTTTTATTTAGTTGCAAGAAAAGTAACATAACTACCATAATAATGTCGAGTGTTCGTAAAGAAATGGTATAATATAGTAACTTAGTTTACATTTGCTTTTCATATCTGGATAGATTTTTCAGGAATACTACGGAGCGCACCTGAAAAAACTCTGGGGTGCACTGTTTGAGAAACACTGTATTAATAATACAACAAATTAAAATGGAAAATTAAAACAAGCACGCATAGAACGAATATATTGTGCAGAGCTGATTGATGTATGTTTTTGCTGGTCAGTTTTGCTGTTGGTTCAACAGGAGAACATCACTTATGAGTTCGTCCAGCATGACTTGTTCTTCTTGATTAGATGGTTTTGTGGGATAAGAGGCCAGTGGCCGTACAGCTGCATTTTTATGGGATGTTGCTTCCAGGATTTATTATTAAGACAGCATACATCATCCTTGTGTAGTTCCCATCTGGCTTTTTTTTCTCTCAAAGTGTTTTGTTAGATGCCAAGTAGTGCAGCCATACAGTAGCACTGGTATGGCTACTGCTTGGAAGAATTCATGCTTTATCTTAACAGAGAGATCAGCTGTCAAGAGATGCTGATAGGTACATGTCTTGCATCCCTGACACTTAAAAATCCAAACGGGCGCAGAAAAATCGTATCCATGCGTTTCAGTGTTTTTTTTTTTGTTCCCCCACCATTTCCAGCTAACTAAATACATTTCAATATTTTCTTGGAAACAAATTACACTGTATAGGGTACAAGGTAGGGGTTAGACAGCTTTAGTTGAGCATAAATAAAAACCCTATAGTTTATTAAGAAACTTTATTTAGGACCCATCAAGTTTTCTGAGGACTCCTTCAATTCTAATACATGCGTCCCAGGACGCACTAAATTAAAAAGCTATCAGTATTACTGGCTGTCTAATGCAGTCCATGCCATTTCTCTGTGTATATTAACATTAAAAATCTCCTTGCTCTCTCTTTTTTTTTCTTTTTTTTCTCTTTTTTTTTCTCTTTGTTTTCTCTTTTTTTTCTCTTTTTTTCTTTTTTTTTTTCTCTTTTTTTTATCTCTTTTTTTTCTCTTTTTTCTCTTTTTTCTCTTCTTTTCTCTCTTTTTTTTCTCACGTTTTTTTTCTTTTTTTCCTCTTTTTTCCCCTTTTTCTCTCTTTTTTCTCTTTTTTCCTCTTTTTTTTCTCTCTTTTTTTTCTTTTTTTCTCTTTTTTTTTTTTTTTTTTTCTCTTTTTTTCTCTCTTTTTTTTTTCTCACTTTTTTTTCTCTTTTTTTTCTCACTTTTTTTTTCTCACTTTTTTTTCTCACTTTTTTTTCTCACTTTTTTTCTCTTTTTTTTCTCACTTTTTTTTCTCACTTTTTTTTCTCACTTTTTTTCTTTTTTTTTTTTTTCCCTCTCTTTTTTTTTCTCTCTTTTTTTCTCTTTTTTTATCTCTCTTTTTTTATCTCTCTTTTTTTCTCTTTTTTTTTTTTTTTTTTCTCTCTTTTTTTTTCTCTCTTTTTTTTCTCTCTTCTTTTTTTCTCTCTTTTTTTTCTCTTTTTTTCTCTTCTTTCTCTTTTTTCTCTTTTTTTTCTCTTTTTTTCTCTTTTTTTCTCTTTTTTCTCTTTTTTCTTTTTTTTTCTCTTTTTTCTTTTTTTCTCTTTTTTTTTCTCTTTTTTTCTCTTTTTTTCTCTCTCTTTTTTTCTCTTTTTTCTCTCTCCTTTTTTTCTCTTTTTTTCCCTCTTTTTTCCCTCTTTTTTTCCCTCTTTTTTTTCTCTTTTTTTTTTTTTTCTTTTTTTTCTCTTTTTTTTTTTCTCTTTTTTTTTCTCTCTTTTTTTTTCTCTCTTTTCTTTTTTCTCTCTTTTCTTTTTCTCTTTTTTTCTTTTCTCTCTTTCTTTTTCTCTCTTTTCTTTTTCTCTTTTTCTTTTTCTCTCTTTTTCTTTTCTTTTCTCTTTTTCTTCTCTTCCCTTTTTAAAATTTTTCTTTTTAACCTAACCAATTGACTAATTATTTTTTAAAATTCTTTTTCAGATCCGTATTTGTCATCTCTTTATATATAACCCAGTCACTGGCCACCAGTTGCTGCAGCGTCTTGGTTCACCAAAATACCCTTACATCATCCACGTTGTGCTGTTGATCTTGAAGAAACGTCTCTCTGTCCACAACGACTGCTGTCACCATACAACGATTATATTAATCCCAGGCTGGTGGTTATCATGCAGCTTGACAACTTCAACCAAAAAAAAAAATGAACAATCAGTTTGGTGGCAGCAATTAACAGGATTTTAATTCTTCACTCGCGAAACTTCAAGTCTTGGTGCTGAAAATTCTTGCATCTCACTTCTCTTGGTGGATTTCAGATTTCTTTTTAGTGAACACTTATTTCACCCTTCATAACACTCTGAGAACTTCATTAAGTCTTGGCGGCTGGTATAAACCCCTCTCTTTTCATACACGTCTCCTAGGCCCCTTTGGTCTATTTTTGCTTTTCTTTTGACGTGCAGCCGCTCATTCCGGACCCTGCTCATTCCGATATTTCAATCCTCACACGACTATGGGATAAATCCATAGATGAAGAAACACAAATGCCAGATTTTGGTTAAATACAGACAATTTGATAAAGGTTAATAAAATAATCATAATATTTGGCATCTATCACATGAAAAGATTCAAAGGTGGCGACTTGGAATCTCGATCTATGTTTTCAGCAATGTTCAATCTGCAAAGTTAAATCAGAAAACTAAGAAAACACTGGGGCTTTACCTTGTGAAGGTGTGCATGTTTGTCTGAGGATTCTTCATCTATCTCCGCCGGTTTCTATCTGATGGTCTGGGCCCCTTTGCTCTCACTGGGGAAATCAGGCCAAATTTATGCACAATCTCCGCCCACATTTCAAACTGTTTTTCACACTAGAACAATTCAATTTTCAGTTGTTTAGAATCCAGGTCAAAGGACTATTTCCTACATCTGGGGATTGTTAAAAAAAACAAAAAAACAAAAAGAAAAAAAAACAAACAACATATTTTGACTGACTTTCCTGTCAGAACCAAAATCAAAAACATCCAGCTTGACCTGTCCAATTTGGTATCACACCTGGCGTTTCGACTATTATTCCCACTCTGGAAAAATAATAAAAAATAAAATAACACACATTAACCCATACCAAATACTTGCCTGAAGCAAGTTACCTTGTTATACCTGGTTCAGACTCCGGTAACTGCTGTCGCAACTTCTGCAAAGTTTGGGTTACTTCAAGACACATATACACCTTCTGCAATGGAACTGCAGCTTAAGACACTTCCTAGTCATTTCTCGAATGATAATGGAACCGCAACTGCAGACTATTTCAAGTTGTTTCTCTGCCAACAATCAGATTGCAGCTTCAGACATTTCCAAGTCGTCTCTCCGCTGACAATGGGACCGCATCTGGCGACCTCGGTCCGATCGCTTTATCTTATGTAGTTACTGCCAAAATCAGTCCTACTTACCACTCACTCAACTCACTCATTGAATCTGAGTGGCTAATAAACCTTAGATTCCTGCTATTTCAGGGCAGGTGTACCACCCCCTGTCACACGATTTCTTTCCACTAATCAAATTGGATAATTGGGTAATTATGTAAAATTCAGTCAATCAGACATTACTTGTAAAATATCAGCACCCAAAATTAATTCCAAGCTATTGGAATCTATCCCCAGACCAAAATCTCATGAGTGTGCAGGTCGACCTCCGACTCCTCTAACTTTGACTGTAGTCAAAACAGTGGTTCAGTTTTTTGATTGTTTTTTTTTTTTTTCCGATTTCAATTCTCTCGTATGGTCTGTTTTTCTATCGAAATGATTGTTTTCAATTCTTCTCTTTCTTTTTGTGTCATATTAGTGCTTCTCTGTTTGATGAAAAAAAGATCCCTTTTTTTTTTCATACCCACTCTTTTTAGCTCGATGTACCAACTGAGAATATTGTTCACTTCTAAAATCCGCAATCCCAACATTGCCACTCTCTTCAATGAAGTCAGACTTAGTCCCCGGCTTTCAGATAGTTGATTTTACACCCAGGAAAATCATTACAGACCACACACTCCTCCCTGCCATCAGACGCTTGTCCCTGACGGAGGTGTGAAAACAGGCCTTAAAATTTTTTTGAATTGCCCCCATCTGCAAAAGTTATGCAACAGAAACTGACAAACCATTTAAAGGTTATTCAGAGCAGTGATGACCCCATGAAGACCCCACTGCCTTCCAGCCTTACTATATCTCTTGTGTCTGGAATATGTCCGAGCACCACACCTGTTCCAAATAAACGGCTGCCACTCACAAAAGAGATAAAAAAAAAGAAAAAAGACATTAGAAATAATAGCAGTAGTAGTAGCAGTAGTAGTAGTAGTAGTACTAGTGTTGATGATAGGTGTGGTGATGTTATTGGTATCAAGTCTAGTATGTCAGCTGATAAGAAACCATTGACTATTGATGATCTTCTTAAGTGTCCAGGCTGTCAGGGTTATTTTGAGAAATCTGTGTTTCAGACCCATTCATTCAGTTGCAGTAGCAAGATTAGTCTGGACATTTCACACAATATAAGTAAAAATTCTTTGACCGCTAAGGAAGATCCTCTTGTCGCCGCCGCCGCCACCACTGCTGAGGAACAGACATCAGCCAATTCTCTGTCACGCTTAAGTGCCACTAATATCCCATCCCCGATATCGATTTCTGATTCCACTGACGATGACGACGATAGTTGCATTGTAATCAAAACCGAAGATGGTGTCCGATCCAGGAAGGAAGATCCACTGGATTCAACAGTTCTGGTCATTCCGAACACCAACAATGATCCCCCTTCAGTGACAAGCGGGGAGAGACTGCACATCAGCGATGACCACAATGAATCGATGATGCTGACAACAATATCCCATAATGCCATTGCAGAGGAGTTGAAGAACGACAGCCTATCTGCCAGCAAGTCTCCATGTGGGGGCACAGCTGTGGCACGTGGACATTACAAAAAGCCGTCAAGACCTTGCCCGTTCTGTGGTGTGATGCAGGCTAAATTGACTCGGCACATACAGTTGAAGCACAAGAATGAAGAAGAGGTTAGAAAAGCTCTCTCCATGGCACCGCACTTGCAGAGAAATGCCTTCAATGAAATGAAAAAGGAGGGGATCCGTAAGGAGAACCTGCGGCGTCTGCAGCAGCTCTCTGAGGGCGGCACCGAATTGATCAAAGAAAGAAACTGCCTCCCCACAGCCACGCACACCTGTTGCTCCAACTGCAATGAACACTTTCCTCATAGTGTTTTCCCGCAACACTTGCAGAATTGCAACAACTTGGTAGAGATGGGCGAGTCGACGGCGACTTTTGATTTCAGTAGCCAAGAGCGAGATGTTTACCAGCCTGTGTTCGTTGAATCTGGTGATGACCTCAGTTGTTTGCCCACAACAGTCATGAAAGTGGAAAGTGAGGTTATGAATGAATCTTGCAGAATGGTCGATGCAGGTTCAATATCAGACAGAGGCATATCGGAAAAGACCCTTCCTACTATAATCCCAGCAAGCAGTTGTTATAAAGAAAAATGTTTCCCTGCAGAAACGCCGATTTCTATTGATAACGGAATTGAACAAACCTTAAATGGAATCGGGATTCAGAAGCTGGATGAAAATGTTCCGGATGTCTGCATGCATGACGTTCTCCAAATCCAGGAGGATGCATCGATCGAACATAGTAAGCACATGGTAACTTTGAATTTTGGGAATCCTGGAAAGAAGATGAATTCTTGCAAGGAAAGTGGCAGTGCTGTTCAAGCCAAGAATACCGTAGATCTGAATATGCAATACCGTGATGACTCTTTAATGGTGGAAAACCCGCAGAATTCAAAAATATTGAACAGGCAACGTGATATCCGATTTGTGTCAGGCAGTGAAGGGACCAACAGTTTCATCTCTTCTTCTCCATCGTCACTTCCACCTATTGAGGAAGTCAGTGCCTGCTTTCAGCGAGACCTGCCAAAGCAAGATGGTTTTCCTGTCGGCAATGAAGCTCTGTTATTCGAGGCAAGAAATCATTTATTGGTTGATGGTCGAGAGGAATTGCCCAATCTTCCTACTAGAAATGTTTTTGCAGTGGGACAGTCAGAGATAAGGGGTTCCCGCAGTGCCAACGTCCTTGAAAATGCCAATGACGAGAGGATGCAGAAGAATAATAATACGTACAAGAAACCGTTCCGCCCTTGCCCGTTTTGTGGCATCATGCAAGCAAAGCTGACGAGGCACATAAAACTGAAGCACAAAAACGAGGAGCGTGTGAAAGAGGCATTGAAATTGTCAGCACAAGAACAGCGCTTTGCTTTTAATGATTTCAAACGGGAAGGGATTATGCTGATGGATCTCCGGGGTGTAAGTACTGCCCGTGAATCCGACAGTTCAGTCCACAACCAGATCCCTCACAGTCGGGTCACTATGACGGTATGCCCTTACTGCAAGGGCTCTTACACAAAGGACGTTATCTTTGAACATGTTCGAAGTTGCCAGATGGCACCATTCCAAATAAATGTTTCTAACTGGTTGTTAAGTCAAGAAACTGAAATGTCCGATCTTATCCAGAATCTGCCGGAGAACGTTGTTAGCGGTAAGCAGCTTAATGCAAACCTTGTGATGCCACCTCTTTCTCCTTGGGCATCATCCTCTTCGTCTTTATCTGTCTCAAAGAGAGTAGACAGGCTTCCCTCGTTTAGTGATACTGAAGAAAAGCTTGTTTACAATCGCAGCAATGAACCGGGCCCACCTTCAACTCTGTTCAGGTCAGATACTGAAAACGAGACTTCAGATATACAAAGGTTTCCAGTTACTGACGATAGAAAAGAATATAATGAACGAATCAGTTTTCCATGTAGCCAAAACGTGGCAACCAGTCATATTAAAGAGGAGCCGTCATCTCCATATTCTCAGGAATTAATTGAAGAATCCCAAAACAATTTCAGGGAGCTGCCAGAAGAAAACAACCAAGACTATTGTTTTAATTTTGGCCAGAATGCTGGGTTGAAACCAAGCCAGCCAATTGAACCAGTATACTTAGCTTCAGATGTGGAGCAAGTATCTCAGACAGTCTGTACAGAAAGCCCCAAATGTTCACAAATGGATTACTTGCCATTCTATACAAAAATAGAATCAAACGAAAGTTCCGAGCCCAAAGTTATGCAGGAAAATCCCACACTCAAAGGAGTTGAATTGTTGGGAGATCCATCAACCAGATCTGAAGATTTCAGTCTTGTGTGCATTAAAAAGGAGCTTACTGACAATTTGGATGCTGAAGCCAGCTTGGTACAAGTCCTCGAAATGAAAGCAGAATCACCTACTGTTTCAATTTCGGACACCTCGGATGAAGAATGCAGCATTATTAGTTCTGGTAGCAGCGTACTTATTCCTCCCTGCATTGACCAGCCGGTCAGTTGTCAAACAAACTCCCAAGTGCTTGGTACGAAGACTTCCAATAATAGTGCAGTTGGCAAGCTGCAGACCTACAGAAAGCCTTCACGTCCATGTTTGTTTTGCGGCATCATGCAAGCAAAACTTAGCCGTCACATTAAACTGAAGCACAAAGATGAGAAGCGGTGCAAGAGGCAATGCAGTTATCGCAGCCTTTACAGCGCAAAATTTTCAATCAGTTCAAGAAAGAAGGCATTGAAAGGGAGAATTTGCGTAGACTGAATGACCAGACCCAATCGAAAGAGCTCATCCCCATGCGGATGATGAGGCCTAACTCTTCTACCTGGACGATCTGCCTCAACTGTAAAGTTTCTGTTAGTAAGGATTCCTTGAAAGATCACATGGATAACTGCATCACAGTTCCAGCTGATTTGACGCCATCTAATTGTTTACCAGAACAGGAGACACAATCAGTTGGTCTTCCCAATATCAACCAAGTGCTAACTGGGGGTAATACATTCTTACAAGCATCCAGCTCAAGAGAAGGCTCCTTGGTATCTGAAAGTGTTGATGATGTGCCTAGTGATTTGTCCAGGCCCCCTCTGATCTTAGAAGTGAAAAAAGAAAATGATGATTTGGATGGTTTTGAAAACCATGATCAGAATCTTATAGAAAACAAGAAAGCTGAGGAAGACAAGATATTCAACCAACCTTCAAATCCTACGCATCAAGGGTTGGATCATAAACCAAAATATTGCTCCCCCAAGAATCTTAATGCTTTGAATGAAAAACAAAAGCAGCAACATTCAATCTAGAGTCAGAATTAAATCCTACCTCAATGCCAATTATGTACACACAATATGGTGAGACTCTGAGTGAGAGAGGGCCTCTGAAGGAGAGCTACACCAACTATACTGTCAAGGAACTCTATGACTTACCAGCTGGTATGAGTGATCCTCAAACTACTGAAACTGGTCACATCAAGAAAGAGACCAAGGAGAGTGAAGCTTGCTCGGCACAGTCCTCAATGATATTCATTTCTGATTCTTCTGATGACGAGACTAATGACGCTTCTAACTCTCAATCTGAATTCACTGACCTGCCTTTTACTGCAAGAAATCTTGCTCAGAATTCTAGATCCTCCGAGAATCTTGCTCAGAATTCTAGATCCTCCGAGAATCTTGGCAAGAATTCCAGGATTCGTTCTTACAAGAAGCCCTTTCGTCTGTGTCCCTTTTGTGACATTATGCAGGCTAAACTTACCAGACATATTCAGTTAAAACACAAGGATGAGCCGAGGGTGATATCAGCCCTCAGCCTTTCTCAGCCGTTCCAGCGTCAGGCTTTCTGTCAGTTCAAGAAAGAGGGCATTCTGAAGGAATATCTGATGCGTATCAATAATGCACAGGATAATGAGGATTTCAGCTCAGAACGTTTACCCTCTGAAAAAGTGTTGAATGTATCCTGCTGGGGGTGTGGTGGACTCTACCCCAGGGATTTTATTAGCAAACATGTATTAGGCTGCCGTCAGGCTGTGGACAAATTTGGGTTGTCTACTGCATCTATTATGATGGTTTTAGAGGATAGTTGTCGGCCACCGGTAGTGGGCTTTAAAAGCAGCGCAAGCCCAGAACTGAGTAAAGAATGGGTTTTGAAAATGAGGCAAGTTACATCAATGGACTCAAACGATACTGATGTTTCTTGTGGTGGAGTCTATCAGAATAAGAAAAAAGTCTTGAAAGATTTTCAAGAAACGGTTGAAAGAAACCTGAAAAAAAATAATAAAAATGGATTTATGATGGATTCTTTAAAAATGTCCCTGGCTATTGAAAAAGCTTTTGTTAAGCTTAGTCCGAGACCATTGGAAGACACCCAGAAAGCAGACCCCTTAGCTGGTGTTCAGGATAATCCAAAGGAAACCAACACTAGCGCAATACCGTTTGGTAATTCAGAATTACTCGACGATGACTTTATCCATAAAAGTGACAAGAATTTCAAGGTTATTAATCCAATAAACCAGAGAAATCTTCCAGATATTATTCCAAGTGGACAGAACACTATGAAGAAATCAGCTCCTCTCATGGAGATAGATTTAACCAGAGACATAACTGTAAATAAAATAAAGAAGCCATCTCCAAGAAGATGGGGATTTTCCCGAGGTGAAATTCACATGGGGAAGTCTTATAAACGACCGTATCGGCCTTGTCCATTCTGTGGGGTGATGCAGGCCAAACTGACCCGTCACATCAAACTGAAGCATAAGAAAGAGAGACCGGTACGAGCAGTGCTCCAATTATCACCATCCTTACAGTTGAAGGCTTTTCGCAACTTCAGAAAAGAAGGCCTCTTGAAAGATGCCCAGTGCCATAATGATGAAAACATTGAAATGGTCAGTGAGGAACAATCCTTGACATTTACCAAGAAGCAAACCTTGAAAAAGTCAATCAGGGAATGAGACTTTACAGTTCTCTGTCGAAAACATCCAGGTGTAAGAGCTGCGGGAAGTATTTCTCCAAGACAGCTCTAGATCGTCACTCGGATCAATGCCACAAGAGTTACACTAGGAAAAATCCTGTGTCTTTGTGTTTGCCATCACGGTTTGACCATACTGGTTCGGAATTAGTCAAAAATGGCCAAAGTTTTGTTGTGTCCAGTAAAGAGCTAAATAGCAAAGAGGAAGATGGCAAATGTATTATTAAGAGCTCAGTGGGTAAAGATCTTGGTGTTGACTGCCAGAACATGGTAAGACTCCAACTGCCTGATATAACCTTCAATACAGAAAAGAATCAATTAAAGCCTGAGGCAATATTGATGAAAAGACGAGATATCATACCAATTGCTTCATTTCAGCAGTGTGATGAATATACATCAAATAACCAATGTATAATTTCTGCAGATGGTGTGGTTGTAGCTAACACAGACATCTCGACTGAGAAAGAAACTAAAAAGCCCAGTCTCCAGATCAAAACCAAAACAGTATCCATTTTAGAAAAAGAAGAGATACTTAACCTTCAGAGGTTACCTTCTCTGACTACTGCCCTGACTAGTAGCCCTAATTCCGATTGTGATCTTTTCACAACCAGTGCCCACCAGCCAATAAAAACCTCACAGTTTCCGCAGAAAGCCTGTGGGTCTTCAGTTTTATCAAATACAGAAAATGACAATTGTTTGCCCTTGATTTCAGTGCTTGGGTTCGAGCCTACAGTTCCTACCAACCAAAATGTTTCCTTAAATTCGACTGGTTTAGGAATTGAGGCAGACCCCTATCTGACATGCAGCAGCAAGGAAGCACGTCAGACAATTGGAGGACATTCAAATTCTGCTCCCTTGTCCACTAAACAGCAGAAAAATGTTGAGAAATTTTCTTTCCAGAAAGGACATTGCTCGGATAGTGTTGAGAGTAAGCGCAGGAATGAAGAGGAGGATTGTCACGTTGAAATTTCCATGGCTGAAACTCAGAATGGGATTCGGATAGAAACGCTGAAAATACTCCAAGAGACCAGCAACATTTCCCAAACCAAAAACCAAAAAGTGATAACTTCCGTGTCATCAGTTCAAGGAATGTGTTCTACCAACGTAGAAAGTGAGCCGACGGCTAGAGGCAGGGCAGAACAGGTGTCCTCTCCTTCAGTGGAATTAATTGGTGATTCAAAGTTGAAAAAGCCGAACACTTTCTCCAACTCAGAGGAGACTCTGTGTCCAGCTGTGTCGATCAAGACAGAAATTTCTTTTTCTTCTCCTGTCCTGACTTGTAGCATGACAAAGGACCCTTCTGAAGAATCTGTGCCTGTCTACCCAATGCAGAACATTGCTAAAGAGAAGTTGGATATTCAGCAAGAAGTGGGTACCTGCGAACGAGAAATGTTTGACAGTAATGACCAGTATCTGTCATTTTGCAAACCTCAGCACGAAGGCGAAAGGAATGGAATTGCTGATATTGTACACTCTGAAAATGATAAAATGGAGTTGCCTGCTGAACAAGCACCTAATTGGTCATCGCAGGATTCCATCAGCAATGAGAATGAGGATTCCACGGCAAATTCCAAAAATCTCTTAAGACATCTGGGTGAAGATATTCCTGCAGCAAATGGTCAAAGGTCTTATGTTTTCTGTGAGGGTGCCGTCAAAAATGGACGGAGCGTCAGTGGAGGAAATAATGGCGGTGGAAGTGGGAGCAGCGGGGGCAGCAGCGGCGGTGGTAGTGGTGGGGGAGGCCAGATGTCATCGGCACAGAATTCATCTCGGGACAGTGGCAGCAGCACCACCAGTGGGCGGAACGGCACTGGCTCCTGCTCGTTCGGTCGAGGTGGGTCGACGAACCGCAAGCCGCCGACGCCGTGCCCGTTCTGTGGGGTGCGCCAGGCAAAACTGAAGAGGCACATTCAACTGCGGCACAAAGATGAGGAACGCGTGAAAAAGGCCCTACAGCTACCACCCAATTTACAGCGCGATGTCTTCCACCAGTTCAAAGAAGAAGGCCTCGCCAATGAGCGGAACCGAGTAAAAGATAATAGTGGCGCGGCCGTTAGTGGCCGGGGTGGCTCGGGTGGCCGCGGTTCAGCCAGTAGTAGTAGCAGTACAGCTACCAGCAGTGGTATTAGTAGTAGTGGTGGTGGTAGCAGTAGTAGTATTGGTGGTGGTGGGAGTAGCTCAAGTGGGCGTGGTACTCCAACTGCTGGCAATATCAGCAGTAGCGGTGTTGGAAGTAGCTCTGGCAGGTGTAGTAGTTCTGGAAGTAGCCGGGGTGGCATTGAAGCCAGTAAAGTAGAATGCACCGGGAGTGGAACCACCATTGTGGCTCCGCATGATCCTTCAGCATTGAAGGTCCTTTGTCCGCTATGTGACACATATTATGAAAAAGATGTTCTTCAGATGCACATGATAGGGTGTAGCTCTGCCCTCTCACACTTTAATGCCTCCGACTGGCTGACTGGCCCTGTCCCCCTAGGAGTGTCTGACTCTGAACTTGATGCTGACTTTCTCTCTGAGCGCTCCTCAGACCTTGTGCTCGATCCAAACCAGCTGTCACTCTCGGCACCCTTGTTAAAAGAGGAGTACGAACCACCAGTTGCTTCCTGCTCGGTTGGTTCGCTTTCTTCTTACAAAGAGTACTCAGGCTATATGGTCACACCCCCACAGCCGCAGCAACAAATGCCACGACAGCAGCAACAGCAACAACAACAGCATCCTCATCACCAGCAACAGCACCCTGGACAGAATTTTCCTGATTCTGGGAATTCCTATATTCCTAATCTTGAAGAGTGCCAACAAATGTCACGGAATTATGGTATGGAAATTGGACATGGCCAAGGGCCTGGTAATGCTGCCACTGTCTCAAATCCTTATGCTGTTCCTGCTTATCATGGCAGTGGAATTGGTCATGAAAATCCGAGGATGGTTTCAGCCGCATCTTGGAACCAGAGAATGCCTGAGCAGCATTATCATCATCATCACCAGCAACAACAACAACAAATGTATCATCATCAACAACAACAGCAGCGGCAGCTTCTTCAAACTCAGCACCCCCACACTCACCAACAACAACAGCAACAGCAACAGCCACTCCCCCACCACCAGCAACAGCAGCAACAACAACAACAACAACACCACCATCAGCAGCCTCAACAACAGCAACAACAACAACAACAGCCACCACCTCCTCAGCAACATCTTCAGCCTCCACACCACCACACTCAGCAACAGCAGCAGCAGCAGCATTTGCAACCACCACCAGCACTACCCCAACAGCCTCCACCCCAAACCCATCACCAACGGCCCATGCCGGCTGACCCGACCATTATGTACATGAAAAGCCCAAAGCAGGAGTTTCCACCCTCATCATCCTCTTTCCATCCCCAGGACAGTTTCATGCTGCCCTCGCCCCAGATGGGCTCACAGATACCAGATGCCTCGCTTCATCATCGGCCGCCTCAATTATATAGCCCCAACAGTGGGCATGGTAAACGAGCCTCTTCAACAGCTTCTCCACACGACTACGGAACCCCTATGTTTAATTCACCCACCCACCCGCAGATGTCTCCTAGTGGGGGGCCTGGCTATCCTTATGCACCACACCACCAAGTACCCACGATGCCCCCACCTTCACCCTCCCCAAGGAGCTGTGGCAATTTTCCTCACATGGATGATGGTGGCTACCAACAGATGATGCCCCAGCACTGTATGTCTGACCAGGGCATGATGAGGTCTCCGCCTGTCGCTCCTCACCTTCCACCACCACCCCCAAATCGCCATGCTATGATGCAAATGGATGCTTCACAGCCTCACGGAAATATTCCCATGGGCAGTGGTGATAACAGCAACAACAGCAGTAGTGCTGGGTCTCCGTATCTCTCTACACGTCAAATGGGGACTGGGGGTAATACCACCGGCAGCATGGCCCCAAATGCAGCCAATAACTACCGGTCACCCATGTACCATAGCATGGGTCCTGGAACCGTTTCTCCCTCGCCAAATTCTTCTTTTCACCATTCCCCAGTTGCTTCTCCCTCCTTATCATCTACCTCTTCATCATCGTCCAAGAACTCGGTAACCTACCACTATCCAACATCAACAGCCGTCTCCTCTACAGCTCCAGGATCCAGCTTCTCAGGACCGATGTACGGTCTGCCGGACCTCTCCTCTTCATCATCCATTGGGGATAACTGTCGCCTTAGCTTTGAGAGCATGGGTCACAGCAGTGATGGAATTGGCTTGTCACAGCAGAGCCATCAGTTGCAGTCACTACCTCCCCAGCAATTACCGCCACCACCACCACCCCAACAGCAGTCAACACTGTTACAGCTACAACCACTGCCTTCCTTAATGGACAATCCATCAACATCGTCCCTCCTCTCTTCAATGTCCCAAATGACACCCCCAAGAAACCACAGTGCTAGCACGACTCCTGCCGCTTCTGGGGGAAGTATGGCTCACCTGCCTTTTGCCGGGGGCGGCGGCAGTAGCAGTAGTAGTAGCAGTAACCAGATTGACCCTAATTGCATTACATGTGACCCAACGTGTGGAGATGGAGACAGATTTGGTCACCAGGCAGGGAACATGTCCAGCCTTCACGAGGGAAGCAGTAAGGACCTTGCGGATGAAATATCTGCTGCCATAGACAGCCATGAGGACAGTAGCTGTGGCAGCAGCACTACCAGCGGCAGCGGGCTCAGTACCACTGCGGGCGGAGCAGAGTGGAACTCCTGCAGTGGCAGTGCATGCGCATCTGGCACTGGTAATAATGGCTCGACCCCTGCGCTTTTCACGGCCACCACTTTGGACAGCAACAATGCTAGCAACAGTAGCGGCAGCTCGAGCTGTGGTGGCAATAGTCCACGGGGTTATAGCAAGCTAAGGAACTATAAGAAGCCAGCGCGTCCATGCCCATTTTGCGGTGTGATGCAAGCGAAACTAACACGTCACATCAAACTAAAGCACAAAGAGGACAAGCGCGTGGTAGAGGCCCTTGGTTTGCCTCAACCCCTGAAGCGCCAGGCGTTCAGTCAATTCAAGAAGGAAGGTATAATGAAACAGGCCCGGACCTCTTCAGGTGGACCCTCAGTATCCTCTGCTGATCCTCCTTCATCTTAGTCCTTTTTATTATTATTATTATTATAATTATTATTATTAATTATTATTATGATTATCATTTTCTAAACTTTAGTTGTTGGCAGGCATTTCATTGTATTTTTTTGTTGTTGTCACTGTTGTCGTTCAGTGTTGTTATCGTCTCAAATCATCCTTCTTCCGTTATTATGGCTATCACGGTTATTTTCTTTCTTTTTTTTTTTCCTCCTGCTTTCTGAATATATAAAATAGAATAACAAATCATGAAGAGACACGAGTCTAACACTTTAAAATGAGGAAGAAGTAAACAAAAACAAAAACAAAAGCCAAAAAAAAAAAAAAAAAAAATACCCTCACCCACTCCTCCAGAAAAAAAAAATCAGGTTTCTCATTTCTCTTATGTACCATATCTTCTTTCAAATTTATTAAATTTAAAAAATAACAACAAAAAAAAACAAACAAAACCAAATAGAATAAATGAATAAATAAACCTCACCACTCCCCCATGCATCATATCAGTGATTAGTCTGATTTTGAAACCTTATTGACACCATTGTCCAGGGAAAAAAAAAAAGCAAAAGAAAAAAAAAACATATATTGGTACCTGCTTCCTGTCTGAGATGTATATTTCCAACCATTGCCTAAGGTCAGTGCTTGAACCCAGGTAAAAAGTCAAGATTTTAAATGCTGATTTTCAAGGCAGGTTGGCAGGCATAGAGCAAAAAAATTAAACCAAAACTTAGTACACACCAGGAACACATTTTTTTTTTCTGGACTGAGCATGAAACTTAAAAAAGAAAAAAAAAACAAAACAAAATGAAATGAAACATTAAATTTTCTGTTGTAGCAAGAGTCCATTGGCTAAAACACGAAGCAGAAAATGTATTTTGTGATGTGACTTATCTCGTTAAACAACATGCTCCACAAAAGGCCATGACTGTGTGGAAGGTGATTTTTTATTTAAAATTTTTTTTTTTTTTATTTGGTAACTTTAAAAAAATTTACGGTCAGAAAAATGTTGGTTAATATAATCACTTCTCATGATACATGGTCTTTAAAAAAAAAAGAGAGAAAGAGTTCCTCTCTCCGAAATGCTCCTACTTTGTAATGGTAGGCAAATAATTATGAGGGTGAAGAGGGTTGTTGGGTATCAATAAAGGAGTTTAAAATAATTGATATCTAGGTAAAGAATATACATATACACACACACACATATATATATATATATATATATATATATATATATATATAGTGCTTAATTGGAGTCGTACCTAATTTTGAAAATTAATTAATTAATAATGAATTAGGCGGGAATACCTATTAAATGTATAGCTAAACAAATCGAGAAAAATCACACTTATTCTCCAAATAATTATCGGCAAAAAGCCATTCTAAACAAACCTTGTTTACAACTTACCATATCGTCGTGTAATAAAAGTCACTAGAAGAGGAATGTTAACCTACTCTAAACAAATCATAAAATCTAAGAAGTTCGTTTGGTGTTGGGGTTATGGGATCGGACTGTCAGCTTGACGGTCCGGTTTCAAATCACGCACAGGGCGGTCTTCCGATCTATAGCTCTGCTGATGAGGCCTAATAGGCCGAAATGTACATACAGAGATTGATTTTTCTCGATTTGTTTAGCTATACATTTAATAGGTATTCCCGCCTAATTCATTATTAATTAATTAATTTTCAAAATTAGGTACGACTCCAATTAAGCACTTATTCTCCAAAAAATTATCGGCAAAAAGCCATTCTAAACAAACCTTATATATATATATATATATATATATATATATATACATACACAGTGATGCTGATAGCTTTTTGATTTAGTGCACATATTTGCTTTGAATGAGTCCCCGGGGAAATTTATGGGTCCCAACTGAAGTTTCTTGTTAGATTGTTGGGGGTTTTATTTATGATCTGGCAAAATAACTAAGGCCATCTAACTCCTATATTGTAACCTATCATGTGTAATTCGTTTCTATGAAACTATTGAAATGTATTTACAGTTAGCTTGAAATGGTGAGGGAAGAAAAAAAACACTGGGATGCATGGATACGATTTAATTGTGTCCTTTTAGATTTTTGTGTTTTCAGGGATGCAGGACACATACCTATCAGTATCACTGTATATATATATATATATATATATATATATATATATATATATATATATAACCTGTAGAGGTGAATAAAAGAGTAAAAAAATGCCTTGGTCTGTCTACAAAACCTCATGTCTAATGATCAGTGTTTTATTTCATTGTGCTGTCACATTCAGTCTTTAAAATTCTTTATTCAAAAAGACATAAGTGTATTTTTCTAGTTGATTCTCATACTGTAAGTTTGAGAATGGAGATAAAAGTAGTTGATTTGATAATTAATAAGAATAATTATAATATAATGAATAAAATAATAAATTGCTATTTTCATCATCATCATTATCAGGTCGAGCTGTCAACACAGACTCTCATGACTCTCTCTCGCTAACCGTCCCTATCAGTTATCCTCCCTGGAAGGTATTCTGCATGGCATCCAGAATCCACACAGAGCCAATTGATGTAGGTTTTTGCTGCTCGACCTACACTAGTGTGCCTATGTGTAGTTGTCCACAGGAGAACATCACTTATGAGTTCATCCTTACTTCTCCAGTATGTCTCCTTTGTCTCACTTGGATGTTTTTTTAACTGAAGTCAGGTGACGGAACAGCTATTTTCTACTGGGATGCTGCTTTCAAGATTTGTTCAAGACATCGCAGGCAACATCCTTGGGTACCTCTCATCTAGCCTTTTTTCTAAGTGCTTTGTTAGGGTTTAGGTGGTGCAGCTGTTCATTAGCACTGTGATATGGCTACAGCTTTGGAAGAATTCTCGCTTTATCTTATCAGTGAGATTAGATTTTCACAATCTGTCTATAGCAGTCAAGGCCTTCCTATCCATGCATTGACATTGCTTTCTGTAGATGAGATATTACTACCTAGTTATATCAATTGGTTTACTGATTTCATGGGCTGAGCATCCAGTGTGTAGATGTCTCCATCTGTTTAAAAGCAGATGAAGAGGTCAATGTCTCTTGCCACCCTCTCTAGACTATCTAACGCTTTGAGTAGATACACCTACACAAGCAGAATCACTGCTGCGTCAGTATTTGAAAAAAATAATTTGGTCAATATTTTGTTAGTTTTATCTACAAGATAACTGTACTGACAATGATATGCTCTAATGTACTGTACTGTACTGTATTGTGTTGTACAGGAAGCTAAGGTGTTAATTTTGTAGAACAAATACACTCCAAAATGAAACTTTAATAAGACCAAGGGAGATAAACACAATCTATTAATGAAGATTCAGTCTCTTTTTGTCTGTAACTGAAACAACATCACTACTTACGTCAGTAAAATTTTCACTAATTTTTTTTACTTATTTACCCTTAGATGAATTTGTTTACAATAGTTTTTTTCCTAAAATATTTTTTTATTAGCTCCATCCCCCCGCCCTGTTTCATTTTATGAAATCTAAACAAAATATATTTTACTCGTACGATTTTTGAATTTTTCTATAAAATCTGAATAATTAAATCATAGATTTTTGGAAACGTTTTGGAGGTCCTTACTGTCGTAAAACAAAACAAATATTTCCGTGGAGTAGAACGAATATAATGCTTTTTAAGTAATTAATTTTCTATAAATATTCAGCGTTTTATTTTATTTATTTTATTTTTTCCACACCCCCTCAGGCAATATCTTTCAAAAATTTATTTTTACACCACCCAGAGGTGTTTTAAAATTTTTTTTTTTTTCGAGTTTCAATAATTGATTTTCTAAGGAATTAATTTTCACTTGATTATCAGTGTTATATGAAATATCCTGCCTGGACAATTTCTTATAGGTGACAGTTTGAAAATTCCATGTTTTACTAGCAGAAACTTAATTGATAAATTAGAAAAAAAAAAGATTTTAGATTAAAATCTCTTATTCTATATTATATAAATCAGTACTTTTCAAAATGTGGGTCAGTCCAGCCTGTTAGCCACTATGCCACAGAGACTCCCTACCACAAATTTTGGAAGTGGTGGCTTTTTAAACTGAATTTTTATTGGAATATAGTAGTAACCTGAAATACAATTTTTGGGGGATAAATTTCATTTTTATTTATATGGGAATAAATGAGATTTCACTTTTATTTATATGGGTGTCCACGAGATAGAAAGATAGAAAGGGAACTGATCCCCAAAAGTTTGAAAACCACTGCACTGAATATCATTAATCAGTGCAAATATTGGATGTGATTTTTATTGAATGTTTTTGATAAATTTCATTTTTAACTCTGGGGATCAAGGGCATGTTATTTTTTTTTATTTATATGGGGGTCCACAAGATAGAAAGATAGAAGGGGTCCTGAATCCCAACTTTTGAAAACCACTGCACTAAATACTTATTACTCAGTGCAAATATTAGATGTGATTTTCATTAAATATTTTTGATAAATTTCATTTTTATTTATCTATGGTATAAATGTTGGCTTATATTCAAATATCACTAAAATTATTTTTTTCTAATCAGAAGTTAAGCAGAAATGAACCTGATCAGCATTCAGATGAGTGACAGAAATTTAGAAATAAACATGGCTTTGTGTTAGACTACACAAACTGTATAAAAATGAACACCACATTGAAGTTTGTCTTCTAATGTGGTCATTTTCTGTATGTTTACAAAAAAAATCTCAAGTGTAAACTTACAGTTAATAACCAAATTTGATTGCTATATTCTATTTAAAAGAAATTTAAAAAACTTCAATTTTTTCAATGTTTTGATTTTTGCAAGAAAGTATTGATTAATGTATCTAAAGTTATAGGTTGGCAATTTTAATTGGTCTTTTCATTGGGCCACCAAAGGTCACAGTTGATAGTTTAAAAGGCCTTAAAGCTGAAGGTTCCCCACTTCTGGGCCATGCCAGTTAAATTGTACAAAAATTAACATAGTGAATATTAAGAAATGGGAATATGTACAATATTGCTTCACAGCTTTTTAAGAATATTTTTTAAAATATTTAATTTTTTTTAATGTTTTACATTTATTTGTATGTGAGTTCAGTAACTTAAAAAATGAATTAGCACATTAGAAAAAAGCACATTAATATATAATTATATATTAATGTGCTTTTTTCTTTCTTTTGTTATTTTAAAAAGGTATTTTTATTGGGTCAAACGTCACACTTTATAGTTTAAAAGACCTTAAGGCTGAATATTCCCTACCTCTGAGCCATACCAGTTGAATTGTGCAAAAATTGACATTTTGAAAATTAATAATAATAAAAAGATGAATGTGACAGTCGAAATGAATAAAACTTGTAAGGTTATCTCACCCTTGTTTTGTCATTGGGGTTAAAAAAAAGATGTAATTGAATGAATATGAAAAACCAAACAAAAAAAAAATGCAAATGACCAAAAAAGTACAAAATTGTAAAACAAAACCTAAATTTTCAAATGAAACTTCACTTCTCAAATTAAAATAGGCAACATTGAGTCTATTTAACATATTTTTGATTATACATTGTCTGTAAAAATCAAGAGTTTTTTTTTTTTTTAATCAAAACCATTCATTTCATATCATAGCTCACAAGAAACTAAATCCAACTATATAAAATATAAACATAAGTGTCTCACTGACTTTCTGGTTTTGTTTTTTCGGGTTTTTTTTTTTTTTATGTTGGTGAAATGTTCTGGTTTAGTCTCTTTCATTAAACTTTTGTGGGCATTTTGTCAAGTTTTTTTTAATGGTCTCTATCCACCCTCTATCATTTTTTTAATGGTCTCTATCCACCCTCTATCATTTTTTAAATGGTCTCTATCCACCCTCTATCATTTTTTTAATGGCCTCTATCTACTCTATAATTTTTTAATGGTCTCTCTAACATCTATAATTTTTAATGGGCTCTTCATACCCTCAATAATTTTAAAACTCATTTCAAGCTATTTCAATATTTTAAACTTTTTTTTTGTTTTGTTTTTGTTTTTTGTTTTTTCGATATTTTGAAATTATTTCTTTTAATATTTTTAAATTGTGTTTTTTGAAAAATATTTTTGAATCACCTTTTTATTTTTTTTCATATTTTTTTTTTCATATTTTTTTTTTCTTGAGATGATTTTTTTTATCCGAGAATTAAGTATTTTTCTTTTCTCTCCTATACCATTTTTTCTTAACATGTACATACATATAGGCAAATGTATGTGCATGTACATATGTGGTTCTTTTTTTTTTTTTTTTTTTTTTTTTTTTTTTGTAATAAAGAAAAAAAAATCTCTATGGTTGTCAGTAAAAAAATCTGTTCAAGTAACGGAATTCTTGAACTTTTATTTTTATTTTTTTGTCTAGGTTCTCAACAGATAAAAATGTAAAGAAAATAAACCTTCTTTCTGCTTAACACCCCACCCACCCATGCCCCTCCTTCCTCAAAATCACCTGCTGTACCTTAGAAGTTTCGGTACATTTGTATATTTAATATATTGCTAAAGAAAGAAAGAAGCACGTCTATGCAAAACTCAGGTTTCGAAATCTGGGAATCAGCTTCATTTACTTTCTATTTTCCTTAAATTGAGACACATTCATACAATCACACACAACAAAAAAATAAATAAATACATTCAAATATAAAATACTGCTTCATAGCTTTTTAAAGATATTCTTTAAATATTTAATTTCTTTTTATGTTTTGCCTTTCGTTTGTTTGTATGTGAGTTCAGTAACTTAGAAAAATGAGTATGCACTAATTATACAATAATATACCTCTTTCTTTCTTTCTTTCTTTTTTTTTTCTTAATTTTTTTTTTAATATATATATATATATATATATATATATATATTTTATTAAGAGGAAACAATTGAAATACTAAATGAATACTTTTAAGTTCTTGCTTTAATATTTTTAGAAAATCCA
>CM042147.1:77496058-77558558 GCA_023376005.1 Doryteuthis pealeii | reverse complement strand
TTTTTAAATTTCTGCTTCAAAAACAAAAAAAAAAAATTTGGAAAATCTGGGTGGGAAATTGGGTATTAATAGAAATCTGTCTGTAAAAATTTTTTCTTTTTTTTTTTTTTCTTTTTTTTTTTTTTTTTTTTTTCAATTTAATTGAGGTTATTAATAGTAATAAATAAATAAATCATTTAAAAAAATAATAATAAAAAAAAATCTCCTTTCACTGTCTGCTGTTAACTTTTTCTTTCTACCTTTCCAGTGAAACCTATATAAACAAAAGAAAAATCGAGAAGAAAAAAATTAATTATAACTGATCCCTTAATACCCCCTCAGAAAATACTAAAAAAAAAAAAAAAATAAGAAAAAAAAATGAAAATATCTTTAAAAAAGAAAAACAAAATAGTAAAAATTCATTTATATTTATATATACTTTTTATTATCTCTTATTCTCAATCCAGAGTCTCATTCAACATATTGTTTTTTTTTCTTTTAAAAAAAGAAAAGGAAAGAAAAAATATCTAATTATTCATAGATATTATAATTATCACCTTCATTCTCCTCCTCCTCCTTTCTCTGTAATCTTACTCCTACTGCTCCTCTTCATCATCATCTTAACCATCACCACCACCATCATCACAAACATTATTATTATTATTATTACTATTATTATTTTTTATTTTTTTTATTATAATTATAATTATTATTATATTGCTCCACATCTACTCACATTTTAAATTCATTATTAACCTCCTTATTCCCCCCAAACCCCAAAAAGAAAGAAAGAAAAAATAAAAGAAGAAAAATACCAAAAAGGTGAAAGAGAAAAAAAAAAGAAAAAGAAGTTTCACAATTAAAACTTACCTCATTGTTCTGACTTGTAATCCCTTCATCCAATCTTGTATTTTTATTTTTCGGGCAAATGACCCTACACTTCTCTGCCTTGTTCTGCCCGGTCTGTGGCAGGTTTCCTTCCGATAATAAAAATCTTCTCTATTATCATCTGGCGAGACTCTTGTTATATTTATGCACAATTATATATATATATAATGTTAATGTCACATGCATTAATTTTATTCTTTCTTGTTCAGTATTTTTATCTATTTAACCTATGGATCGGACCCTAACAAGTACACTCACTCCGCCCTAGCACCTATATGATTTTCCAACCCTATTGCCCTTATGGCAAGCCCCAACCCCTTTTTATCATATGGGTGCTAGAAGGCGGTGGCTGCGGGTCTACATGTCCTGGGAATGACGTTAAACTCTATCTGATGGTGAGGTTCCAGGTTTGGGGAATGTGGAGCACTCCTTCATCACCATTGCTCCCTGGTCCACTCTGACCCGGGGTGGTAGTACCTGTTAGGGTCCTATCTATAGGTTAAATAGAAAAATTATTTATAAAAAAATTGTATTATCCATTAAGAATTTATTCATTTCAAAACTTTATCGGCATTAAATGACCCACTGAGGTTGATATGCCGTAAAACAAAACAAACCAAACCAAACATACACTCACTCCGGGACAGAGTGGACCTGGGAGTAATGCAATAGAGGAGTACTTCACACTCCCCGGAGTTCCAAAATTGAAACCTCACCATTAGATGCAGTTTTGCATCATACTTAGGACACTAAGACCCTCAACCACTGCCTTCAAGCACATGTATTTGAAAAAAAAAGAAAAGAATTGGGGTTATACGAGAAATACAATCGTGAAAATCAAATAGATGCTACGGCTTGAGGTGACCAGCCGATTGATCAGAGTGAGGACCTCTTTGACCGCCCGTCTAGCCAAAGTCGAGTGTTGTATGTCACGGACTCCTCATCCACCAGTATTCGGTAATCTTCAACTTGTTCCTCGTAAATTCCTACTATAAAATAAACTGAACCCTCATTTTATGTCCGTGTTTTTGCAATAAATGTTTTGAATATGTTTGCAATAAATGTTTTTAAATAAAGAAAAAATATATGTTTACAATAAATGTTTTTAAATAAAGAAAATATATTCAGTATTGTAAAATAATGGGTGCAAGAAAAATAAAACATTTATTGCAAAAACACGGACATAAAATGAAGGTTCAGTTTACTTTATGGTAGGAATTTATGAGGAACAAGTTAAGGATTACCCAGTATTCCACCAGGATTGCCTAAGCATGTTATGTATTTTTATTTTTATTATAATATTTTTATTATATATATCATTTATTATTATATATTATTATATTATTATTATATTATATATATTATTTTATATATTATATCACATATATATCATTTTTATTATAACATAGCATGTTATGTATTTTTTTTTAGTAAATGTCTCACAAAAGAAAATCTCACCACAACTGGTTACTTCCCACCCTGTCGGCTGGGGTGTTAAAATGTACCGACTGCACCTCTGCAGAGGGGTAAGACTCCCCCAATGAGGCTACCTGTTAGCCGTGGTTGGCGACTCATGATGCTTAAGGATAGAACCCAGGTGGATGAGCAGTTCATGACTTGCAATACTCCACTTTGGCCCTATCTTGGGCTAGACGGGCGGTCGGAGAGGCCCCCTCCGATGAATCGGCTGGTTACATCAAGCACTAGCACCTATGTGATTCTCCCAACCCTATTGCCCTTATGGCAACCCCAACCCCTTTTTATCATATGGGTGCTAGAAGGTGGTGACTGAGGGTCTACATGTCCTGGGGATGATGTTAAACTCTATCTGATGGTGAGGTTCCAGTTTTGGAGATTTGGGGAATGTGGAGCTCCTCTTCATCACCATTGCTCCCTGGTCCACTGTGACCCGGAGTGGTAGTACCTGTTAGGGTCCCATCTATGGGTTGAATAAAAAAAACATGAGTTTATAAGCAAAATTGTATTATGCATTAAGAATGAATTTATTTCACAACTTTGTCGGCATTAAGTGACCCACCGAGGTTGATATGCTGTAAAACAAAACAAACCAAAAAAAACAAACTTGGTTACTTATTACAATATTATATTATAATATTAAATTTTGCACCTGCTTTTCAATAATAGTATTGAACAGTTTCTTTGCAAACACTTTTTTCTTATTTGCACTCCTTTATTATACTATATATCTATTATTATACTAAAGCTGAGTAAATCAATGATTTTTTGCTCAAGCTTTTTTCCTATTTAGTTTAATGACACAAAATACATCCAAAAATATTCCTTACTTTTAGGATTAAGTTATGTTTGAAAAAAATTCCATTTTAATTGGTTCTAATTAGTCATAATTTGCAATTAAGTCAAACACTCACCTGTCTGTTACTTCACATTCTACCTGCACTGTCCACCTTTTTATATATATATTGACTACTTCTTGTGTATGTTAGTTTTCTCAGTGAGAGTCAAGAGAGAGATTGAAGAGTGTGAGCGGTAGATAAACTTATTTGTATGTTAATTTTCAGCAGCTAACAACTGGCTTATATATAAGATGGGTCAGTTTTTGACTTAATTGCAAATTTTAGCAAAATGATTTTAATATATTTTTTTTATCCTCTGGTCATTTATTTTTTTGATTTAATTCGTTTTGCAAACTAACTTTCTTCTTGATCACAATTATCTACCCCAGAGCTCAATAATATGCATATAAAGATAAATGGAAATAAATCCAACAGTATGTAAATATGATATAGGAGAAAATCCTTAAATATTCAGAGGATGTATTTATTTTTACATGAGATATGCCAATGAAAACCATCATCAGGGCAATGTAATAGATTTTAAATGTTTCATCTAAAAAAATAAACAAATAATCATTTCTCAGATGAAATATTTAACATCTATTATATTGCCCTCAAGATGGTTTTAAAAACCAAAATGTTGGCATATCTCGTATATAAGAAAATAAATACAATGGTACCTTGTCTTATGAGTGCTTCAACTGAGTTATGAGCCGTCACTTGAACAATTTTTTGCTATGTGCTGAAAGCTAAAATTTTAGGGGCAAGTGAGTTTCAGATAGACATTTATAAGTTAACTAAAAACATTCAATATTTTTCTGAATTTTTGAGATGAGTCTTGATGATTAGTATTATCTGCGTTATTCGGACTATTGTCCTCATCTTAAATGTTTCATCTAAAAAAAAAAAAATAATCATTTCTCAGATGAAATATTTAACATCTATTATATTGCCCTCAAGATGGTTTTAAAAACCAAAATGTTGGCATATCTCGTATATAAAAAAATAAATACAATGGTACCTTGTCTTATGAGTGCTTCAACTTAGGAGTTTCTGAGTTATAAGCCGTCACTCGGACAACTTTTTGCTATGTGTTGAAAGCTAAAATTTTAGGGGCAAGTGAGTTTCGGATAGACATTAATAAGTTAACTAAAAACATTTAATATTTCTCTGAATTTTTGAGATGTGGCTTGATGATTAGTATTATTTGTATTATTCGGACTATTGTTCTCATTTTCATTGTTATCTGTCAGGCCCCGACACTAACTTTTTTCATAACCGTCCCGAAAAAAAAATTATCAACTGTCCCGAATGGGGTTTGGACCGTCCCGAAGTCCAAATATTTTTGTTTAATTCATTAGCATCATCTATACTTGTCAGTCATCAGTAGCATAATAACATTTAATAAAACATTAAGAAAAGCTGAAGCAGTGATAATTCTGGATATTTGGACAAAAAATCCATTTCCTAGTCACTAGGAAATGGATTTTTTGTCCAAATATAAATTATTTTATTCAAATCTGCTAGCATTTAATACAAATTATTATAACTAATTTTGATGCCTCCTTAAATGCATTCTGGTAAAAGAAGAAAACTTTTAAAAATCAAGTTGCAAACCTGTCCAATAAAAACGTAACTAAATAGACCACAATTGAAATTTTTTTTAGTTTGGGTCTAGATTTGTATCAAAATATGCCCAGAAAAGTTTTGTGACTCAAAGTGCTACATTTATTGAAAAATAATCCCTAAATGGCTAGAAAACACTCGAGGAACTAGACCGTTTTTTGAGGTCAGCATTCGGGCAATCACTGGACGGCCAATATTGGAATGTAGTACTAACTTTTAGGAAAATTTTTTACTGTCCCCGGCAAACTGTCCCGGGTGACGTATTGATCATTCCAGATGTAATTTTTATCGTCCCCGGGATGACGGGACGCCGTTAATGTCGAGCCCTGTTATCTGTACAACATTTCGGCTGATGTGTCTTCCAGTATTTCTTGTCATCTCGGGAGCTTCTCGGACTCGAGAACCTTCCAATTGGACACATGGCCTAATGGATAAAAGAGTCAGGTTAAGACAGTTTTAAGTGACAGTTATCGCTAGACTGCAGGTTCATCCTGGTCAGGGGCAGCAGTAACATAGAATAATAAAACACAGCTTAATGCCTCTACCAGAAGAATGAGAACAGTACTGAATAAAGGGTTCAAAGTTCCATGATGCTTCCAGAGTTCGAGAAGTTCCCGAGTCCGACAAAAATACCTGAAGAAGGCTGAAGGGCACATAGGCCAAAACGTTGTACAGATTACAATGAAGATGAGGACAATAATCTGAATAATACAAATAATACTAAAAACATTTAAGTTTCCAAAATATCATTTATAAAAGAAGATAAACATTAAAACATATCACAGCAAGTAATTCATTACATTCTATTTTATCATGTTATATAATACACTGCTATTTTTCTTACTTAAAAAAATTAGCGTATTAGATGGGGCAGATTAATGTCATTTCAGTTTATTTCAAGGGGAGAAAATTGATTTGATAGACAAGGAAATTGAGTTATAAGTAGAACAAATTAAACTCAGGTCAAGGTATCACTAATATATATATATATATATATATATATATATATATATGCATGTCAAATTAAACAAAAGGTATGTCTGCTGTTTAACAATTTTATTGATGATCTTTTCAAGTTTTCTGGCCAACATTTTTATATTTGGATGGAATTCGTGGATTAGTCCACCGAAGTTCATATCTCAAGTACTTTCGGCACTTTAAAGTGCCATCAACTGGAACACATCACCCCTGATGATGGCACATCGAAGTGCCGAAAGTACACAGGATATGAACTTCAGTGGACTAATCCACTAATTCCATCCAAATATAAAAAAGTTGACCAGAAAACTTGAAAAGATCACAAATAAAATTGTTAAACAGGAGACATGCCTTTTGTTTAATTCGACATGCATAAATGAAAGAATGCTGCCCAAACACACACACACACACACACACACATGACCATCCATCAATTTCTTCATCCCATAATCAATCCTGATGAAGGTTTAAAATAAACCGAATCATTTAAGCGTTGATAAATAAATTCATCTTATTTTTGGAACACTTCATTTTCAAATTTCTTCATATATATATATATATATATATATGGCTGGACTGAGATCTCACAATCGCCATAAACGTTCGAGCTAATTTTGCTTTTAGACACTCATATGTCGAAATCGACGGGAGAGTCCATCACATATATATATATATATATATATATATATATATATTTGAATGTCACATGTACTAATACTTAAGCTCGTTATGTATTTTTTTGAGTAAATGTCTCACAACAAAATATCTCACAACATGAACACATCTTGCAGTATACAAACCCTTTACAACACTCCTGTCTGAAGATTGTGTGAAACACCTGAAATTGAACAATGGAAATAGTATCCATAATATTTAAATTCATGCTTGCTCTGGTATAATAGCATTGAATAATTATCTTATTTGCAGCCCTTCATTATTCATATATATATATATATATATAGTACATGAAAACACCACAAAATGCTGTTAAAGTGAAAACATTTTATAACTTAGCTGATATTGAACAATATTTCGATTTTATGTTCAATATCAGCTCAGTTATAAAATGTTTTCACTTTAACAGCATTTTGTGTTGTTTTCATATCTTTTTATATATACTCATACCGTCGGATTCATTTCCTTTCTTTTAATATATATATATATATATATATATATATGGAAATAAATCCAACAATGTTAATATAAAATAGGAAAACAACAAAATATTAAGAGGATGTATTTTTTGTGTCTTGAAATGCCAACTTTTTGGCCCTTTAAAACCATCTTCAGGGCAATATCATAAATTTTAGATGATTCATCTGAAAATTTGTTCAGTTTTAACAAATATTTTTCAGATGAAACATTTAACATTTATTACATTGCCCAGAAGATGGTTTAAAAAAAAAAGTCAGCATATCATATATATAAAAGATACATCCTCTGAATATTTTGTTTTTCCCTATATATATATATTTATGTATAGAAAAGTTTTTTTTATTATAGTATCTTTGAAGCATTGTGCGTATGTGTAATATAAAGATTTTTGAAGGCAATTTACAATGCAATATGTGCTGAAAATTATATTTATCTAACTTTTTTTTTTTTTTTTAATTCTAAATATTTTCGGAAATAAAATTCCATCATCAGAGTTATTGAAAGTACTAGGTGTTTTTTTTATAGTACTTATCCCACGGCGATGTTGTAATCATTTGTTGTTTTAAGAAGTTGAGGAACGCTGTATATTTGAAAATTTTTTTTCTTTTTCGGTTACTTCTGTGATGTTAATTCAGTTCGGCTGCTTCTGCACTCGTGGAGATTGTTCGAAATTCTTTTATCTGATGATGGAATTTTATTTCCGAAAATATTTAGAATTAAAAAAAAAAGAAAGTTAAATAAATATAATTTTCAACACATATTGCATTGTAAATTGGCTTCAAAAATCTTTATATTATATATATACTGTACACCATATTAGTACACCTCAACCAATTTTAAAAAAAATTGATTTTCTTCCAAACCAAAGATCATCATCATCAAGGTGTACCAATACCATGGATTCTCTTGACACTTTCATGCCATCCATCCCTATAAGCCACAGTTCTTCCCAAGAAATGAGTGTTTTTGATGGTCAGATAACACTGGTGTGTCCATGTGTAATAGTCCACAGGAGAATGTTGCTTATGAATTCATCCTTACTTCCCCAGCATGTCTTGCTCATCTTACTTGGATGGTTTGTGAGATGAGAGGTAAGTGGCCATTCAGCTGCTTTTTTGTAGGATGTTGTCTTCAGGATTTATTCAGACTAGAATGTGACAGCCTTGTGTACTTTCCATCTTACTTTTTCCCCAGGAATTTTATCAAAGTCCTAGAAGTGCAACCACACAAACAAAACATATACTGTTAGGTATTATTCATTACCAAACTCTACAACATTGACTCTGTAATAAACCATTTGCCCTGTTCACGGACCGCCCTGTCGGCTGGGGCGTTAGAATGCACTGACTGCACCTCTGCAGAGGGGTAAGACTCCCCCAATGGGGCCACCTGTTGGCCGTGGGTGGCGACCCGTGATGCTTAAGGATAAAGCCCAGGTGGATGAGCAATTCATGACATGCAATACTCCACTTTGGCCCTATCTTGGGCTAGACGGGCGGTCGGAGAGGCCCCTCTGATCAATCGGCTGGTCACGTCAAGCCCTAGCACCTATATGATTTTCCCAACACTATTGCCCTTATGGCAAGCCCCAACCCCTTTTTATCATATGGGTGCTAGAAGGCGATGGCTGTGGGTCTACATGTCCTGGGAATGGCGTTAAACTCTACCTGATGGTGAGGTTCCAGTTTTGGAGGTTTGGGGAATGTGGAGCATCCCTTCATCACCATTGCTCCCTGATCCACTGTGACCCGGAGTGGTAGTACCTGTTAGGGTCCCATCTATGGGTTAAATAGAAAAATGTATTTATAAAAAAATTGTATTATCCATTAAGAATTGATTTATTTCAAAACTTTATCGGCATTAAATGACCCACTGAGGTTGATATGCCGTAAAACAAAACAAACTGTTCACGGGCTTATTAGAATTTGCTGACTGTATCCCTACTCCGTATATGTAAAAATATATTCACAAATCTTTATATGTACGTTTGAGTTCTCAATTTTGGTTGAATCCTATCAAGGAAACACTTGATATCACCCACCTATGTAATTATAGAGAATGAGATTATTTAATGCCTGAAGAAGATATCAGATGATCTGAAACATATCTGAAATGTAAAATAATGAGAAAAAACAAATCATAATCCATTTTGCGGACCTTCTATTTTATAAAATATTTAATTTTCTCCCGTTGGACCCATAACATAACAACACTTTTTATATCCGGCTAGGAACCACAAGGTTCCTGGTTCGATACTGGCCTTAGACAACTCAGGGTATAAGTAGCACAGGGATCTGTGCAGTAAAGTAAGGAGCTGATGGTAGGCGTGTCGCTATACCTCAGATGTAAAAACAATCTCCTTGGTCTAGCGCTAGTGAAAAGGAGATAGACTCCCTTGCTGTCTGGCTGATACCGACTTTAGGCCACCTTTACAATGACTTTTACATATATAAGTAGATTCGTACCATTTTCAAAAACAAAACATACCAGAACGTTATTGCTTTTCGTGGAACATTATAATCGAAACGGATGTTATTAGGTATTATTCATCATCAAATTTACACCAGTCTAAGCACTAACAGAATGTACATAAAGTTAAAAAAATGACTATCCCTTCACAAAATGACAGAATTGAAAAAATATCCGTACTTTTGGAGTGGATATGTGATCTACTTAGCTTAGTTTGACACACAGGACACATGTATGGAGCACTCAGTGAGAACCAAGCTCATTAACGGTGGTATAGTAGTAGAGCTTGTTCACCATTACACCAAAATGTGTGCCTAGTTGAATGTAAGTATTTCATGCCTATACTTACCGTCTCCTTGACGTCTTGACTGTTTTACAGTTAAAGGGAGACAACTTTGCAATTTTTATTAGGAAAACATTACCTACGGGAAACATCACTAACGGAAAAAAGGTATTACTTTTTATGATAACAATAATAATAATAATGAAATTTATAGTGTACAGTGCTCAGGTGCACCACAACTCATCAAAGTCTCATGTCAAGTACTCAGAATCAGGGTATCAGGTATAGTGTTGGCGGACTACAGGAAACATGGAGGCTTTGAAAGATGCAGTGTTTTGGCAGCCTACAACGGACGCAGGCAGCTTATTCCATGCCTCGGCAATTCTGAGTGTGAAAAAATAGCGAGACCTATGTATATACCACAGTATGATGATTTAATTATTACAACATTTGAGATGTTTATTGAAGAGCTATTGCAAATAGTTCAATATGTAAAAAGTGTAATAATCCTGATTTAACTCTCTCTTGCTCTTTTTTTTTCTTTTCCTTTTTTTTCTCATCTTTTCATTATGTTCAATTGAAACAGATTAGCGTTATTGCTTCCGCACACTCATGTCCTCTCTCCCTTCTTTCCCCTACTCTCTTTCTTTCTTATTATATTTTCTGTGTAGCATGTCCTTTTTCTTCTATTTGTTTTTTACAATAAAAACAGAATGGTCCATTATTTAGCTGAGGTGACAGTTCTTATAAGAAATAAGCCCTAGCATGATATGATTGTCCTAACTGAATTGCCCTTATAGCAAGCCTCTAACCTTTATTATCATATATGTTCTAGAAGGCAGTGGCTAAGAGTCTTAGTGCCCTGGTTTTTTTAAAGTCATGTCCCAGCTGGAAAATATTTGGACCACATGGCCTTTAGGCATCCCTTTTTGATCTCGATTAAGAAAGGACATGTTTTTCCTTTGCACCGTCAATATCTGGTTGTTTTAACAGATGATTTTTAGATCTTTAAAAAATTATCAAACTAACCCCTAACCCTAACAAACAACTGGATATTGACGGTGTAAAGGAAAAACATTCCTTTCTTAATCAAGATCAAAAAGGGGTGCCTAAAGCTAATATGGTCCAAATATTTTATTACCCTTTATGTTGTTGTTTTTTTTATCATATGAGTGATGGCTGTCTAGATGAACACTTCTTGTTGGGTTGTAAAAAGGAGATCCCTTTTTTTTTTTTGCTGTGCAACAAATTTATTATTGTCATAAAACCGAATATTAAAAACTGATTAATACTATGTATTTACAAAAATCTCTGCTTGAGCAGGAGGTGTCCCAAGGTCATTTTTAAAAGTGGAGTTTAACAGAATTGAATTAAGAGTTTTCTCCTAGATTGGTTGCCATACCAAGCTGATTAATACTTGGAGACTTTTATCTTTAAGTTGAAATTTGTTTGCTACTTTTCATATCTGGATTTATAACGTGACAAAGTGGGTCACTCAGACTTCCTCTATAATACAGACCGAAAAATGTAGTAAAAGTTATTGTTACAGATAATATAATTGAGAAAAATAATATCAAACACTTTCTTCACAACCTGACTTATATATTCTTTGGGCCAAGTTACTTTTAAGCACCCCAGGGGCGACCTGGATTCAGAGGGACATGTTTCCCTTTGCACCGTCAACATCCGGTTGTTTGTTACCAGACGATTTTTGGACGCATTTTTTTTTTTTAGTTATAAAACTAACTGCTAACCCTAACCCCTAATTCTAACCCTAACAAACAACCGGATGTTGACGGTGAAAAGTGAAACATGTCCTTCTGAATCCAAGTCGTCTCTGGGGTACTTAAAGGTAACGGTCCATTCTTTCTTTTGATAAATTCCTTTTAAATCAGTTCTTTTTTATTTCTCATGAACCTTATTTAAATTTTATGCTGAGGACCCCTTAACCAAAAGTGCCCCCCCCCTCACAAAGATGAAAAACCAGTTCTGCTTCATTCCATTACAGTGATAGACATGATTCATTTGATTAAAGAAATGATAACATGGGCCTTTCGGGGCCGGTGTTTGTTAATGGAATTAATGGCGTGATCCCTGGGGGGCTTCCCTGCCAGGCAACATCTCCCCCCTGATTTAAAGGGGCAGGGCTGGGTTTATTGCCAGTGCCTGTCCCCCCCCCGAGGGGGATGCTGATGAGATCCACTAATTTTTTGCACTTGCCATCCCATGAGCCTCAGTTCGTGGGTGGTTCCACATTAATAGGGCCTTGTGTCTGACCCACATACATAGGATGCATGGTAAATAACCATTAAAGAAATGATAGTGACTATTGTCTTTTATAAGCTATTAGGTTTGTGAGAGATATTGGCCTCTGAGTGAACTCATAAAACTGAGTTCATGCGTTTTAAACAAGATGGAGGCAGCGACTCATTAGATGGTAAGCCTCTGAAATTAGAAGACCAGTTCACATACCCAGGTAGTAATATCTCATCTACAGAAAGTGATATCAATGTACCGCCTGTTGGCTGGGGCATTAGAATACGCCGACTGCACCTCAGCAGAGGGTTAAGACTCCCCAATGGGGCCACTTGTTTGCTGTGGGTGGCAACCCATGATGCTTAAAGATAGAACCCAGGTGAGCAGTCAATGACTTGCAATACTCCACTTTGACCCTATCTTGGGCTACACGGATAGTTGGAGAGGCCCCTCTGATCAATCGGCTGGTCATGTCAAGCCCTAGCACCTATATGATTGTACCAACTCTACTGCCCTTATGGAAAACTCCAATCCTTATTATCATATTTAAGCCACCCCAACAACTTTACTGACTTACATAAATTGTTCACCTATGCTCACATCTTCATTTGATTGATTGATTGATTTTAACAACATGTCAAACCATCTAAGGTTATTTTATGCTAAGAGGTTAGGGAATAGTGTTGATATTTACATTTTTTGTAGTTGTTTCTTCATAGTTTTTTTTTTTTTCAGTTGGTCCTATCAAATCTTATTATAATGGAGATTGTGTGTTTTTCTGCCTGTAACCGAAACTATATCACTACTCAAGTCACAATTCCCTTAGTTATTTACGTAACATTCTCAATGATTTTATTTTTTATTTAAACCTCAATTATTAATAAAATTGTCTTACATTATTAATACTGTTAACTATGTCTCCATACTAACAACATGCAATTATATTTATATATACAACAAAATAGCAGTTTACAGTGTGAACGGGAAGGCTAATTTGCATATTGATATTAAAAATGTGATTTTAATAAATATGTGCTTAGTATTATTGATTTCTAACTGTTTGGTTTTATTTTAATGAATATAAGCAAAAATCTCTTCAATGAATCTTAAATGAAATCCATTAACAAGATAAAATAACTGTCATTTTATTTTTACTTTCTCTTTTAACTAAATACTTAAATTAGAAAAAATAACAATGAAAGACGAGAGTGATGGAAGAGTAATTTTCAGTTGTTCTATTTTTCGATTATACTCCCTCTGTTTCAAAACTTTTTATCTGCATTCTTATTTAGTTTCATTAGCCTTTCTAATTTAATACAATATTTTATTACATTAAAACTTAAATACTTGCACCCTGAGGGTGCATATATTTGCTAGTACGAATAATTTTCAAACAGATCTATTTGATCCATAGATGGGTTCCTAACAGAGTAGACTTAACAGTAATGACAATGAAGGGGTACTCCAAACTCCTCAGAACGCGAGAACTGGAACCTCACCATCTGATGAAGTTATATCCAGGACACCTCTTTTGACCCATAGTTGGGTCCATAACAGGTACTAACTCTCCAGGCCAGAGTAGAACTAGCAGTAATGGTAATGAAGGGATACTCCTCACTCCACAAAATTTGAGAACAGGAGCCTCACCATTAGATGAAGTCATACCCAGGGCACCTCTTTTGAGGAGAGTGGTGATCTTACGCCTCTGCAGAGAATACAGTTAGTGTAAGTCCCATTGTCAGGGCGTATCTACAATTTAATTTTAAATTTAAAGATTAAAAAAAAAGAAAATTCAAACCTCTACTGCATACTTATTTTTATCATTAACATCATCATCATCAAGACAGCATAGATTCCCTTAACTCTCTCAGGCCATCCATCCCTGACAGGTCCTTATCTCAGCATCCAGTTGTTGTATAGCCGTATATACCCAACATCGGTATATACATGAGAGAGAAAACTTGCGTGATAGAGAGAAAGATAATTCAGACTTACTTGTTCTTCATTTCTTTTCTGCTTTACTGCTAACTTCTTGCTATGGTTGACATCTTGTCGTCTTCTTGTAACGGCTTCTTCTGGGCTAACTCTTTAGTCATGCAATTAATTAAACCTCAAGACATTCTATTTTCTTGATCAAGATTTGTTTTTCTTGCCCATGTTCTTCTGCGCGGGGAGTTAACAACCTCAGCAGAGAGATAGGCATCATCTCTGCTTAACGCCAGATTGAAAACTAAAATCTAAACGGACCATATGACCTTTAGGTACCCCTTTTGCTTTGCTGATTCATAAGTACATTTTTTACACCGTCAACATCCGGTTGTTTGTTAGACGATTTTTAGAGTTTAAAAAAAAAAATTATAATACTAACCCTAACCCTAACCCCTAACCCTAACCCAACAAACAACCGAATGTTGAGGGTGTAAATGAAAAAAAAATGTACTTATGAATCAGCAAAGCAAAAGGGGTGCCTAAAGGTCATATGGTCCATCTAAACTAAATAAATCCCTTGACGCGTGAGATTCGCGCCTTTGGGGGTCAGGGAGCTATAACCGTTACTGGTATTTTTCCACTGCCTGAGCTGGATGCCAATGGACCCTTAGAATTCCCGCTACAGGGTCCGTCAACAAGTTATGTCCACACGGACAGTGTCCGCACGGACAGTGTCCGCACACAACTGTTGTATGTAATTCTTTGCTGGTCGGCCAACACTCGTGTGTCCACGTGTAGGAGTTATGCCTTGTTCGTCTCACTAGAATAGTTTATGTGATAGGAAGTAGGTGGCCATACAGCTGTTGTTTTGTTGGGTGCTGCTTCCAAGATTTGTTCAAGACAGTAATTTCTAATTACTTATTCACCGAATAATTAATTAAAAAGATTCAATTAACTATTATGTAAAGATATATTCTATGATGTAATATTATTATCGGCACTATTACTTCCGCCTACTCTGATTATGAAGTACAGTAGAACTGTGGATATTCATACTTATTCATTAAAAAAAAACTTCTATACATTAGTCTAAGGGAAATAACTCTGTAATTCCATTTACCAGATATAAACTACCACGATTTAAATTTTCCTTTTAAATTGAAAAGTATAATATATATATATATATAATTATATATATATATATATATATATATATATAGTACATTGGCTTACGAATGCCTTAACTTAAGAGTTTTCCGAGTTACGAGCTGTCACTTGGTCATTTTTTTTTGCTTTGTGTTGAGAGCTAAAATTTATTAGGTTATCTTCAGATACGCTTAGTATTAGTTTAGTTCACTAAAACATTTTAGTTTCCAAATTTATTAAGCCAAAGAAAATCTATTAATAATGTAGTTTCGATCTTCATTTGTCTGTAACAAAAACTACGTCACAGCTTACGTCCCAATACCCAAAATCGCCAAACATAGAATAAAGAGCAACCCTGTAATCATTTTAAATATTTTTTTTATCTTCGTCTTTTTTTCAGTAACAAGAGTTTTATACAAATAAATACTTATGGTCGGTGTAAAATTTCTGTGAAAAAATATTCAAATTAATTATTTATCTGAGAGGGACTGAACTAAGTTTCCATTTCAACTTGTTTTATTCTTCTTACTCCTTTAATATATTTGATAATTTTTCTTACTTATGATACAAACCCTGGTTAAAATAGTAAATTGTCGTAAAAATTAAAACGGAAAAATTTGGCTTGGGCATACATTTTAATGAATTTAATCATTACTAAGGACACGATTTATGTTATTTTGAACTTAAATTTTAACCGTTAGTTGTGTTTAAGGAAAAAAATAGATAAAATAAAACAGATGAATGATAAGACTAGTATTATTAATTAAAAAAAAGAATAAACATTAAACCATATCACAGCACATGATTTATGACATTCTTTTTCATTATGTTTTTATACAATACAGTTCTATTTTCTTATTAAAAACCATAACAAAAAAATTAATGTGTTTGGGGGTGAGGTTAAAGGCTCTAATGGTATTTCAGTTTATTTCAACGAAGAAAATTGATTTCATATACGAGGATATTGAGTTTGGTTTGGTTTTGTTTTTTTTACGGCATATCAACCTCAGTGGGTCATTTAATGCCGATAAAGTTTTGAAATAAATCAATTCTTAATGGATAATACAATTTTGTTTATCAACTCATGTTTTTCTATTTAACCCATAGATGGGACCCTAACAGGTATTACCACCCGGGTCAGAGTGGACCAGGGAGCAATGGTGATGAAGGGGTGCTCCACATTCCCCAAACCTCCAAAACTGGAACCTCACCATCAGATAGAGTTTAACGTCATTCCCAGGACATGTAGACCCGCAGCCACCGCCTTCTAGCACCCATATGACGAAAAAGGGGTTGGGGCTTGCCATAAAGGCAATAGGGTTGGGAAAATCATATAGGTGCTAGGGCTTGACGTGACCAGCCAATTGATAAGAGGGGGCCTCTCCGACCGCCCGTCTAGCCCAAGATAGGGCCAAAGTGGAGTATTGCAGGTCATGGACTGCTCATCCACCTGGGCTCTATCCTTAAGCATCACGGGTCGCCACCCACGGCCAACAGGTGGCCTCATTGGGGGAGTCTTACCCCTCTGTAGAGGTGCAGTCGGTGCATTCTAATGCCCCAACCGACAGGGCGGAACTAGCATAGTACTTGTGAATATATAGACATTATAGAGTCTAGTGAGTTGTAAAAAACAGAACTTTTATTTTACTTCTAAACAGATGAAATTATGAAATACAGTGATGAGTGTAACATCTTATCATCTATAACATGAATAATATTGTAGTTCTGAAGAGATAAATATTGCAGAATCTCACGAACAGATTTATATTTATCAAATTGATTTCGATTAATAGAAAAAAGCTTAGCAAATGAACACCACAATGATTTGATCTTGGTGGTGATGGATGGTGAAGGGCCAGTGACACGTTTTGAATGAGCTAATAATAGAAGTATGGTGCACTTAAGTAAACATATTAAATGTTGTAATATTTAAATTATCATACTGTGGTATATCACCTGATCCCGCTAGTATATATGATAATATTCGTATCTACGTCGACCACAAACTAAACCGAGGCTCAGCAAATGAACACCACAATGATCCTGGTGGTGATGGCTGGTGAAAGACCAGTGACGCATTTTAGATGAGCTGATAACAGAAGTATGGTGCACAAGAACACCAGAGATTGTTGGGGCTTGCTATAAGAGCAATAGGGTTGGGGCAATCATATAGGTGCTAGGACTTGACGTGGTTCTAAGTGGAGTGTTGCAGGTCATGGACTGCTCATCCACCAAGACTCCGCCCTTAAGCATCACGGGTCGCCACCCACGGCCAACAGGTGGCCTAATTTGGGGAATCTTACCCCTCTGCAGAGGTGCAGTCTAATGCTTCAGCCGACAGGGCAGGAGGATATTGAGGTACGAGCGGAACGAATTATACTCGTAAGTCGAGGTGCCATTATATATATATAAGTATTTAAGTTTAATGTAATAAAATATCGTATTAAATTAGAAAGGCTAATGAAACTAAATAAAAGCAGATAAAAAGATATGAAACGTACTCTTCCATCACTCTCGCATTTCCTTGTTATTTTTTCTAATTTAAGTAAGTTAAAAGAGTAAGTAAAGAATAAAATGACAGTTATTTTCATGCTAATAGATTTCATTTAAGATTCATTGAGATTTTGCTTATATTCATTAAAATAAAACCAAACGGTTAGAATCAATAATACTAAGCACATATGCAAATAAGCCTTCCTGTTCACACTGTAAACTGCTATTTTAGTGTATATATAAATACAATTGCATATTATTCATTTGTAGATATGATTAACAATATTAATAATGTAAAACAATTTTATTAGAAATTGAGGTTTAAATCATGGAGAATGTGACGTAAATAACAAAGGGAATTGTTACTTGGTAGTGATATAGTTTCGGTTACAGACAGAAAAGCAAACAATCTCCATTATATACATATGTGCTGACACGCGTATGTTTCAACAATATAATGTTAATTCAATGGAATCTAAATAAAATTATCTAAAAAATAAATAAATAAATAAAATAAAACAATTGTAGGAGGTATTGTATAAACCATTCGTTTCTTTTATTGGCATTTCAGTCTCGGAAGACTATAAAATAGTTTTTGTGCCCCTGAAGTTACAGCGCCTCCCGTGACGGTAAAGTCCAATGTTAGAAAAACATTCTAGACCACAGATGTTGCATGTGGAGGCTGTCCTTGAAGATGTTGATGTGCCGGTGCTTCGTTGCCGCCACTTTCTTCTGGACCTTTTAGCTTCATGGTGTTGCACCAGGGTGACTTCAGACATGAACAGTCCTCTGCAGAGAGCCTGCTACCACCAGGGGCGGTCCTGAGCCAAATTTTCCCAGCTGGAAGGGGCAATTCGAGCAGCTATACAGTAGCACTGATACAATTACAGAGTGGAAGAATTGTCGCTTTAACTTGTCGTCGGGATCGGATTTCGATATGACTGATAATCTGACTATGACAGACTATGCCTTTCTTGCATTAACATCGCTTTCTGTGGAAGAGATATTACTACCTAGGTACGTGAATTGTTCCACCGATTTTAGAGGCTTACTGTCGAGTGGGGGGATGTCTCCATCAATTTTAAAAGACATGAACTCTGTTTTATTTGAGTTCACACGTATGCTAATGTTGCGTGCTGGCTTCTCCAGACGATGTAGCTGGGATTCCGCTTGTGCAGATCATCTGCGTAGTTCGCATCCGTAGTAATCTGTGCGGGATATCATCTGCTTCTTGCCTTGTTTGGTGTGAGGCTTTTTTTTTTCTTTTATGGAATCTAATTATTAGATCCCCACATCTTAAAAAATAACTTATCATAATTGACCAAATGTCCTTCCGTTAAAATAGTTTCTGATTTATCTCAACGGTCGACTGAGAAACCTTTTTATATATATATATATATATATATATATATATATATATATATATATTAGCGTCACCTTACCAAGACAAACAAAACAGTGATAACCTAGATTACATTTTGACAAATAATAAACTGTTCGGTTAGTTCCAACAGGAACAAAGGGGAACCACTCTTGACTGATAAATTATTTATTTATTTATTTATTGATATACTAGGAAAAAAGAAGACAGGGTTAGGATTTAGGGTTAGGGTTAGTTTAATGGGAAAAATAAATTTATCAGTCAAGAGTGGTTCCCCTTTGTTTATGTTGGAGTTATAGGAAATAACCACCTGTTCTAACTCCCTTTTATATAAGAAGTAATATTACCTTACACAGTTACCTTCCTTTGACCATTGACAAATAAAGAGACTGTGCCCTTTAGCCATCGCCTTATGAGAGACCTTGTATGATTGGCTAAGGGCCTTTGACGGCAATCAAAACACACATTACTAAGCTTAGTTTAGCCGCCAATTTCGAAGGTTGATACCATCAACCTTCCTCTTTTCGCTGCAACCAGCCGTCGAAGAACAACGTGCTTCATGACGCCAGCCTACCCACAGAGCCGATGACGACGTACAAATCAAACTACTCAAACTAGCAAGAGACACTTCTTACCAGAGACAGTTAAGTTTCGCAAAGCATTATTTTGCAGCCACATACATCCTACAACCTTACATTTGTAAACCTCACACACATTTGTATGTTGCATGTTCATGTTTTTGTTGAATACATCGTATTATAAAGCCTTGTTGTGTTCTTTACCTGTTTGACTTTATCTTTATCTGTCTTCATAATTACTAACATTTATTATAGTTCAAATGAGAAATTGAAAGTACTCATAATGCGAATGATAACTCTTTCGGGTGTTTTATAAATTCTTTTCTTTTCAACATTAAGAAAATTATTAGAAGGATTGACTAGAAAAAAAAATTAAAAAACAACTTTATATAAGTTAAAGTAACAAAGACAGGCAGGCAATGTCTTGGTAACAGACATTTTCTCGCCAATGTGATTTTAAGCGCCGTTAACTCTACTATCTTCACTACCAAAACTTAGATATACATGCTCTATTAATGACATTGAGCACTCTTTATTTCTAAATATAGAAAATTATATCATCAATATTAATTATACTAGTACAAAATAAAAAACACCCTCTGGGCGATGTAAAAATAGATTTTTGAAACATATTGCCTGAGGGGTGGGAGTAAAAACATTCAATGTCAGCGAGTTTGTACCCTAAGTAAATAAAATCATCAAATTCATTAAAGGATTAAAAAATAAAACAATTTGAAATGTAAACTTTAAATATGTATTAAAATAAAACAAACTATATATAGATATATAATACTAGTCATGTATTTATTAAAACTTATTTTAAAAAAAACAATGAGGACTGTCTAATGTTGCATGTTCAAATTTTGAGTGTATTCTATGTTATGACGATTTTGGGTAATGTGACGTAAGAAGGGACGTAATTTTTGTTACAGACAAAAACCGGAAGCGAATCTCCATAATTAATAGAGATACACTAGCAAGAATACGCGCTCTCTTAGCGTAAGTATTTAAGTTTTAATGTAATGAAATATACGGAATTAGAAACACTAATGAAATTAGATAAGAACGCATATAAAAAGATTATTTCAATTATATTTTAATTGGTTTCTATATAAAATAATTCAGAGGATTGATTTTAATACGTTGGAGGATAAAACAATAATATAACATATCACAGTTATATGAATGATTTTTCCCCTTTCATCATTTATATAACTGTGTTCTGAAGAAACAGAGTTCATGTCTTTTAGAATTGAAGGAGGTATCTCCTCACTCGACTAAAATCAGTGGAACAATTCACGTACCTAGGTAGTAATATTTCATCCACAGAAAGCGATGTTAATGCACGTATAGGAAAAGGCATAGTCTGCCATAGTCAGATTATCAGTCATATCGAAATCCGATCTCGACGACAAGTTTAAGCGACAATTCTTCCACGCTGTAGTGGTATCAGTGCTACTGTATAGCTGCTCGACTTGGACCCCAACGAATTGCATAGAGAATGAGCTAAATACGAGTTGCACAAGAATGCTGCGTGTGATATTTAAAAAATCGTGGAAACAAAATCCTACAAGAAAGCAGCTGTAATGAGACGAACTAGACGTGCGGGGAACTGTTAGAGAAACGGGGACGAACTCAAAAGTGACGTTCTCCAATGGAAACCAGCACATGGGTACGCCGGTGTGGACCTGCGCAGATACTGGATGCTGTACAGAGGACCTCCTGAGTGCAATGAATCATAGGGACGGTTGGCAGGAGATTGTCATGGATATCCGTGCCACTGGTGCAACATGATGATGATGATGATTTTTTTAAAAATATTTAGAACTACTTTGATTAAATAAAATACTAAAAGAAACTTAGATTGGATTTTACAAAAGGCTTCAAGTATAGGATACCCAGTGAGGCTCGAACTCACTATTTCTTCGTAATTAATCTTTGAGATGATGTTGCAAATCAATGCAATACGCTGAAGTGTCCATAATTTTATTAAGAGAGATTATTTTTCCAAGGGAGATAAGCAAGAGAAACTACCGTTGTATTAAATGTTTTAAATGTTACTAAACTTGTAAGGGAGGTAACTCTTATCAATCTTAGTTTTCGCTCAGAAACGACCATTGACGTCAAATCATTATCAACATCAGGTTGTGCTGATAGCACGGATATCCATGACTCTCACTCGTCAATCTCCCCTATCATTGATCACTCCTGAGAAGTCCGCCGCGTGGCATCCAGAATACGCCAGAGCTGATTGATGTAGTTTTTTTTTTTAATGGTTGGTCTACACTGGTATGTGCACATGTATGTGTCCACGGGAGAACGTCACTTATAAGTTTGTCCTTGCTTCACCAGTAGTGTCCAGCATGTCTTGCTCGTCTTACTCGTGTGGTTTGTGAGATTGGAGGCAAGTGGCTATACAGATAATTTTTCTAAAACTTTTACAATAGAGCCGATGGCGGTGCTAGGTCTAGCCAAACCCTCCTGCAAATTGTTAAATATCTAAAAGTAAAAAAATAACGCCGTCGGGGTGGCCTAAAATCGGTATAAGCCAATCAGTGAGGGAGTATATCCCCTTTGCACTAGCGCTAGACCAAGGAGATTGTTTTTACGTCTGAGGTGGAGCACCACACCTACCGTCAGATCCTTACTTTACCGCACAGATCCCTTTGCTACTCATACGCTGAGTTGGCGAGGATCGGTATCGAACTAGGAACCTTGTAGTTTATTGCCAAATCCTCCTGCAAATTGTTGAATATGTAAAAGTAAAAAGTAAAGTCGTTGGGGTGGCCTAAAGTCGGTCTCAGCCAATCACCGAGGGAGTCTATCCTCTTTTCACTAGCGCTAGACCAAGGAGGTTGTTTTTTATGTCTGAAGTAGAGTGCCACACCCACCACCAGCTCCTTACTTTACCGCACAGATCCCTGTGCTACTCATACACTGAGTTGGCGAGGGCCGGTATCGAACTAGGAACCTTGTGGTTTCTAGCCGAACGCTCTACCGACTGAGCTAACCCGGGTAAAATATTTGCATAGTTCTTTTTTTAGTTTTTGAAACTACCGATAATATTTGATAATACCGATGATGGCAATTATGATAATAACTAGAAGCGGCTACCCGGCGAAGCCTGGGCAGAGCAGGATAATATTGGTGTAACGGTTAGCAGGCTAGTCTGACAGATCTATTACTACTGAATAGCAAATTCGGTCCTCACGAGATTTCCCCTAAAAATTCTCACGTAAAAAAAAAGGTGGAGCGCCACACCTACCATCAGCTCCTTTACCGCACATATCCCTGTGCTACTCATACGCTGAGTTGGCGAGGCCGGTATCGAACTAGGAACCTTGTGGTTTGTAACGGAACGCTCTGCCGACTGAGCTAACCCGGCCCTCACAAACTTTGTAATGGGCCAGTTTCTTTCAGTCGGTAGAGCATCGGTCTAGGAGTCAAAATGTTCCAGCTTTGATACTGACCCTCACCAACCAGCGCATGAGTAGCACAGCTTTGATCTGCTCAGTAAAGTTGGGAGCTGATAGTAGGTGTGGCGCTCCACCTCGATGCAAAAACAATCTTCCTGGTCTAGCGCTAGTGAAGTTTGGATAGACTCCCCCACACTCCACCTACTATACTATTAAATCAGGTTGTTTCAGTACATCTAAAAATAGAATTACTCTTTCCTAGAAAGAGATCCAGGCGTGTCATAATTTCCAAGAACAATTTGTCCTTAGTATTATCTGCGTTATTCGGACTATTGTCCTGATCTTTATTGTTATCTGGCCAACGTTTCGGTCGAGGTGCCCTCCGGCCTTCTTCGGGTATTTATTGTCGGACTCGGGAACCTTCTTATCGTAATCGGGATCCATCACGGATTACGACAAGAAGGTTCCCGAGTCCGAAAAGAAGGTTCCCGAGTCCGACAAGAAATACCTGAAGAAGGCCGGAGGGCATATCGACCGAAACGTTGTACAGATAACAATAAAGATGAGGACAATAGTCCGAATAACGCAGATAATACTAATCATATGTAAATGTATCAAAAACAAGGATTTTGGAGGGGCTTCATATTAGACAATATCTAAAACTAAATGCTCAAAAATTGGCACAAGTTAGAAACCTACTTTTTGGTGTCAGTACTTATTATATCAATACCCAACTTTCCCTCGTTGAATCATTTTGATATTTAAAAAAAAGTTGAAAATTGACCTACCCTAATGTACAAGGTGCTGGTTAAGCTCAGTCCGTAAAGCACTCACCTAAGAATCGCGAATTTTAGGTTGGATACCGGTCCCTACCAACTCAGAGCATAACACATGATCTGTTGATAAAGTACGGATCTGACGGTAGGTATGGCGCTCCGCCCCATAAAAACAATCTCCCTGGTCTAGTGCTAGTGAAAAGGGGGTGGACTCTCTGGCTGTCCGGTTGATTACGACAATAGGCCACTGCCAACTTTACTTATCTTTTTTACACATACAGAATTAACACACACAAAAACATATTCGGGCATCTAGACAGAGGGGCTTAGAATACGCCGAATGCACCTCTGCAGAGGGGGTAGACTCCCCCAATGGGGCCACCTGTTGGTCGTGGGTGGCGACCCGTGATGCTTAAGGACGGAGTCTTGGTGGATGAGCAGTCCATGACCTGCAACACTCCACTTAGAACCTTACTTAGGCTAGACGGGCAGTCGGAAAGGCCCCCTCCGATCAATCAGCTGGTCACGTCAAGCCCTAGCACCTGTATGATTGCCCCTAGCCTATTGCCCTTATGGCAAGCCCCAACCCTTTTTATCATATGGGTGCTAGAAGGCGGTGACTGAAGGTCTATATGTCCTGGAAATGACGTTAAACTCTATCTGATAGTGAGGTTCCAGTTTTGGAGGTTTGGGGAATGTGGAGCACCACTTCATCACCATTGCTCCCTGGTCCACTCTGACCCGGAGTGGTAGTACCTGTTAGGGTCCCATCTATGAGTTAAATAGAAAAATGTATTTATGAAAAAAATTGTGTATCCATTAAGAATTGATTTATTTTAAAACTTTATCGGCATTAAATGACCCACTGAGGTTGATATGCCGTAGACCCCCCCCCGAAAACAGTGTTATCTTGGGCATGAATCTAAATTTGCATCTGATAGTAAGGCTTCAGTTCTGGAGCTCTGGGGAGTGTGGAGTACGCCTTGACTTTCGGAAACATTTTTTCACGCTTAGAGTTGTTGAAACATGGAACAAAATACTTGTATCATTTGTAATCCAACCAACCAACCAACCAGCCAACTACACTTGATAATTTCCATTAATCATCGTACAAGTTAGTTTAATGCATTATTTTGGTTCGATCTCTTTGTTTAATACCACATCAACTTTTATGGTTTATTTTGTGGTTAGCCGGAAGTTAACGCCTTGAAAGCAAAAATGGAATGACGAAAATAAACGCTTTGCGCATGGGGATCGGCGCAGGTATAGAAATAAAACTAGAAATATTAAAAATGATAATTTTCAACCAATCAGACGCGTTCGCGCCTAAAAAGAAGTTTTTCAAACAGGCCGATTTCGACCCTAGTTAATTGTTATAAATAACAGGCTTTTCGAAGAACAAGTCAGAAAGATCAAATATGCCTGGATAGTCCACGTCTCTCGAATTAAGAAATATTTGCCTACTGCTGAAGGTATTAAAAGCTATATCTTTCTCTCTAAGTAACTTCACTGCTGATTTGTATATTGAATATTACCCTTTCTTTCTCAGTTGGAGTTAACTCAACACCTTATTATCTTACTAAATAAACATTTGGAAAAGCATATTCTGCAGGACTTTGATCAGTATTCTTGATTATTGGAATCTTTTGTTTTAATACAAATATTACTTGTTGAATTTATGAGTTCTTTGTTTTTCTGTCTAAATATATGTGACCTTATGGTGTGTTGATTGCAATTACCCATATATATTTATACATCCTATCAACCAATACACCCCGCCCTGTCAGCTGCGGCGTTAGAATGCACCGACTGCACCTCTGCAGAGGGGTAAGATTCCCCTAAATGGGGCCACCTGTTGGCCGTGGGTGGCGACCCGTGATGCTTAAGGACGGAGTCTTGGTGGATGAGCAGTCCATGACCTGCAACACTCCACTTAGAACCTTACTTAGGCTAGACGGGCTGTCGGAAAGGCCCCTCCGATCAATCGGCAGGTCACGTCAAGCCCTAGCACCTATATGATTGCCCCAACCCTATTGCTCTTATAGCAAGTCCCAACACTTTTGATCATATGGGTGCTATAAGGCGGTGGCTGAGGGTCTACATGTCCTGGGAATGACGTTAAACTCTATCTCATGGTGAGGTTCCAGTTTTGGAGTTTTGGGTAATGTGGAGAACCCCTTCACCATTGCTCCCTAGTCCTCTGTGACCCGGAGTGGTAGTAACTGTTGGGGTCCCATCTATGGGTTAAATAGAAAAATGTATTTATTAAAAAAATTGTATTATCCATCAAGAATTGATTTATTTCAAAACTTTATCGGTATTAAATGACCTGGGAATGATGTTAAACTCTATCTGATGGTGAGGTTCCAGTTTTGGAAGTTTGGGGAATATGGAGCACCCCTTCATCACCATCGCTCCCTGGTCCACTCTGACCCGGTGTGGTAGTACCTTTTAGGGTCCCATCTATGGGTTAAATAGAAAAACATAAGTTGATAAACAAAATTTGTTATCCATTAAGAATGAATATATTTCAAAACTTTGTTGGCATTAAATGACCCACTGAGGTTGATATGCCGTAAAACAAACCAAACCAAACCAAAAATCAATACACCATAATTTAATGCCAAAACTATCATTGTAGAACAGTAGTGGTACTCTTTAACATATGGATGAAAGGGTTCATGCCTTTCTCAGGGGGAATGTTTCGAAAGGGAATGTAGTTCAAACTAACTCATTACTATGTCACAAGCCAGCATTTTAACCACTATTCCACGTAGTAAAACTCGTCGGGTGGCCTAAAGTCTGTATCAGCCAATCAGCGAGGGAGTCTATCCCCTTTTAAATAGCGCTAGACCAAGGAGATGTATTTTTTGCGTCTGAGGTGGAGCACCACACCTACCTTCAGCTCCTCACTTTACCGCACAGATCCCTGTGCTACTCATACGCTGAGTTGGCGAGGGCCGGTTTCGAACTAGGAACCTTGTGGTTTCTAGTCGAACGCTCTACCGACTGAGCTAACCCGGCCCCTTTACGTAGATGCCCCTTAATATATTAGTGTTTTAAATAAGTATGACAGAGCCGTAGTCCGGTAGGTGAGACCGCGCTGGAAAGGTCAAAATAGCAAGGTTGTGAACAATCCTTTAAGTGTGAACATCTCTGGGGTGAACTGATCCAGAATAACGTAATTCGAGGATCGTATTTTCTTTATCACCAACAAGTTTGACAGTCGATTCATTACAAATAAAATCCCAGCAAAAACTTAACAGCGACACCAGAGAACATAAATAAATAGCATTAAAAAAAATAGAAGGGTTAATTTTCTTCTAAACTAAAATATATCAGAATTTATTATTTCTACTAGAACAATATACAAACAAAACGGATATTATTAGGTACTGTATCGCTCATAAATAAGTAACCTCCTAACAATTAATTTTCTTCTAAACTTCTACTGAAACTATACAATCGAAACGAATATTATTAGGTATTACTTATTACCAAACTCGACACTATTGGAACGCTGCAATAAAAATATATATTCATTGCAGTTTAGATATGAGTACACACCTTTATATATATATATATATATCAATGCAATTTAAGTTTGTGTTACGTGGTTTCAATGCTGTAGAGTTTGGTAATAAGTTATATTCAATAATGTCCGTTTTTATTGTACAATTTTCAAAAGAAATAATGAAACCCTGCTATATATGTTTTAGATGAATCATTTTAAATACATGGTAGATGTGTACTTATTTATGGGCGATATATTTACAAGAAAAACGACTCTGATGCAGATAATTTGGGGTTCCGGCCGTAAAGCTGGAGTACCGAGGGTGTTCCTCACTGGGTACTCTTTGCTTTGTACCAGACCAAAAACTCTTTAGAAATGTTCTGGATTTTGGTCTTTTTAGCCAATAAATATAGTTGACCATTGCGATGATGGTGAGTTCGATTCTCACAGAGTTAATCATGGCTCAGGAAATATTTCAGTGCTCTTGTGTTGAGTGATTTCTTTTTTATAGGCTCACTCTGTGTGGATGGTGAGAGACGACCCGAGAGTTTGTTTGGGAACGCAGCTCAAATTGGGTGGTAAGTTGTGGGGATTAAAAAAACGAAAATAAAATAAACAACAAATTCCCATAGGGCCTTGACCGGAAGATCTCCTCTGCACATGTCCGACAAAAAGGACTGACTCCATATCCCAATAAGAATATCTCGACCATTTGAATTTAGGCCGCAACTGAGTGCAGTCGTTTTCCTGGCCAGGGGCATGTCCCCTTGCTACGGCCAACTATGCCCCGTTCAATAAAGCCTAAGTCGTAAAACTACCTCTTGACTTTGTCTCTTTCTTTTCTCATTCCTTTTTGTTCCTTAAGTTCCATTTCAGCTTACCAGCCCACAAGAACAAATAACCTGCTTTATTGGGGACAAGATACCAGTACAAACGAATTTAGCCCCATAAGCTCCATCCAAGGCTAAATACCGGAGCGAGTCTGATCATCAACAAGTACCGTGCGGGAAAGTTGAAAAGAACTTTGGATATATATAGTTCAAGAGAACGTGAAACTACCAAGAGGTAAACGGGTGAGATAGCCAGGAGATTCTGTCCGGTGGCGGTGGTGCTGCTAAAGGCCATTTGCGGTCGTCGTACGCTCGTTCTCCTCCGGGGACGGACGCTTGCTTTTGCTCTCCCGTCGTCCTACATGCAGTATCAATGTTTTAAGACCCAGTATGTTGATGTACTTCACAATCATTTTTAACAGTTAAACATTTCTTACCCAGTTCCAGTATCAATATTTTAAGAACATATGTGCTAATGTAGTTCGCAACCATTTTAAACAGGTTATATTTCATTGTTAGATATATTATCAATATTTTAAGAACCTATGTACTAATGTAGTTCGCAACCATTTTAAACAGGTTATATTTCATTGTAAACTAGATTATGATTTCATACCCACTTGCAATATCAATGTTTTAAGATCAAGTGTGCAAATGCAGTTCAAAATCATATTAAATAAGTTACCCTTCGTACCTAGTTGTAATATCAGTGTTTTAAGAACCAGTTTGCTAAGATAGTTCGCAGTCATTTTAAACTCCTCACACTTTATTTTGCATAATTGTATCGTGGCGTAGGGCTTTTGACAAGCCCTGTAGCGAGAGTTCTGAGGGGATGGAAAAATACCAGTAACGGTTAATGGCACCAACTGACCCCAGAGGCGAGAACCTCGTGAGTCACGTGATATAGAGTTAGGTAGACAGTTTACAAACAGACGCCAGGCAAAGCAGACGTTCGACTGCCGAGGTTGTGACGTGTGGTGAAAATGAGCAGTAAAATAAAGCTTTGATCAAAAGCAAACAAGTCTTGTTAGTTATTTGCATGACTTGAAAAGATATCCCTTAGTTAGAAAATGAAGCAGCATTAAGTTAAAAGACCAGACACGGTGACCGGCAAAAAGCAGGAAGGAATGGAAGTGGCGACTAGACCTAGAAAAGAATGAAGAACAAGTAAGTCACGACTCTATCTATCTGTCTGTTACTCTCTCTCTCTCTCTCTCTCTCTCTCTCTCTCTCTCTCTCTCTATCACCCGAACACTCTCTCTATCCCTCTTGTTTATATACCCACAATGAGTATATGACATTTATAAGTCGTCGGGGTGGCCTAAAGTCGGTATCAGCCAATCAGCGAGGGAGCCTATCCCCTTTTCACTAGCGCTAGACCAAGGAGATTGTTTGGCATCTGAGTTGGAGCGCCACACCTACCATCAACTCATTACTTTACCGCACAGATGCCTGTGCTACTCATACGCTGAGTTGGTGAGGACGGGAATCGAACTAGAAACCATGTGGTTTCTAGACGAACGCTCTACCGACTGTGAAGAACCTGTGTGCTAATGTAGTTCGCAATCATTTATACAGGTAATGATTCCAAGAAGTTGCAAGATCAGTGTTTTAAGATCAAATGTTCTAATGTAGTTCATAATCATATTAAACAGTTTACCCTTCGTACCTAGTTGCAATATTAGTGTTTTAAGTCCCTGTGTGCTAATGTAGTTCACAATCATTTCAAAATCAATCTATTGGATTCATAGATTGAAACCTAAATGCTATTATCACTACGGATAAGAGTAGACCCGGAAGTAATTGCAACGAAGAGGTGAAGTCACTTTGGCCTTCCAGTGTATGGCAATATTTACTCCCTTTTACTAGCTATTTTCGGCTTCTTTATGCCGAAATAGCTTGTAAAAAGTTTTCCAGCTGGAGTCAGCAACAAAGCAAGTGTCTGCGAGAGAGGTGAAATTCGGCGACTACTGTGTTTCGGGTGAACAAGAACGAAGTGTGATGAACGCGGTCAGTTGGTGGGAGGGCAGTTTGTTCAACGAAAGGGATTATTGTTGTTAATTGAACAAACTCCAGTTGGAAAACCTTTTACAACCACACTCTCCTAACTTTATAAACTTGAGCCTCACCACCGGATGCAGCTTTGTGTCTTACCTAGTACACCCTTTTTTTTCCAGGTTCATGCCTTTCTGCAAGGGACGCAGTTGACCTTATTCTAAGTCTGAATATCAAGAGAAAGACTTAAAAGAAACACTTCAAATGATAAGCCAATACAATTTAATTACGAACCTTGAATCCATTTTTATCCAGCTGAAATCGGATAAGTTTGCTGCTAATCAACACTAATAGCAATAACGAAAGGTAACATACGGCCGCCAATTAAAGCTTACCCACAAGCAGGGGGGTAATCAATCAGAACCCGTGTTCGGCCCTTACTAGAGGCACCACAATGTCAGGGGTAATTTCAACCTTATGGTCAACGCTGATCGAATCGTCCGATAAAAGGTCAGATTTGTTTGTCTGAAACACGTGCCGCCGTCTTTTGTACAAAGCTTCGTCAGAGTTCCACGGCCGAAGCTTTGTTGCTTCTTCTTTTAGACGAAGGTCATGAAAGTTGTTGATGCCCTGGGTTTTTTCCTTTGCTGAAATAACAAAAATAAAAAGATAGTTATAACTTACGGACCTCCAATTTGACCTGTCAATTTTACCCTCACCCCTATAAAGCAAAGAACACTTGCTTAAAGGTTAATATTGTCTTGAAAATTTTTAGACCATTCAAAAGAAGAAACATTAAAAAAAAAAACTGATGATGTTTAATTTTTTTTTTCAGCTTACGGACTTAATGAAAATTACGAACAAAAACAATGTTTACATTTTTGCACCGTTGAATCATTTGAAATTTAACGTAGCCATAAACAAGTTATGACTACTGGCCTTTTAAAAAATTCTATGAAAGATCAACTAGTGGTAAAATTTTTACGAACATTTCGGTAATTATTTACCTGTTGATGAAATTGTTTAAAATAACTTTTTCCTAAAATATAAAAATATATAAGGGGAAATATTTTTTACGATGTCTACGAGGTGACAGGATTCAGGATTGATTACGATCATGCTAAAAGCACCGGTTCTCACTAGATCACCGAAGTTAAGCCCTGAGGGACCTGTTCAATACTTCATTGGGTGACCATTTAAACAACGGCAGATATACTGTTAGTAACCCGAGTCCTTTGTTAAAACGACTTGATTCAGCATTAAATGACCTGAAAAGGATTTTGTCATAAAACAAAACAACCAAACAGCCAACCTTCCATAGTCATAATACTGGTCCAGTAAAGTCGTCGTCGGGGTGGCCTAAAGTCGGTATCAGCCAATCATCGAGGGAGTCTATCCCCTTTGCACTACCGCTAAACCAAGGGGATTGTTTTTGAGTTTGAGGTGGAGCGCCACACTTACCGTCAGCTCCTTACTTTCCCGCACAGATCCCTCTGCTACTCATACGCTTAATTAGTGTATTTTTTTTTACTGGTTGGTCTACACTGGTATGTGCACATGCATGTGTCCACGGGAGAACGTCACTTATAAGTTTGTCCTTGCTTCACCAGTAGTGTCCAGCATGTCTTGCTCTTCTTACTCGTGTGGTTTGTGAGATTGGAGGCAAGTGGCTATACAGATAATTTTTCTAAAACTTTTACAATAGAGCCGATGGCGGTGCTAGGTCTAGCCAAACCCTCCTGCAAATTGTTAAATATCTAAAAGTAAAAAATAACGCCGTCGGGGTGGCCTAAAATCGGTATCAGCCAATCAGTGAGGGAGTATATCCCCTTTGCACTAGCGCTAGACCAAGGAGATTGTTTTTGTGTCTGAGGTGGAGCGCCACACCTACCGTCAGCTCCTTACTTTACCGCACATATCCCTGTGCTACTGATACGCTGAGTTGGCGAGGATCGGTATCGAACTAGGAACCTTTTGGTTTCTTGCCAAACGCTCTACCAACTGAGCTTACCCGGGTAAAATATTTGCATAGTTCTTTTTTTATTGAAGGAAGAAACGTAAATATTTTTGAACTTTAAAAAAAAAAAATCTCGCAAAAAAGAAATAACAAACGTAAACAGTTGTTACAAAGAAAAACAGTTAATTCCAAGATCAAATTATCCGACTGGGGAAAAATTACTCACCGTTATTTTGAAATATAAGTAAAATAGTCCGTTTTTTTACGACACGGTCAGTTTCTTTATTGATATTTTTTTTAGCTAAATTCTGTATCCATGGTTCTTTTATTCTTTTATTAAAAAAAAAAAAACTGTTGCATTGAAACTAGGAAAAATATTTCCCGTAATATATTTGCATAGTTCTTTTTTTAGTTTTTGAAACTACCGATAATATTTGATAATACCGATGATGGCAATTGTGATAATAACTAGAAGCGGCTACCCGGCGAAGCGTTGGTAGAGCAGAATAATATTGGTGTAACGGTTAGCCAGCTAGTCTGGCAGATCTATTACTACTGAATAGCAAATTCGGTCCTCACTAGATTTCCCCTAAAAATTCTCACGTAAAAAAAAAAAAAAATTGTGTTAATCCAGCCTGGTGTGAAGTTAGGAATTTTTTTTGTCTGGGTAGAGGAAATGATATCACATTTAAAATACAGTAAGAAATTTTAATCCAGCAATTAAGAATACTAGCAAATATATGCACCCTCCGTAGGGTGCAAGAATTTATGTTTTAATCTAATAAAATATTGTATTAAATTAGAAAGGCCAATGAAACTAAATAAGAATGCATATAAAAAGATTTGAAACAGAGTGGGGGTATAATCTAAAAATAGAACAACTGAAACTTATTCATCCATTACTTTCATTGCTAAATTTTCCTAATTTAACTATTTAGTTAAAATAGGAAGTAAAGAATAAAATTACATTTATTTTTTCTCATTAATGGATTTATTTTAAGATTAATGTCTGAGAGTTTTGCTCACATTTATTAAAATAAAACCAAATAACTAGAAATCAATAATACTAAGCATATATTTATTAAAATCAATTTTTTAATATCAATATGCAAATTAGTCTTCACGTTCACACTGTAAACCGTTATTTTGTTGTATATATAAATACAATTACATGTTATTAGTATGTAGACCTGGTCAACACCGGGGGTCCAATGGCTTCGGCCCTGGATCTTTACGAGTTAATGGCGTCGATCCCAGGGGGCCGTCCCCCCAGGCAACACATGCCCCCTCGATTTAAAGGGGCAGTGCCTGAGGCGCCCCCCTTGAGGGGGAATGCCGACGGGATCGACGCAATTTTTCACCTGCCACTCCATGAGCTTCGGCTTGTGGGTGGTCCCACGTTAATAGGGACTTTGTGTCTGACCCGTACAAGTGGGGTACGCGGTAAATATCATGTAGATATGGTCAACAATGGCTTCGGCCTCTGGACCATTGATATAATTAACGGCGTCAATCCCAGGGGGCCATCCCCACAGGCAACACCTGCCCCCTCGATTTAAAGGGGCAGGGCTGGGTTTATTGCCCAGCGCCTGAGGCGCCCTCCTTGAGGGGGAATGCCGACGGGATCGACGCAATTTTTCACCTGCCACCCATGAGCTTCGGTTTGTGGGTGGTCCCACGTTAATAGGGCCTTGTGCCTGACCCGTACAAGTGGGGTACGTGGAAAATATCATGTATATATGGTCAACAGTATTAATGTAAAACAATTTTATTGATAATTGAGGTTTGAATAAAAATAAAATCATGGAGGAGGTGAAGTAAATAACTAAGGGAATTGTGACTTAAGTAGTAATATAGTTTCGGTTACAGACAGATAAATGCACAGTCTCTCATTATAATAAGAAGATCTGAAAAATAAGATACAAATGAAGCGATTTGTTCAATTCATATTTCAAACCGAAAAAGAAAAACTACAAAAAGATTAAACAAACAAATAAAGTAATTGAATTAAAGTGAAACGACCGTATTTGATTTTAAAATAATTTTTAAATTGTTGTGTAATATTTAAAATCCAGTAATTTTGTGTAATATCTAAAACATAACAGTAATTCAAAGCGTAGCCAATAAAACATCAAATTATTATAGTATATAATCATTTAAATCAAAACGTGAAGGCATGAAACCACCCTGAAAAGAAAAATTAATATCAGGAAAAGAAAAATTAATATTATAAGGGATTTATTTAGATTTTTAAGCGAGAGATGCCAAATATTCGGCAGTAATATATATATATATATATATATATATATATATATATATATATATAATGTGTGTGTAAGTGTGTGTGTGTGTGTGTGTGTGTGTGTGTGTGTGAATTTTAATTTCTAAATAAAAAAAGTGCAGAGACAAGAAAACACTCTGAAAAATTAACGTCGCCTATTTAAAATATTAAATGAAAAAAAAAAGAAAAAAAAAAGCGAAACTTAGCTAATTAAAAAGAATTTTCAATTTGTTTAAAAGTTAAATATTAAATTTAGATTTTTAAGTGACAGATGCCAAATATTCGGCAGTAATATATATATATATATATTCTAAATAAAAAAATGGGCAGGGACAAGAAAACACTCTGAAAAATTAACGTCGCCTATTTAAAATATTAAATGAAAAAAAAAAAAAGAAAAAAAAAAGCGAAACTTAGCTAATTAAAAAGAATTTTCAATTTGTTTAAAAGTTAAATATTAAATTTAGATTTTTAAGCGACAGATGCCAAATATTCGGCAGTAATATATATATATATATATATATATATATATTTCTAAATAAAAAAGGGCAGAGACAAGAAAACACTCTGAAAAATTAACGTCGCCTATTTAAAATATTAAATGAAAAAAAAAAAAGAAAAAAAAGCGAAACTTAGCTAATTAAAAAGAATTTTCAATTTGTTTTAAAAGTTAAATATTAAATTTAGATTTTTAAGCGACAGATGCCAAATATTCGGCAGTAATATATGTATATATATTATATATATATATATATATATATATATATATATATATATATTCTAAATAAAAAAAGGGCAGAGACAAGAAAACACTCTGAAAAATTAACGTCGCCTATTTAAAATATTAAATGAAAAAAAAAAAAAGAAAAAAAAAGCGAAACTTAGCTAATTAAAAAGAATTTTCAATTTGTTTAAAAGTTAAATATTAAATTTAGATTTTTAAGTGACAGATGCCAAATATTCGGCAGTAATATATATATATATATATATATATATATATATATATATATATATATATGTGTGTGTAAGTGTGTGGGTGTGTGTGTGTGTGTGAATTTTAATTTCTAAATAAAAAAAGGGCAGAGACAAGAAAACACTCTGAAAAATTAACGTCTCCTATTTAAAATATTAAATGAGAAAAAAAAATGCGAAACTTAGCTTATTAAAAAGAATTTTCAATATGTTTAAAAGTTAAATATTAAATTACAGTACTTATTTTACGTATGAATGTTCAAAAGTGAAACTAAGTGATTAATTCTTAAACCGTTCGTAAAAAAGTGTATGATAAAAAATCAGATTTTGTACCCAGCTATGGTTAGTAAAATGAGAATAGGATACCCACGTGGATTGAATAAATGGATAGGTTCAAGGTTCCGTGATGGCTTCCGATTACGATCAGAAGGTTCCCGAGTTCGAAATGGCTTCCGAGTCCGACAAGCAATACCTGAAGAAAGCCGGAGGGCACATCGGCCGAAACGTTGTACAGATAACAATAAAGATGAGGACAATAGTCCGAATAATCCATATAATACAAATAAACGATTATTTATCCCATACAATAAAATATTTGCTACAACATTGAATCAGTAAAAATGTAGATTTGATTAAAACTTTTTTATCTTTTAATTTGTTAGGTACCACCAAAATAGGTCACGTGATCAGTTTAGGACATATTGAAGGAAGAAACGGAAATATTTTCGAACATAAAAAAAATAAAATAAAATCTTGCAAAAAAGAAATAACGAACGTAAACAGTTGTTATAAAGAAAAACAGTTAATTCAAAGATCAAATTATCCGACTGGGGAAAAATTACTCACCGTTATCTTGAAAATAAGTAAAACAGTCCGTTTTTCTAACGACACAGTCAGTTTCTTTATTGATATTTGTTTAGCTAAATTCTGTATCCATGGTTCTTTTATAAAAAAAAAAACTCTGGCATTGAAACTATGAAAAATATTCCCTGTAATATATTGTAGGAAAAACTATTTCAAACATATTTTCATCCAAAGGTAAGTAATTATGGAAATATTCGTGAAAATCGGACCATTAATTCATTTTTCATAGAATTGTTTAAAAAGTCTCTCGTCATAACTTGTTTTTGGATATGTTAAATTTCAATTGATTCAATGGTGCAAAAATATAAACATTGTTTTTCCTTTATAATTTTCATTATTTCTCTAAGCTGAAATAAATTAAAAAAATCATCATGAGTTTTTCTAATGTTTCTTCTTTCGAATGGACAAAAAATGTTCAAGATAATATTAACCTTAATGCAAGTTTCATTGTGTTAAATATGTGTGGGGGGTAAATTTCACAGGGTTAATTGGTGGTACCTATTAAATTTGTTATCAATTTCTTGCGTTATTTTTCAATACCAACTATAAACACACCATTATAATTTTTGAAGATTTAATAATTGTATATTTAATATTGGAATATCAAAAAAAGGAACGTAATAATTAAAAAACAAAAAAAAAAAAAAACAAAAAAAAACCAACTAAATTTACGCGATTATTCTATAAATAGTGACTAACAGAAAAAATAGAATAAAATAAAATAAATGATTATTTTCTGCTTCCATTTTGATTTGTCAAGTTTTGAAATTCATTTATGGATAAATAGCAAGACAGACTGGGCTCTTTATCCTTGGTTAGGCAACCGATCTTGGAGAAGGAACACTCTGAATTCAAACCTGTTGAACTCCGCTTAATAAATTGGCATTCTTAAGTAGAATTTCAATGCTATTTCAATGTATGTCTTAATTTTTAAATATCTTCGCAAATACAAATAAAATGATTTTAGCACAAAAATCAAGATCTGGTGATGGTGAATGTGTATATGCATTTACTTTGTTGTTATTTGTTTTATTTTCGTAGTTTCCTACATACATACATATATACATAGTCAATAGCACAATCTTTACAGTTTACTGCCCTCCCCCACAATTCTATAACACCACCACCCCACATATGGAAGCGCGTGGTGTAATGGTTAACGTCATGGGAAATGGATTTGTCGCCCCGAGTTCAAATCCTAGATGTGGTAATTGCATATCACTTAGCGCTAATACCCTTGGGAAAGGTATGAACCCTACCCTCCCTCCAGTTATGGATAAATAGCAGGACAGACTGGGCTCTTTATCCTTGGTTAGGCAACCGATCTTGGAGAAGGAAAACTCTGAATTCAAACCTGTTGAACTCCGCTTAATAAATTGACCTTGTGTCACATCCTGCTCGTGCAGAGGGGTTGGTAAATATATATAACCCCACCACCAGAACCTTTACTCTCATGATCCCTCAAATGACAAATCAATCCCACTGCAGATCCACAAAGTTTGATGCAAATATGACATAGAAAGGACGTCCTTCCCATTGTATCAGATGATAAAATGTGTTGCTTATCCATCACCATATGTCTCTTATGACCAGAGCCGACTTACAGACTGTGTTACAGATTGCACAAGACACATTGTTTGTTCCTGGAATGTACATAAATTGTCCCTGACGAGATTTCCTATGATTGACATAACCAGTCTTATAAAGCAGAACCCGACTACATGTTTGACATTTCCAATCCTCCGTGTTCTCACCAATACGACAGGTGTATCCTTTTCAAAGTTGACACTTGAAGTTTACACACACACACACACACACACACACACACACACATATATATATATATATATATATATATATGCGTACTACTTCCCTATATATATGTATAGATAAATAACAATGGAGATGGTTAGTTTGTTGGTTGGCATCCTCCCGTCTACGCGAGACGATGGAGTAGTGTCCAAATTTTATTTTAAAAATTTTTGGAACTACATGGCCAGGGCGGGTTCATATGGAGGATGAGCTGTTGTCCAAACAGCAAATCCACCCTCTCCACATGCTGTGATCCAAAGGAAAGGTAAGGAACCAATACAGTTTGGCAGCGGTAGTGTCGTAGGAGTTGCTGGGTAGCTCAGTCGGTAGAATGTCGGGCTGGGAACCTCAAGGTTCCTGGTTCGATACATATATATATATATATATATATATATATATATATATTTGGAGGATATATGCTTAATTGAAGTCATACATAATTTTGAAAATTAATTAGTTAACAATTAATGAATTTTAGGCGGGCATATATGTTCAAATATAAGACTAAACAAATCGAGAAAATGTCAATCCCTGAATGTACATTTCGACCTATTATGTCTTATCAGCAAGGTTATAGACATACTGCTCCGTGTGTGACTCGAAACCTCGACTGCCACACACGGAGCAGTCTCCCATGTCTATAACCTTGCTGATGAGACCTAATAGGTCGAAATGTACCATCTTTGCCAACCATATTTCCCTCACGATGTTGTATAATGGATATTTACCACGTACTTCACGTGTACGGGTTAGACACAAGGCCCTATTAATGTTGGACCACCCACAAGCCGAGACTCATGGGTGGCGGCTGCAAAAAATGCGTTGATCCCGTCGACATTCCCTCTCAAGAGGGGCGCCTCAGGTACCGGGCAATAAACCCAGTCCGGCCCCTTTAAATCGAGGAGGTTAATAGTAGTCACAATCAATGCTGTTAATAGCAGTCACAGTCCAGGGCCGAAGCCACTGGACCCCCGACCCTAGGGATGGATCTACATACGGTGTTGTATACTGGATCATACAATATTTAGTATATTAGTACATCCAAATACAGTTTGCGCCAGACATAGAGTAACTCGCAACAGATTGCTAATACTTTGAGGTAGAAGGTTCGTGTAATGGTTCCGTAATCTTCGAAGACTCAGTAATCACCCAGACGTTCTAAAACAGCAGTGTACAAATAGTCTTGGATCAGTTCATTTACTCACTACGAAAGGTAAGCTAGACTAGTCCACAACACACGGTTATACTAAATTTCCTTGTCATTTGTTTACCTGTATGGCCACTCTGCATACTTTACTTACTTACTTATCGCAGAATTGTTCACTGAAGAAAGATACAAACAATTCCATGGAACCCAGTCAGTCGAGTGACGCAGGCCTAAAAAAACTTCACATAGACTTTGCAGACTCTTATGAACCAAGGCATCTCTACCCGGATAAAGAATTACTCAAATTTGTAAAACAACACAGTGTCAGCTATTTCCTCATTTAAACAGAATGAAGGCGTTTTTCCCAAAAAGTTAATGCGATATGAAAGCGATATTCTACTTATTTAGATGTTTATCTATTTACTTCCTCATTTAAACAGAATGAATAGATTCGACCTGAAGTTTATAACTGATTTCGACGGTTCTCCTAATGACCCCACAATCAAGAAGGCACGTCAGCAAATTGTGCAACATAAAGAAGCTAGAAATTGTGGTGTATATCGCATAAATGCATCCTAGCCTCCTGTCCTAAAAAACGCTAGGCGGAGCCAGCTGAAAATCCGACCCGTGCTACATATGAACTCCCTAGCTCTTTGAAGGCGTTTTTTCCCGAAAAGTTAATGCGATATGAAAGCGATATTCTACTTATTTAGATTTTTATTTATCTATTCCCTTTATTACACAGAATGAATAGATTTGACCTGAAGTTTATAACTGATTTCGACGGTTCTCCTACTGACCCCACAGACAAGAAGTCTCGTCTGCAAATTGTAAAGAAGCTAGAAACTGTGGTGTATATCGCATAAATGCATCCTAGCCTCCTGTCCTAAAAAACGCTAGGCGAGCCAGCTGAAAATCCGACCCGTGCTACATATGAACTCCCTAGCTCTTTGAAGGCGTTTTTCCCGAAAAGTTAATGCGATATGAAAGCGATATTCTACTTATTTAGATTTCATTTATTTATTTAGATTTTTTTTATTTGCGATTGTTAGATGTCTTGATCGTTTTTGTAACATTTGTTTTGAATAAAAAAGAATATCTGAATATTTTGATTTTTTATTTGTATTTGTTTAATAATATATTGATTGTTTTTTTTTTTTTTTCGAAACTCGGTCGTATTTATCTAAAAATCCGTGAGAATTGTTTTGAATAAAAATACAATGAAAACACCGAAAAAAAAGAAGATATTTTAAACCTCTTTAAAATATTTACATTTACTTGTCGATATAAAACCCTGGGGGAGGCTTACTTTTAACGCCTTCAAACCACTAAAAATGTTATTTGTCGATAAAAACGCCTTCAAACCATTAAAAATATTTTCAAGGGGGCGGGGGTAAAATATTTACATTTACTTGAGAAAAAAACTGGGGAGGAAGATATCGCCTTCATATCGCATTAATCTTTCGAAAAAAAAAACACCTTCAAACAGCTAGGGAGTTCTTAAGTAGCACGGGTCGGGTTTTAAGCAGGCACCGCTTAGCGTTTTTTTTAGAGCAGGAGGCCAGACACATTTATGTGATATACACCGGAACTGTTGTCGCTGTGATGTAGTGGTGCACGATTACTTACGTTTTCTTGAGTCGTTGCACGACACACAAACGAACAAATGATCGGTCAGGCACGAAAAAAATCGGGAGAGTAAACTCTCGTCACTCCTCACAGAGTCCCTTCTTCTTTTTCCTCGCTTGGGCATTGCCCAATACAGCTGTTTCTTCTTCTTCAGAAGAAAATGGCGTCCGTATCGAAGTGTTTTCCCATGAATATATTTGCCAAAACAGCGCGCGTTACCCACGCCGTTTTTACTATCATTCCACTGGTACGTATGGGGTTTCGCTCTTTTCCTTTTGTTGGTTACTCTTGTGTCAATCTCCAAGAGACGACGGTAGTTGTTTATGAAATAAAAGGGGTTTTCAAGATGAGGTCCGGCATCGACTGGCACAATCAGCCGATTAAAATTGAACACAGTAGACATGTAGATAAGCGGAAGGTAATATCATTATTAATTTTGAGGTTATTAGTTTTTATAGGCCGATCACTTCTCTGTTGTTTGGGTTATTACTTGATGTGAAGTTGGTTCTTTTTGTGCATTATTATCCAGGAAGATCATTCATTATTTTCTGGTATTTCTTTTCGTTTTTGAGAAAGCAATTAAAAAATAGAAACTGAATACAGAAGGGATCGTAATGAAGAGAAGTAACAAACCAAATATGTAGTATGAGAGAGAGAGAGAGAGAGAGAGAGAGAGAGAGAGAGAGAGAGAGAGAGAGAGAGAGAGAGGAAACGAAAAAAAGGAGACGAGAAAAGAATATGAAAGAGTGGGAAATAGAGAAAAGGATATAAAGAGGGAAGAGCAAATAAAAAGAGAGATTCGGTGATTACTAGATAGAGAGAGAGGAGGAGGAGATAAATATAAAGGGAGTGACAAGAGAAAGAGAGAGAGAGAGAGAGAGAGAGAGAGAGAGAGAGAGAGAGAGAGAGAGAGAGAGAGAGAGATGCAGTCATTCAATGACGTAAGAATCGAAAATAATAAAAGAATTGCCATGAATTGACGCCATGAAAAATGTCAGTGACGTAATTAATGGTAGAGATTCATTTATTCATGTATCTTTTTTATTTACAAAAATAGTTATTATTAAAAAAAAAACACATAATAAACAATTTGTGTCACAGTGTGATTTAAATATTCGTTTAACCATTGGATAATTTTAAGTAGGATAAAAGCCATAGAGCGAAAGAGGCATTTTGGTGAAAGTAGCAGCCTACTTTCACCAAAATGCCTCTGTCGCTCTATGGCTTTTATCCTACTTAAAATTATCCAATGGTTAAACGAATATTTAAATCACACAAGGAAAGAATAAAAGATTTTATTTTTTAATGGATCGGTCGGCGAGTGCATGTAGTGGTATGACCAGTTTTGTCACCCTTCCCCCCAATTTAAAACTTCCGGCTATATGCCGAGTCGTGGGCACACTCACTGTATCTCACTCTAAGATAAATGAAAAAAAAAATTGGAGTGAGTGCATGAGTGTGCTCACTTCAAATATATTAACCCTACAGGCTGGTTGGTTGGTTGGTTGGTTGGTATTTCATGTCATTTCAATCCTTGTGGATTATTCAATGTAAATTTTTTTTTATGTATATGATTTCACGTGAATTAATAGATTAGTAGAAATAAATTTCATTAACTTACAAACATGTTCCCTACTAATGACACCACTCTTGTCTTAGAGGAACTGATATAGGAGTTTGTGTATTACGGTATCATATGAAATGAAGAGCGAATAACAAACACAACTTGTTAGCCGTATAGATTAAAACTTTATTGATAAGACCGTTAAGTCTGGACGCTAGAGTCCAGACGCTCAGAACTTTTTATTTATTTAATTTTAATTTTGATTAAATTTAAATCCCCACACTGATCGGCTTTCTTTCGGTCCCAAAACCAGGAGACTGTCGGTGGTTTGAATATTAGTCTTGGAAAGGGAAGGGACAACGAAACTGCCCACAATTTTATTTTGTTAAATGTTTTTTGCTTCTTGTTTGTTTTTGTTGTTGTTGAATTTTCCAATAGAAAGTCTTCCCATCTGAAACATGTACTACATGATTATCATAATATTTCATCCGTATTTGGGATATCTTAATTAAATTAAGCCATAGAGAGACTGAGGTAATTTGGTGGATGGCCGGGTTAGCTCAGTGGGTAGAGCGTTCGGCTAGAAACCACAAGGTTCCTAGTTTGATACCGGCCCAAGCCAACTCAGCGTATGAGTAGCACAGATATCTGTGCGGTAAAGCAAGGTGCTGATGGTAGGTGTAGCGTTCCACCTCAGACGCTAAAATAATCTCCTTGGTCTAGTGCTAGTGTAAAGTGGATAGACTCCCTCGCTGATTGGCTGATACCGACTTTAGGCCACCTAACGAGGCTGTAGAAGAAGAAGAATGCAAGTATTTGTTTTTGCGTGGATCGGTCGGCGAGAGTATCTGGCTAGCTAGAACTGAATAGTTGTATGACTAGTTTTGTTACCTTCATCCTGAATTGCGGTGCGCATTTCTTAAACTACTTTTACTGAATACGTTCTCCTGTGGAAGCCAACACATGGACATGCCGCCCACCAAGGACCTACATTGATCAACTATGCGTGTATGCTGGTTGCTGCGCAGAAGACCTCACAGGGACAATAAATGATAGGGAAGGTTGGCGAGAGATTATCATGGATATCCGTGCTACTTGCGTGACATGATGATAATGATGATAGGGTGGGTGCAGCAATGTGCCACATCAAATAACAACTTGTAGACATATCTATTTGACCCATCGATTGGACCCCAGCAGATACTTCTACACTTTGTTTTATTCAATCTTGTTGGGTATCCTGTATGTGCTGGAAGGTGGTGGCTGAAGGTTTTAGTGTCCTGGGTATGGCACTAAACTGCATCTAGTGATGACATTCCAAGTCTGGGGCTCTGGGGAATGAGGAGTACTCCTTCATTGACATTACTTCCAGGTCCTCTGACCCGGAGTGATATTACCTGTTAGGGTTTCACCAAGGGGTCAAATAGATTGAAAAATAGTTTTAACAATGTTTTTAAAATGAATTTAAAAAATTGAATACCCCAAAAGATTGAATAGAACAAAAACGTATTCGGCATAAAATAACCCAAGGTTGACAAATCGTAAAAATCCAACCAACCAACCAACCAACCAATCCACCAAATTATTAATAATGAATTCTTAAACCATATCTTTAATAATCAAATTAGACAGCACATAAAAATATTAACTCCACCTACAAAGAAAAAAAATATTACACATAACATGTTCAAACATAACATATGTGGGGATTTAAATAAAATAAAATAAAATCAAAATTAAATAAATGAATAAAAAGTTCTGAGCGTCTGGACTCTAGCGTCCAGACTTAACGGTCTTATCAATAAAGTCTTCATCTATACTTCGAAACAGTTGTGTCTTCTTATTTCTCATCATCTTTGGTTTGGTTTGGTTTTGTTTTTGTTTTACGGCATATCAACCTCCGTGGGTCATTTAATGCCGATAAAGTTTTGAAATAAATCAATTCTTAATGGATAATACAATTTTTTTATAAATACATTTTTCTATTTAACCCATAGATGGGACCCTAACAGGTACTACTACTCCGGGACAGAGTGGACCAGGGAGCAATGGTGATGAAGGGGTGCTTCACATTCCCCAAACCTCCAAAACTGGAACCTCACCATCAGATAGAGTTTAACGTCATTCCCAGGACATGTAGACCCGCAGCCACCGCCTTCTAGCACCCATATGATAAAAAAAGGTTGGGGCTTGCCATAAGGGCAATAGTGTTGGGAAAATCATATAGGTGCTAGGGCTTGACATGACCAGCCGATTGATCGGAGGGGGCCTCTCCGACCGCCCGTCTAGCCCAAGATAGGGCCAAAGTGAAGTATTGCATGTCATGAACTGCTCATCCACCTGGGCTCTATCCTTAAGCATCACGGGTCGCCACCCACGGCCAACAGGTGGCCCATTGGGGGAGTCTTACCCCTCTGCAGAGGTGCAGTCGGTGCATTCTAACGCCCAGCCGATAGGGCGGAACAATGTTTTAAAATGAATTAAAAAAATTGAATACCCCCAAAAGATTGAATAGAATAAAAACGTATTCGGCATAAAATAACCCAAGGGTTGACAAATCGTAAAATCCAACCAACCAACCAGTCAACTTATGAACAATGAATTCTTAGACCATATCTTTAATGATCAAATTAGACAGGACATAAAAATATTAAATCCACTTACAAAGAAAAAAAATATTACACACAACATGTTTAAACATAACATATGTGGGGATTTAAATAAAATAAAATAAAATCAAAATTAAATAAATAAAAAGTTCTAAGCGTCTGGACTCTAGCGTCCAGACTTAATGGTCTTATCAATAAAGTCTTCATCTATACCTCGAAACAGTTGTGTCTTCTTATTTCTCATCATCTTTTCATTTCGTATTTCCCATACATATTAATTACACAGGACAACAAATGTTTTGAAAGTCTAAGTTGCACAAGATTTTTTTTTACGTTTTTTTATACTATTTTTGATCGATTGATTTCAAATATGGAAACAATTTTGTTCTGTATGCTCTAGTTGTCATGCAATTTGAGGTATAGGGCCGGGTTAGCTCAGTCGCTAGAACGTTCGGCTAGGAATCGCAAGGTTCTTGGTTCGATACCGGCCCTCGCCAACTCAGCGAATGAGTAGCACAGAGATCTGTGCGGTTAAGTGAGGAGCTGATGGTAGATGTGGCGCGCCACTTCAGACGTTAAAATAACCTCCTTGGTCTAGCGCCAGTGAAAATGGGATAGACTCCCTCGCTGCATGGTTGATACCGACATTAGGCCGCCCCGACAACTTTACTTTGACTTTTTACATTTAATCCTTTTTGCGGCTAAATAAACTATTTACGTGTTTATGGTATCAATAGGGATATCTAATTTTTTTAGGGGAAAGAATGGTTGGTTATAAACAGATTAACAGTCATATGGAAATCCGATCTCACTGACAAGTTAAAGCGACAATTCTTCCAAGCAGTGGTTGTATCAGTGCTGCTGTATGGCTGCACCACCTGGAACCTAACGAGACGCCTGGAGAATAAAATAGATGAAATCTGCACAAAAATTCTGCGTGTGATCTTGAACAAGTCGTGGAATCAGCACCCCACGAGGAAGCAGCTGTACGGCCACCAGCCCCCTATCACAATATATATATATATATATATATTTAGTCGTATCGATGGATCGTTTAACTAGGGGCAAAGAGATGGACAATCGTTGGCGTGCTGGGTTCCATTTAGTTGAGGGGATGAGAATGGCGATGGGGTGCCTACACTTATTTAATTGTTTCAAATCTGCTTAATTCTAAATAAAATATAAATTAAAAAATAAAAAATAAATAAAAAAATTCGTTAATATAGAAATTAAATATTTTTTATTAAACAATAAACTGTGTTCTGTGTTTTTATTGGTCAGTCTGGTTTTGCTAATTTAAATGATTACTGTGGTTAGTACTATTTATTTGTCTTGCTCCTTTTCTTCTTTAGTCAGATTTTAGCCCTGAAGAGCTTTATGCGAAACTAATAGACTCATTAGATTATCTTTTATTATATATATATATATATATATATATATATATATGTTGTAAGGGAGTAAACTTAGCCTTCTTTGTTGATATATATGATGGACGTTGAGAAACTTTTGAGGTTGTATTGGAAGAATGGAAAATGTCAAATGCATTCGAATACTTCCGCTAATTCCACTACCAACATAGTAGTTCCCACAAAAACGAATCACAGGGGAACAAAAGAAAAGCATCAAAGATAACTACCAACATACCACTCGGATGACACATGATACCAAATAGATAATTAAAAGAAGAGATAAAAACACTCAGTCTACAGAAACATTTTATAAAGGGTGAAGGCACCCGAAATATAAAGATGAAATAAAATAGATTAATAACACAATAAACTTTTTATTTTTCCATGCTTCTATGACAATGAAAAGAGTTTTCCAGCATCCATCATATCTTATTATAATGGAGATTGTGTGTTTTTCTGTCTGTAACCGAAACTAAATCACTACTCAAGTCCCAATTCCCTTAATTATTTACGTCACATTGACCATGAATTTATTTTTATGTAAACCTCAATTATTGATAAAATTGTTATACCTTATTAATACTGTTCGATTAATTTACATATTAACAACATGCAAGTATATTTATATATTCAACAAAATAGCGGTTTACAGTGTGAACGACAAGGTTAATTTGCATATTGATATTAAGAATTTGATTTTAATAAATATATGCTTAGTATTACTGATTTCTAATTGTTTGGTTTTATCTTAATGAATCTGAGCAAAAATCTCTGGGATAAATCTCAAAAGAAATCCATAAACAAGACGAAAGAACTGTAATTTTATTAAATACTTCATAATCTAACTAAATAGATAAATTAGGAAAAATGAAAGACGGGAGTGATGGAAAATGACGGAAGAGTTAGATTTAAAGCTGTTCTATTTTTCGATTATACCTCAGTTTATCATTTTCTAAATAGTTTCTAATTTGATATTTTATTACATCAAAACCTTAATACTTGCACCCGAAGGGTGCATATATTTGCTAATATATATATATATATATATATATATATATATATATATATATATATATATATATATATATAAGTAAATTCGACGGGGCGGCCTAAAGTCTATCCCCTTTTTAATGGCGCTAGACCAAGGAGATTGTTTTTAGCATCTGAGGTGGAGCGCCACACCTACCATCAGCTCCTTAATTTACCGCACAGATCCCTGTGCTACTCATATGCTGAGTTGGCGAGGACCGGTATCGAACTAGGAACCTTGTTGGTTTCTAGCCGAACGTTCTACCGACTGAGCTAACCCGACCCTATATATGTTGTGTATTTTGGCAGCAACTTATTTTTTAGGCATGTGCTACTGGACAACACGGAGTATTATTTCTTCATTTTTATGGATTTGTATTTTTTCCAGTCGTCTGGCGATTTTTTTTTTTGAGTCTGGATCCAATTGGTAAATAATATTTCCCATACTTATATCCCGACCTCTTTCGACTGTTTTGCCAGTCGGCATCATGGGGTTACATAATTTGGTTTTTAGTTCATTTTTTAAAATTCTTTTATCTATGTTTTTATTAAATTTGGAGAGTCTATTTTTTTTTTTAAGAAGGAGGTGTAAGTTAAGTGTGTTAGTTATTAAAGATATTTAATACGTTGTCTCCGACTTTAAATGCTATTTTATTGATGTTAGTTTTTTTTTTTTAGTTTTTTATGCATATTGCATCTAGGATCTGTAGGCGTTTCTTCTTATTATTTTTGTAGATAATTTTAGTATTTTCGTTTAAGATTTTTCTAATTTCGGGGAGGTGGATTTTTCTGGGTGTTTTTTTTTTTTTTAATTAAGTGTTGTTTTATGGAGCTAGTGTCGGAGAGATGGTATGTGAGGCAGTGGTACAGTGTTGTTGTTGTATGGCCAATGTAGCTATTAGTGTATAGTTTATTTTCTGAGAGACACTCTCGGAATGGGCAAATGAATCTATATACTACGTTCGTTTGGCTTAGATTTTAGAAGACTGGAAAAAATACAAATACAAAAAATGAAGAAAGAATACTCCATGTTCAAATATATATATATATATATATATTATATATATATATATATATATTTAATATACCAAGCGTGTTGGTAGATCCTTGCGGAGAGAAAAAACCCAGCAGAGAGTTTGATTGTAAAAATATACTACCAAACATCAACCAGGAAGAAAAAAATTTTTGAAAAAAATAAAGGACCAAGATATTCGTACCAACAAAAAATAATCTATTGGTACAGTATTTGGCCAAAAGAAAAAACAATTTATATGTATATATATGTATATAAGATATATATATATATTCATATAACCGCTAGGAGAAGCTAATATGTAAAAAGTGCTCGATACCTAAGTAGAGCCAAGTCAGATTTTAGCCCTGAAGAGCTTTATGCGAAACTAATAGTAGGTTCGTCTGACTCATTAGATTATCTTTATATATATATACATATATATATATATATATATATATATATATAAGAATATCTATCTATCTACCTATCTATCTCACCTTATATATATATATATATATATATATATATATATATATATATATATTTATGGATGGTGACAAACTTTTTTCGTTGTCAAAGAAGGATGGAAAAATATAAGGTAAGGCGTAAAAAACTAAAGTCAAAGAGATGAATATTGTGAACATAATCTATCTTTATTTATCATAATATTTCGGGTGTCTTTGCCTTTTTTGAAACATATATAAATGTATTGATCCAGAATTCTCGCACAGAGACTTAAAAGTCAGCGAGTATATTCCGTAATCCATTATAGTTTGTTTCATGTTCTGTCTGGTTGTCTACATGTCTGTCTCTCTAACTAACTGATTAACTGACTATATACACACATATAATATATATATATATATATATATATATATATATATATATATATATATCATCATCATGTCGCACGCGCAGCACGGATATCCATGACAATCTTTCGCCAACATTCCCTATTACTCATGGCCCCTGGAAGGTACTCTGTGCAGCATCCAGAGTATTCGCAGAGTTGGTCAATGTAGGTCCTTAGCGGGCGTACTACGTTATCATGTCCATGTGTTGGCTTCCACAGGAGAACGTCGCTTATGAGCTCGTCCCCGCTTCTCCAGCAGTGTCCTGCATGTCTAGTCCGTCTCACCCAGATGGTTTGTGAGATGGGGGGCAGGTGACCATATATGCATGATTATATATGTATGAATTAATATATATATGCATATATGAATATATATATATGAATGAATATATATATTTATGAATATATATATATATATATATATATATATATATTATATATATATACATATCAATGAATATTTATTTTTATGAATATATGTATATATATATATAGGAATATATATATATATATATATATATATATATATATATATTATATATTATATTGATATTATATTATTATATTATATATATTAATATTAAAGACCACAAACTCATTCTCCAACAGAAGATATACAAACAATACACACCCATCAACATACATTTGGAAAGTAAGGAATAGAGACATCACACCACGCATTACTTGGGAAGTCGTAAAATTAGCATACGCCTATCACAAAGTTATCTCAGTATCTACAAGAAAAAGTTGCAATAATCACCCACCCATCACAAAACATACTATTAAATAAAAAATCTGAAATAATCTCAAAATGCCGACACAAAGACAAACACCCACGATCCCAATTCGATTAAAACAGATAACTAAATCACCCACAAGTAAAAACACCAAGGTACATGGAAAATCAAACTTTATTGTGGAGTGGTAAGTGGTTTAATATTTTAGGTTTAAAAAGCTTGTTGATTATTCTCGATGCGTGTTGCTACGGTTTGTTTTTAACCCCATCTTATTTGGTGGTCATGCTGAAAAATGGAATTCAACGAAAGAAAAGGAAGAGACAAAAACAAAAGGTTGTTGTAGGATTTAGGTTTTATAGGGGAAATCTCTGCCCGTCCAGAAATAGTGTCTGGTCCCTGTTAAGGCCTAAGTCAGAATACATTGTGAACCAACTCATAGAATGCTACCTGATCCTATTGCAATACAGAACCAAGTTAAACTGAAATGTTCGAAAATAATATATTGACTAAATCATCTAATGCGGGAATGCACCCATTTAATATATACATAGTCACTAACCCCTACGCATGAGCAGAATTTGATACAAGGTCAATTTCTTAAGCGAGGTTTGAGTTTTCCTTCTCTTAGACTACTTGCTTTAACCAAGGTTAAAAAGTCTTCTCTGTCCTACTATCTATCCATATCTAGAAGGAGAATAGTTGGATGCATACCTTTCCCAATAATATTGCATATATTCAATGCAAACTTGGGATCGGAAGTGTACATAGAAGTTATTTCTTATTTTATTTTAATCCCCACACACTACACCCTTAAAACCCCTTTCTACTCACCCTTGTCTTTTCACTATTGTTACGTTGTAATATTCACGGCACTAAAACGATATATGTACCGTAGTCATTTTTTTCTTTCTTGGTACTAAAATTCCAAAAGTCACCGTGCTGAAATGGTGCCGATAAAAATTATAACACGAGAAACATGTCGTCACAGCTGCCAGCCTTTATTATCGTGCTCGTAAGTGGGCTCCTACCAGAGAGGAGGAAAGGCAGAGAGAAAGAGAGAGAGAGAACACTACTAGATTACTGGGCTCTCATGAGGGACCCAAGGTCAGGTCCGTACCCTACGACCGCCGCCGGCAAAAAGAGAACGATCCCTTTCTTTTTTGTTCCACGTCACCACGTGACTTCCGGTCAACACCCGACTTCCGCTTGCGGTCAACACCCGACTTCCGCTTGCCACTCAATTCTTCGTTCGGGGTCACGCTACGGTCAAACCATCGTTCATCCTGATTTAAACCTTTATTATTTCTTCCTCCTCCTTCCATTAGTAGTCCTAGCTCACAAAAGTCAGGAATATACCCATCTTGCAACACTATACTCCACCAGATTTACCAAAACCATTCGTACTACTACCTCATCATCAATCCATTATCACCAGCATCACTCATCTTGCTTTCGTTGCTATCACCACCATTATTTGCCTGTTTTGAATAGACTTGTTTAAACGCTTTAATTAAAAAGTTTAAAGAGCATTGAAATATAATTCCCAAACATTTACGTCTTTATTGTACATCAAAGTCGGTTAGGATATGATCATATTTATGCAGCTGCTGCTGCTGATAATATAGTCACGTGTACACAACTTTCACGGACTGTAAAGCGTGAACAAGTTCCAACAGGTGGTAGCAGATATAATTACCGTATTTGACGGTGTTATGACCTGTTTAAGGGTCAATAAATAATCACTCAACACGGAGATAAAATGTAGGGAACAGATGTATTCATCAATATGTCAATGTACAATTGAGGAAGGTTTTCTTGTTACAGCGTACACGAAGAACATGTATCTGCTACTTCTCGTTTGAGTAGCTTTGCTCTGTTAATATATACCTTTTGTGTAAGTCTATGTTTGTGTAATAGGTGAGTCACCTACAACAGACGGCATATAGGACGCACTTATTTTCCCCAAAAATTTTAACTCCAAAAATTGTCCTGCGTCTTATACATCGTAGGTGAAATTTGAGACCATCCGTAGGCCTAGGGTAATCGACTCTATGATGCTCATAACCCAGCTTACGATCATTGCTTATTGCTTGCCTGTTCTGCCAAATTGCTTTTATACAGCTATGTTTCTGCTTGTGTAATGCACAGCTAGACTGTTTTCAACAATATATGCTTAAATACACTAAAACCTTTTTTCCTGAATCTGACCTGCTGAAATGGCGGTGCAGTCTTATATGCCCGTGCGTCTTATATGCCATCAAATAGGAAGTGCGTGGTGTAATGGTTAAAGTCATGGGAAATGGACTCGTCGCCCCGAGTTCAAATCCTGGACGTGGTAATTGCATTTCACTTAGCGCTAATACCCTTGGGAAACGTATGAATCCTACTCTCCCTCCAGCTATGGGTAAATAGTAGGGCAGACTGGGCTCTTTAACCTTGGTTAGGCAACCGGTCTAGGAGAAGGAAAACTCTGAATTCAAACCTGTTAAACTCCGCTTAAGAAATTGACCTTGTGTCGCATCCTGCTCGTGCGGAGGGGTTGGTAAATATATATATGCCATCAAATACGGTATTCAGTGTTGGTTGGTCAGAGTAGACTTGGGAGTAATGGCAATGATGGGGATATTCCACGCCCCCAAGAGCTCCAGAACTGGAAGCTCGTCAATATATCCAGTTTAGCGTCATGCACAGGACACAAAGACCCTCAGTCATCACCTTCTAGCACACTTCTAGCTCATATATGCAAAGGGTTGGAGGGATTTCCATAAGAGCAATACAGTCAGGACGCTCATTTAGGTGCTAGGACTAAACGTGACCAACTGATTGATCGAGCACTCATCTAGCACAGGAAGATGTTTACACGTTTGGTTTCTGTAGTGAAAATGGTTGTAGTAACTTTGATGCAAAATTACCCTGAAATGTTTTAGTAGTGCGGCTTATCTGATGAAGAGCCATGTCTCATGTGGCTCGTTTCTTGAAAAAGATTGCCCATTTCTGTTGTAGAGTATAAAACTGCTCACTTTTGGAGGCTGCAAATAACAGTGTGGTTCAACTGAGATCATGTAGCAGTATGATTTAATTGAGAGCATGTAACAGGGTGCTTCAACTGAGATTATGTAACAGTATGATTCAACTGAGATCATGTAATATTGTGATTAAATTGAGATTATGTAACATTGTGATTAAATTGAGATTATGTAACGTTGTGATTAAATTGAGATTATGTAACATTGTGATTAATTTGAGATTATGTAACAGTATGATTCAACTGAGATCATGTAATATTGTGATTAAATTGAGATTATGTAACATTGTGATTAAATTGAGATTATGTAACGTTGTGATTAAATTGAGATCATGTAACATTGTGATTAAATTGAGATTATGTAACAGTATGATTCAACTGAGATCATGTAATATTGTGATTAAATTGAGATTATGTAACATTGTGATTCAACTGAGATCATGTAACATTGTGATTAAATTGAGATTATGTAACAGTATGATTCAACTGAGATCGTGTAACAGTGTTATTTAATTGAGATCGTATAACAGTGGTACCATTTGATTGTTTATTTTTTCATTGCCGCTTGCAATTTGAAAGGTTTCCTGGTTATAACACAAAACTGCATTCAGTAGAGCGGTACCAGTTCTGGATTTCTGGCGAGTGTAGAGTCATCCCTTCATTGCCATTACCATTAGGTCTACTCTGAGTAAGAGGAGTATTAACTGTTAGGTCTAATCTGTGATTTAAATAGATCTCTAGAAAATATTTAAAGTGATTATGAACTTTATTAATACACTGGTTCTTAAAACACTGGTATTGTAACTGAGTATGCAATTTTTACCAATCTAAAATGTTTGATGACTTTGAAATACATTGCATTTTAAAACATTGATTAAATCACCATTATTAAACTGACTTTGGCATAACATAAACCAACAAGGGTTGACATGCTGTAAAACCAACCAACTAGTCAGCCAACCAAATAAATCAAATATTAACTACTTCTTAGGGGCCGGGTTAGCTCAGTTGGTAGAGCGTTCGGCTAGAAACCACAAAGTTCCTAGTTCGATACCGGCCCTCGCCGACTCAGCGTATGAGTAGCTCAGGGATCTGTGCGGTAAAGTAAGGAGCTGATGGTAGGTGCGGCGCTCCACCTCAGATGCTAAAAAAACAATCTCCTTGGTCTAGCGCTATTGAAAAGGGGATAGACTCCCTCGCTGACTGGCTGATACCGACTTTAGGCCGCCCCGTCGACTTTACTTACTTTACATGACCAAGTAATTTCTCACTTTGGAAAGATATCAATGGTTACAGAAATAAAAGTTAATCTAAATTTATTGTGTGGTTGGCATCAATGCACCCCTTCATAAAATCTGTCACCGGCATTTATTAGCAAAAAGATCAATAAAGTATGACGTTAAACTCTAACAGATGGCGAGATTCCAGTTCTGGAGGCCTGGGGAATGTGGAGCACCCTTACCCATGGCTTCCAGGTCCACCCTGACCTGACGTGGTAATACCTATTAGGATCCCATCTATGGGTTAAATAGAACAAAATGATTTCTAAAAATGTGTTTATAAAGAAAAATTGAGTTTACAAAATAATTGAGTACCTATCAGGTATTGGTTTGTTTGGTTTGTTTTGTTTTACGGCATATCAACCTCAGTGGGTCATTTAATGCCGATAAAGTTTTGAAATAAATCAATTCTTAATGGATAATACAATTTTTTTATAAATACATTTTTCTATTTAACCCATAGATGGGACCCTAACAGGTACTACCACTCCGGGTCAGAGTGGACCAGGGAGCAATGGTGATGAAGGGGTGCTCCACATTCCCCAAACCTCCAAAACTGGAACCTCACCATCAGATAGAGTTTAACGTCATTCCCAGGACATGTATACCCGCAGCCACCGCCTTCTAGCACCCATATGATAAAAAGGGGTTGGGGCTTGCCTTAAAGGTAATAGGGTTGGGAAAATCATACAGGTGCTAGGGCTTGACGTGACCAGCCGATTGATCGGAGGGGGCCTCTCCGACCGCCCGTCTAGCCCAAGATAGGGCCAAAGTGGAGTATTGCATGTCATGAACTGCTCATCCACCTGGGCTCTATCCTTAAGCATCACGGGTCGCCACACACGGCCAACAGGTGGCCCCATTGGGGGAGTCTTACCCCTCTGCAGAGGGGCAGTCGGTGCATTCTAACGCCCCAGCCGACAGGGCGGCTATCAGGTATGAATCAATCAAAATGCCTATGATATAAAAAGACCCAATGGGTTGACATGCCGTGAAACCCAACCAACCAGCCAACAAAACCTAAAGAAGCTGACAAAGGCCTGTATGGCTAGTACCCACGCCCGTCCCATCACCGGTATTTATTTACAAGAAAGATCGATACAGTGATGCAAACACGAACCTGGGCACAAGTTATATAAAAGTTAACCAGAATGTAATTTTACCTGGAATTATTTCAAACTTCTTCGTATTTTGCGTCAACCTACTGCTACTGTCTTGGTGGCGCTTGTAGCAGCATTTACTTGTATATATATATATATATATATATATATATATATATATATATATATATATATATATATATATATAAACAAATTTTTTTTGTGATGAAACAAAGAAAATACAGTGCTCAATCACAAATTGTGAGAGCTAATATTTATTTAATTTGCTGAGTTTTTATAAATCAATGTTTATTATAAACAGCTACCCAGGTTTCATGCTACGGGGCAATCATCAGGTTATTGAGTTAGATCCCATGGTGTTTGTTGAAGATCTTTTCTTAATGTCACATTCTGGACCGCAAATAACGTCGGTTACTTTCGCGGACGCTAGTGTACTTCGGATTTATTAAAAATTTTCGTACGCGAATGTAACCGACGTTATTTGCGGTCCAGAATGTGACATTAAGAAAAGATCTTCAACAAACACCGTGGGATCTAACTCAACAACCTGATGATTGCCCCGTAGCATGAAACCTGGGTAGCTGTTATAATAAACATTGATCTATAAAAACTCAGCAAATTAAATATATATATATATATATATATATATATATATAACTTCTGGTCGGTAGGAATAGAAATAAATATTATTCGTGTTAAAAATACGTTTTACTGTTTTATTTTAATATTTGTTGATCCTAAAACACTGGGATATAACAATAATGTGTTGGGATAATAATGTTTTGGTTGTATATATATATCATGTCCTCAAATGGTATAAAGATGGAAGAATAAATCAGGACGAAAGTAATAACAAGTAGACTTTATTGCCTAACACAAGATACAAAGAATACATACGTGTATCGAAGAAATGTTCAAGAACCAAATAGCCTTTGGGTAGTAAAGTCTTGAGTCGGCTGTTAAATATAATTAAGGTATCACTTACTGGTTTAGAAAGGCTCTCGTGTACAATGTACACGCAATGCGTAAGGGGGAAAAGCATCCCTGTCCTGTAGACAACGCAACTGGTGCGTGTTACCTCTGCGTTGTCTACAGAACAAACGCGAAACTGGTGAGTATAGTAATTCTCATATGCAACGCATACGAAATGCTGGGGGCTCAACCGCTCCCTCGTTGTCCTATAGACAGGAGACACAAATTGTGCGTAACCTCTGACGGATGGAGGGTCTCAGAGAATTTGGCTTTTGAGCACTGCCTTATATGTTACCGATCGCAACAACACCAAGTGCCTAACAGAAGAATCGTAACAATAAGGAGAATAACCCTTACAGATGTTTATCTGTATTATCTGCGTTATTCGGACTATTGTACCCATCTTCATTGTTATTTGTACAACGTTTCGGCCGAGATGCCCTCCGGCCTTCTTCAGGTATTTCTTTTCGGACTCGGGAACCTTCTTTTCGGACTCGGGAACCTTCTTTTCGAACTTTCTTGTCGTAATCGGGAGCCATCACGGAACTTTGAACCTAACCCGATTACGACAAGAAAGTTCCCGAGTTCGAAAAGAAGGTTCCCGAGTCTGAGAAGGTTCCCGAGTCCGAGAAGAAATACCTGAAGAAGGCCGGAGGGCATATCGGCCGAAACGTTGTACAAATAACAATGAAGATGGGGACAATAGTCCGAATAACACAGATAATACTAATCTTCAAGCCTCATCTCATTCACATTCAGAGAAATAGAAAGATGTTTATCTGTTTAAAAGTACAATGATAGTCCCATAATAGATTGTATTATGTGTTTGTTTCGCTCGATTCTGTAATGTCTATAGATTCCCGATTACAATGATAGTCCTATAATAGATTGTATTACGTACTATAATTATGTAACTGCAGCTATACGGCCACTTACCTCCTATCTCCCAAACTATCCAAGTAAAATAAATAAGATCATGCTAAGCACTGCTGTTGAAGTAACGGTGAACTCATAAGTGACATTCTTCTGTGGACTCTTACACATGAATACACAAGTGTTAGCGGACCAGCTTTTAAAAGAAACATTTGTATGGACATTCGATGCCGTGTAGAAGACCTACCAAGAGCTTTGGCCTATAGAAACCGATGGCAAGGGAGAGAGTCAATAGAATCCGTGCTGTCAGCATGACTTCGTGATAATGATAATGGTTATTAAAGTAAAGGTTTATAAAGCACAATATTATAAATAAAGGGAGATAATCAGGAAACGACAAAAATATAAAGTACAGGATGGTCCGACAGTCTTGTCACCCCTACCAAAATATAATTTCTAATTAATCAACAAACTATAATTACATGAAATAAACCACTCGAAATCAAAAGGCTGGTTGGTTGGTTGGATTTTACGGCATGTCAACTCTTGTTGGATATATATATAATATATATATATATATATATATATATATATATATATCCGTATAGTACTATAAATTTTCGGACATTATAATTTCCACATTTTGTTGGTGTTCTTTGTATGTATTGTTAGTGGACATCAATTTACTCACACAGGAGGAGGCAGTAACTTTTTGTGTATTCCTTGGGCAGTGGTTCCCAGGCATTTTCTATTTCCGCACCCTTAAAAGAGTTTTGCTCTAACCTCGCACCCCTACAATTGATACTTTTGTTCTAAAATATAGAATGTGAATCCATACTACAGTTTTATACAAAGATCATATATATTTCACTCTCTGAATCTAATATAATATGTAACAAAAAAAAAAAAATCAGACATTAATGTTTGAATTACTTGCTAAATCCTGACTCAAATTTAATATGGAACTCAAATTCCTGACACATTATTTGAATAAACTTTACAAAAAATAGTTACTTGCTTAAAATATGAACTAAATGATAAAAAAGAAGGCTGACTTCAAAAAGTTTGTTTATGTATTTTAATTCAATGAGTTGTTTGTTGTTGTTTCTGGCTTATGGGTTCTACAAAATGTGGAATTATATCAGTTCTCGCACCCCCTAGAATGATGCTCAAACCATCAGTGGGTGCAAGCAGCACTGGTTGGGAACCCCCATCCTAGGAAAACCAATCTGGGATAATTATATAGCTGCTGGCGAAGCCTCCCAATGTATCTACGACGGTGAATACGAAATTGCCACCGACCTTGCTATTTCCACAACATGATTATTCTCAAAAGACAAGCAAGATTCCCCTTGACCAAAATGTCCTGTGTGCAGTGTGCCAGACTCTGACACCTGCAACAATGATGATGCTACCAGCCCGCCCTGTCGGCTGGGGCGTTAGAATGCACCGACTGCACCTCTACAGAGGGATAAGACTCCCCCAATGAGGCCACCTGTTGGCCGTGGGTGGCGACCCGTGATGGATAAAGCCCAGGTGGATGAGCAGTTCATGACATGTAATACTCCACTTTGGCCCTATCTTGGGCTAGACGGGCGGTCGGAGAGGCCCCCTCCGATCAATCGGCTTGTCACGTCAAGCCCTAGCACCTATATGATTTTCCCCAACCCTATTGCCTTTATGGCAAGCCCCAACCCCTTTTTATCATATGGGTGCTAGAAGACGGTGGCTGCGGGTCTACATGTCCTGGGAATGACGTTAAACTCTATCTGATGGCGAGGTCCAGTTTTGGAGGTTTGGGGAATGTGGAGCACCCCTTCATCACCATTGCTACCTGGTCCACTCTGACCCGGAGTGGTAGTACCTGTTAGGGACCCATCTATGGGTTAAATAGAAAAATGTATTTATAAAAAAATTGTATTATCCATTTAGAATTGATTTATTTCAAAACTTTATCGGCATTAAATGACCCACTGAGGTTGATATGCCGTAAAAAACAAAAAAACAAACCCAAATCAGATGCTACCAGCACATAACACCCGCTATTCGGGATGAACTATCAAGTATACAGGTTATCTGATGTCTTTTTATGGAACACCCCGGAAGAACTCCATGCATATGTGGCGACATTGCGCCTGAAGCAGATCCGGCCGGATATATAACTGAAAAGGGGGTATTGATCTATTTTGTACAAGCTAAAAAGCTGATCTGTGCTGATATGGAGTCAAAGCCATAAATATGATTAGATAACTAAACAAAAAGAATTACCAGATATGTAATTTGTCCTTATCAAAGTAACTTTGGAAAATAAACATTTCCTACAAGCATTAAGGGGCTGGGTTAATTCAATCGGTAGAGCGTTCGGCTAGAAACCACAAGGTTCCTAGTTCGAAACTGGTCCTCGCCAACTCAGTATATGAGTAGCACAGGGATCTGTGCGGTAAAGTAAGGAGCTGATGGTAGGTGTGGCGCTCCACCTCAGACGCAAGAACCATCTCCTTGGTCTAGCGCTAGTGTAAAGGGGATAGACTCCCTCGCTGATTGGCTGATACAGACTATAGGCCACCACGACGACTTTACTTTTACTTTACTTACAAGCATCAACCATTTTCAGACAATTCATTTATTAAACTTATACGTGAATGTTACTTGAATTTAAATTCAATTTTCAGGCGATCTACATAAGTCAAACGCCCTAGGAAATTACATCTATCTATCTATCTATCTATCTATCTATCTATCTCACTGTTCATATCTATCTATCTATCTATCTATCTATCTATATATATATATATATATATATATATATATATATATAAGTCAAACACCCTAAGAAATTACATCTATCTATCTATCTATCTATCTCACTGTTCATATCTATCTATTTATCTATCTATGCGATTCTATGTATGGATATGAGACTGTTCATATCTATCTATCTATCTATCTATCTATCTATCGATCGATCTTAGACTGTTTCTATCTATCTATCTATTTATCTCACTGTTCATATATATCTATCGATCGATCGGCCGATCGATTGATTTGATCGATCTTAGACTGTTTCTATCTATCTATCTATCTATCTATCTATCTGTCTGTCTGTCTGTCTGTCTTTATCTTTGTCAATTTACAATGAGAACAAAGTAATAATTTAACCTTGGAAAATATATTTGACCTCATTTAAAATGCATAATTTTACTAAATAAAGTTTAAAAAAATGTTTTGTCATTTTATCACTTAAATTATATTTTATTAATTACGGGTGTTATTTTTTTTTTCGCACTAAATAGGCAATTAGTTTGACATATAAATCTCATCTAAATAAACAAAACGCAGAAGCGATTTGATTGCATAATGTTCGACCCAAGGAATTTTTCTAACTTTTTCAGCCAATTATGTTCATTCGTGCCTATACACCTACCCAACCCGTGGTGGAAGTTCTTTAATAAAGCTCGCAGATTGTGAGAGTAAAAATAACAGTCAATCAGTCGTTTATAATCGAATGCAGGCTATCAAACCAGGCATAGACCAAAAGAAGAAGTGAAGAGACTTTATCCAAGATGAAACTTTTGCAGCGTGGGTATGATTACACCAAAAGAATGGTTCAAAGAGGATCTGCTCTTATCGGGGTGATGGGCATTGCTCTACTGTTTGTTACAGTAGCAGTTGTGCAACGAACAACAAAACTACATCAACTGGAAAAAGAAATAAATGAGGTAAGTTAAAAAAAAACCAAAAAAACATTTTTAATGATTGATTGATTGATTGATTAACCTTTATGACGTATCAACTCGTCCAAGGTTATTTTATGCCTCGATGTTAGGGAATCGCTCATATTATACGTTAATATTTACATTACTTCAACCTCATCACACTTTCTACATTCAGTTTAAGAATTATGGTCTCTAAGTATGTACAATATAAAAAAATTCGTAGGGTGGGGGTCCAGTGGCTTCGTCCCTGGATCTTTACAAGTTAATAGCGTCGATCCCAGGGGGGTATCCCCCCAGGCAATACCTGCCCCCTCGATTTAAAGGGGCAGGGCTGGGTTTATTGCCCAGCGCCTGAGGCCTTGAGGGGGGAATGCCGACGGGATCGACGCAATTTTTCACCTGTCACCCATGAGCTTCGGTTTGTGGGTGGTCCCACGTTAATAGGGCCTTGTGCCTAACCCGTACAAGTGGGGTACGAGGTAAATACAATGTAAGAAAATTCGTATTTAGTTCCTCAATCAAGGTTTACAAACAAGAAAAAGTCACAATATTTTATGTGTTGCACTTATAAATTTGAATTTATCGAGAATTGCCAATGACTCTTTCTATATATACTATATATAGGGGTGTTATATATATATATATATATATATATATATATATATATATATATATATATATATGATTTTGTTGTTGTTAGGAATTCCACGTATGCTTCTTAATATTTAATGTATTGCACTAAAATATTTGGAACAGAGGGGGTATAATCGGAAAATAGAACAACTTTGAAACTAACTGTTCCACCATTTTCCCTTACTCCCGTCTTTCAGTGGTAAATTTCCCTAATTTAACTATTTAGTTAAAATAGGAAGAAAAGAATAAAATTACAGTTATTTCTTTATGTTAATAGATTTCTGTTAAGATTTATCCCCGAGATTTTTTCTCATATTTATTAAGATAAAACCAAACAATTAGAAATCAATAATACTAAGCATATATTTATTAAAATCAAATTTTTAAAGATCAATATGCAAATTAGCCTTCCCATTCACACTGTGAACCGCTATTTTGTTGTATATATAAATACAATTGCATGTTATTAGCATGTAGATATTGTTAACAGTCTTAATGATGTAAAACAATTTTACTAATAATTGAGGTTTAAATAAAATCATGGAGAATGTGTGTAAATAACAAAGGGAATTGTGACTTGTGTAGTTTCGGTTAAAGACAGACAAACCCACAATCTCCATTATAATAAGATATATATATATATATATATATATATGTGTGTGATATTGTTAGGGAGTCCCCGTTCGCTTCTTTATATATGTATGTGATGAATGTTGGGGAAGTGTTTGGGTTGTATTGGAAGTATAGAAAATATAAGATGAGGAATAAAAAACAAAATTCAAAGTGATGAATATTGTGTTGTTTTTAATCTTATTTACTAATTCAAATATTTCAATCTTACACATAAGGCTTCGAGTTGCACTACAAACTTAGCAGTTCTCATAGATATGAACGCTATGTACAACAAGAGGTGCCTTCCACTGCACCCACTGGAGTTATGACGGATGCCCCCACCATAATTCGCAGGCATAGGGGAATAAAATCAACATCAATGG
>CM042147.1:77486058-77493558 GCA_023376005.1 Doryteuthis pealeii | reverse complement strand
ATGCACCGACTGCACCTCTACAAAGGGGTAAGACTCCCTCAATGGGGCCACCTGTTGGCCGTGGGTGGCGATCCGTGATGCTTAAGGATAGAGCCCAGGTGGATGAGCAGTTCATGACATGCAATACTCCACTTTGGCCCTATCTTGGGCTAGACGGGCGGTCGGAGAGGCCCCCTCCGATCAATCGGCTGGTCACGTCAAGCCCTAGCACCTATATGATTTTCCCAACCCTATTGCCCTCATGGCAAGCCCCAACCCCTTTTTATCATATGGGTGCTAGAAGGCAGTGGCTGCGGGTCTACATGTCCTGGGAATGACGTTAAACTCTATCTGATGGTGAGGTTCCAGTTCTGGAGGTTTGGGGAAAGTGGAGCACCCCTTCATCACCATTTCTCCCTGGTCCACTCTGACCCGGAGTGGTAGTACCTGTTAGGGTCCCATCTATGGGTTAAATAGAAAAATGTATTTATAAAAAAATTGTATTATCCATTAAGAATTGATTTATTTCAAAACTTTATCGGCATTAAATGACCCACTGAGGTTGATATGCCGTAAAACAAACCAAACCAAACCAAACTATGCTAGTTGTAGTATATACTCCCGGTCATTATAATTTCTACATTCTGTTTTTTATTCCTTGCAGGTACTGTTGGTGGACAATTCTATAGAAGCTCAGGAGGAGGCAGTAACATTCTGTGTCTTCCTATGGACCCTACGTGGGGTATGTATTCAACTGCTGTCGAAAACACCAATTCAATATACGGCGGTGAATATGATTTTTCTGTCTACCCTTCCAAAACCGGATTATTCTCCAAAGCCAATAGCAAGGCCCTCCATGACCACAATGTCCCATGCGCGGTGTGCCAGACTCTGACACCAGCAACAGTTATGATGCTACCAGCACGTAAGAACTGTTATCCTGGATGGACTCTTGAGTATACAGGTTATCTGATGTCGTCTCATTACAGTTACCCCGGGAGAACTCCATTCACATGCGTAGACTTGGCCCCTGAAGCAGATACGGCTGGGTTTAGAGATGAAAACGGGGTATTGTTCTTACATGTACAAGGTGCTTGTGGTTCACTTCCTTGCCCACCCTATGTTCAGGGTAAAGAGCTAACATGTGCCGTATGCAGTAAAAGATAACCAGTCAGGTGTGAATCTGGTTTTAATTACGAAACAAAAGTATTACCAGATAAAAAAACTTCACGTTCTTGTCCACCCTATGAGCAAGGAAAGGAGCTGGCATTTGCCATATACAGTCAAAGACATACATTTGCTTTTGTTATCGAATCAGAAGAATTACCAGATATGTAATCAAAGATCTTTGGAAAATAAACCTTTCATACAAGCATTAACCATTTTCAGACAAATCATTTATTAAATTCAAATTAAATTTTCAGGTTATCTACGCCCTATGTAATTACATCTATCTATCTATCTATCTATCTATCTATCCAGTCTGTTCAATGTAGAAAATATCTTCGGTGGGATAACCCTATTATATCAGCAATGCTGAAAGTCATCTGAACCATCCAAATTAATTTTTTTCTCATTAGAGAACAACACATCCTTCCACTCTTCCGTGTTCCGTGTTTGTTTCTTCTCAGCAAAGTTTAACCGAGCTGTTTTAAAGTATTGATAGAGGCGTAGACTTTGAATCCGCTTATGGTTTTAAAGCCTTCTCAGAGAGATGCCATCTTACTGTTGTTGAGGTGCATTCTACGTCTGTGAGGGCCATAATCTGGTTCGATGCTCAGCTGGTGTTTTGCCGGCCTACCCGTCGAACTTTCCTGCTCAACACCAACATATTTGAACTTGGACCGACAACCTCAATTTACGTTTTGTATTGCTCAAAGTCTTTTAAGAAATATGCAACAACAGTTTTACTACAACTAATCTCATCAGCGATAGTACATTGAGCGAGACTTTTCTTTTGCAGTTGTGAAACGTTCCAATTCTGTAAACGATTAAGCTTTGTCACGTGTTTACCAAATGTAGCACAGGAGATACCAGTGGAATATATATATATATATATATATATATATATATATATATATATATATGTGTGTGTGTGTGTGTGTGGGGGAGATTATGTGATTAATTAAAGTCATACCTAATTTTGTTAATTAATTAATTATAACTAAATGAATTAGGCGTGCATATCGGTTTAAATGTTTGGCGTAAACAAATCGAGAAAAAGTCTCGATTTGTTTACGCTTTACATTTAAACCGATATGCACGCCTAATTAATTTAGTTATAATTAATTAATTAACAAAATTAGGTATGACTTTAATTAAGCACATAATCTCCACAAATTGTCGGCCTTCACCATTTTCAAACACACTGTTTCACTACTTCATATATATATATATATATATATATATATATATATATATATATATATATATAGAAAATGAGGATAAGCTGAAAAAGAAATTCTTCACATATGGATTATAGCAAATCCAAAGTATATATCCATTTTCAGCATTATCCTCATTTTCTTATATATATATATATATATATATATATATATATATATATATATATATATATGAAGTAGTGAAACAGTGTGTTTGGAAAATGGTTGAAGGCCGACAATTGTGTGGAGATTATGTGCTTAATTAAAGTCATACCTAATGTTTGTTAATTAATTAATTATAACTAAATTAATTAGCGTGCATATCGGTTAAATGTAAAGCGGAAACAAATCGAGACTTTTTCTCGATTTTTGTTTACGCCAAACATTTAAACCGATATGCACGCCTAATTCATTTAGTTATAATTAATTAATTAACAAAATTAGGTATGACTTAATAATCACATAATCTCCCCCCACACACACACACACACATATATATATATATTATATATATATATATATATATATATATATAGTATTCCACTGGTATCTCCTGTGCTACATTTGGTAAACACGTGACAAAGCTTAATGCGTTTACAGAAATTGGGAACGTTTCACAACTGCAAAAGAAAAGTCTCGCTCAATGTACTATCGCTGATGAGATTAGTTGTAGTAAAACTGTTGGTTGCATATTCTTAAAGACTTTTGAGCAATACAAAACGTTTAATTAGGTTGTCGGTCCAAGTTCAAATATGTTGGTGTTGAGCAGGAAAGTTCGACGAACGGCCGCAAAAACACCAGCTGAGCATCGAACCAGATTATGGCCCTCACAGACCGTAGAATGCACCCTCAACAACAGTAAGATGGCATCTCTCTGAGAAGGCTTGAAAACCATAAGCGGATTCAAAGTCTACGCCTCTATCAATACTTTAAAAACAGCTCGGTTAAACTTTGCGTTGAGAGAAACAAACACGGAACACGGAAGAGTGAAGGATGTGTTGTCTCTAATGAGAAAAAATTAATTTGGATGGTTCAGATGACTTTCAGCATGCTGATATAATAGGGTTTATCCCACCGAAATATTTCTCTACATTGAACAGACTGAGATAGATAGATAGATAGATAGATAGATAGATAGATGTAATTACATAGGGCGTAGTAGATAACCTGAAATTTAATTTGAATTAATAAATGATTTGTCTGAAAATGGTTAATGCTTGTATGAAACTATTTTCCAAAGATCTTTGATTACATATCTGGTAATTCTTCTGATTCGATAACAAAAGCAAATGTATGCTTTGACTGTATATGCAAATGCCAGCTCCTTTCCTTGCTCATAGGGTGGACAAGAACGTGAAGTTTTTTTCTGGTAATACTTTTGTTTCGTAATTAAAACCAGATTCACACCTGACTGGTTATCTTTACTGCATACGGCACATGTAGCTCTTTTACCTGAACATAGGGTGGGCAAGGAAGTGAACCACAAGCACCTTGTACATGTAAGAACAATACCCCGTTTTCATCTCTAAACCCAGCCGTGATCTGCTTCAGGGCCAAGTCTACGCATGTGAATGAGTTCTCCCGGGTAACTGTAATGAGACACACATCAGATAACCTGATATACTCAAGAGTCCATCCAGGAATAACAGTCTTACGTGCTGGTAGCATCATAACTGTTGGTTGTGTCAGAGTCTGGCACACCGCGCATGGACATTGTGGTCATGGAGGGCCTTGCTATTGCTTTGGAGAATAATCCGGTTTTGGAAGGTGTAGACAGAAAAAATCATATTCACCGCCGTATATTGAATTGGTGTTTTCGACAGCAGTTGAATACATACCCCACGTAGGGTCCATAGGAAGACACAGAATGTTACTGCCTCCTCCTGAGCTTCTATAGAATTGTCCACCAACAGTACCTGCAAGGAATAAAAAACAGAATGTAGAAATTATAATGACCGGGAGTATATACTACAACTAGCATAGTTTGGTTTGGTTTGGTTTGTTTTACGGCATATCAACCTCAGTGGGTCATTTAATGCCGATAAAGTTTTGAAATAAATCAATTCTTAATGGATAATACAATTTTTTATAAAGAGCATTTTTCTATTTAACCCATAGATGGGACCCTAACAGGTACTACACTCCGGGTCAGAGTGGACCAGGGAAGAAATGGTGATGAAGGGCGCTGCCCACTTTCCCCAAACCTCCAGAACTGGAACCTCACCATCAGAGATAGAGTTTAACGTCATTCCCAGGACATGTAGACCCGCAGCCACTGCTTCTAGCACCCATATTGATAAAAAGGGTTGGGGCTTGCCATGAGGGCAATAGGGTTGGGAAAATCATATAGGTGCTAGGGCTTGACGTGACCAGCCGATTGATCGGAGGGGGCCTCTCCGACCGCCCGTCTAGCCCAAGATAGGGCCAAGTGGAGTATTGCATGTCATGAACTGCTCATCCACCTGGGCTCTATCCTTAAGCATCACGGGTCGCCACCCCGCGCCAACAGGTGGCCCCATTGAGGGAGTCTTACCCCTTTGTAGAGTGCAGTCGGTGCATTCTGAATGCCCCAACCGACAGGGCGAACTAGCATAGTACTTGGTGAATATATAGACATTATAGACTAGTGAGTTGTAAAACAGAACTTTTATTTTACTCTCTAAACAGATGAAAAGTTATGAAATACAGTGATGAGTGTAACATCATATCATCTATAACATGAATTAGTATTGTAGTTCTGAAGAGATATATTGCAGAATCTCACGAACCAGATTTATATTCATCAAATTGATTTCGATAAATAGAAAAAAGCTTAGCAAATGAACCCACAATGATTTGATCCTGGTGGGTGATGAATGGTGAAGGGCCAGTGACACGTTTTGAATGAGCTAATAATAGAAGTATGGTGCACTTCTAAGTAAACATATTAAATGTTTGTAAATTTAAATTATCATATTGTGGTATATCACCTGTCACGCTGTATATATGATGATATTCGTTTATCTGTATCGACCACAAAACGGAAACCGAGCTTTGCAAATGAACACCACAATGATCCTGGTGGTGATGGCTGGTGGGAAAGACCAGTGACACATTTTTGGATGAGCTGATAACAGAAGTATGGTGCACAAGAGCACCAGAGATTCCCCTAACAGTACTCCTCATGTTTTGGAATCAATATTTCCTGTCTGCTAGATTGGGTTGTCTTAGAAAGACTAAAGGGATAAGTCTGACCTTACTATTTACCGATATGTGGTCGCGAGATGGATCCATATATTTCCATTAGCATGAAATGATGGGCAAACAGCCTTGTTCAGGGAATTGAACTCTGCTCGTCGAATCAATTGCCTAACGACCATAACCATGCGCGGCGGCACATCCATAATTCTTTTTAAAGGATAAGTTGTGTTTGAAAGTAAGATTTAATACACACCGTTGTAAACAAGTTTGGACAGCATATCGGGACCATGTGTTACCCCCATCGCGTATAAAACCGTGCCAGGAACTATTTCTGCAACAAAGAAAATTATATATATATATATATATATATATATATATATGTGTGTGTGTGTGTGTGTGTGTGTGTGTGTGTGTGTGTTTGAAGACAGAATGAGTCAATGGAACTTTTTTATAAAACCACAGTGACTCATAATTTTTAGCTGTCGGGAAAAAGAAGGAGACTGAATGATTAAGAACAATTACGAATATGAGAAATGTGTTCAGTACATACGTATAGCAGGTTTAGAAAACCGAATCAGTTGTCTACCCAGGTTTCACCGGGAAATAATAATAATAATAATAATATAATAATAATAATAATAATAATAATAATAATAATTTTTAAAATTATTGTTGCTTGAACATTATGAAAAAATATTAACCTAATTCTAGAATATTAGATATAAGGACACTAACCTAAATGAAAGATGCAACTGCAGTGATAAAGTAAACTGTCCCTTGAATGGTAATTGTCAACTCAACAATATCATATACAAAGCCATCATAAAGAAAATGATAATGCCAATGATAACAAATATATATAATGGCAATGAATTAAACTGGAAAAACAGATTTGGACAACCACTACCTCAGCTCAACAATAGAAGATATTCCAACAACACGTATCGTATATAAAAAAAACGTTAAAAGGCAAACTCCCATAAAAAATGGATATTGGAGAAAAAAGCACCAGCATAAAAAGGGGTCAATGCATCTGCAGCCTCCATTCGAAGTGAGAGCCATGATGTAACAAGATTGACACGTCATCACGCCATCCGAAAATCTGAGAAATTTGCTGTAACTAAGATTATAGTAAAAGACCATCAGATTGACTTGGTATGAAAATACTTGCAAGTAAAATAAAATATTATGACGATCTCACCATTTTTTTTACAAGCACTCCGGGATCGGACCTTTTAGACAGCAAAACATTCTAGAAGAAAAATAATAGGAAACATGTAGAATATAGTATCTCCTTAATATATATATATAATATATATATATATTATATATATATATATATATAACTATATGAAGTAGTCAAACAGTGTGTTTGAAAATGGCGAATGCCGACAATTTGTGGGAGTTATGTGTATATTAAAGTCAAACCTAATTTGTTAATTAATTAATATAACTAAATGAATTAGGCGTGCATATCGGTTGAAATGTAAATCTATATATATATATATATATATTATATATATATATATATAGAGAGAGAGAGAGAGAGGGAGACAGACAGACAGACAGACAGACAGACAGAGACAGAGACAGAGAGAGGAGAGATAGAGGAAGAGAATGTGTGTATATACACAGATATATATTATATGTGGTGTGTGTGTGTGTGTCATGGATGTTGGTAAATATTTTGCGGTTATTATAAGCATGGAAAAGTATCAAAATTATAACCAAAATTAATGAATATTTTATGAATATTGAGTGGTTTTTAATCTTATTTTAATCCTAATATTTCAATTAGACCTCCACCCTTTGTCGAAGGATTTTGGAAAGTGACTGTTTTATCTTTCTTTGAATTGTAAATATTTGTTCTTGGGGTCAAGTGCTATCATAGCCATTGATTTGTTGGATTTATCCCCTATGCCTGCGAATTATGTGGGCAGTTCCATCTTCTCCTCCC
>CM042147.1:77464112-77481612 GCA_023376005.1 Doryteuthis pealeii | reverse complement strand
TCACATCTCATATGAGAGCCTTTTATATATATATATATATATATATATATATATATATATATATATAATATATATATATATATATATATTATACGAAAGCTAAGTTAATCAACTTTAGCTTCCTAAAGGATTTTTACTGTTTAGTTTAATGTCATGAAAATTATATTAAATTATTCCTTACTTTTAGGATTGAATTATGTTTGAAAAAAATTCTGTTTTAATTGGTTCTAATTAGTCGTAATTTGCTATTAAGTAAAAAACGACCGATCTCTTACTTTACTCTGTGTCTATCACTTTCTTCTCCTCTATGTATCTCTTGACTACCCCCTCATTATATAATGTTAGTTTCTCTGGAGAGTAAAGAGAGAGAGAGAGCCGGGAGAATATGATTTTAAGATTTTGTGCGGCCATATTAATTTAAAAAATTTTTTTATTTTTATTGCTTTGCTCACTCCCTTTTCCCTAATCTCAATTATTTACCTAGAGCTGAATGGGTGACCCAACGGATAACCAAACAGCCTAATCTTCAACAAGGTGTGCAGCACCATTCCACTATGAACTCTAGATACCGACTGACCCTTTCTCCTCCGATCTTCCTCCTCTTCCTCTTCATTCGTTTCATGCCTTCCTCATAATAGTAGCAGCAGCAACTCAGAGGGATAGAGAAAGACAGATGGAGAAAGATAGAGAGAGATAGTTAGAGTTAGATATGCTTTAACTCTGTTGCTGGTTAGACCTAACTTTGACCTAATTGTCCAACAAGTACATTTAACTATAAAACAGATAGACAGATAGATAGATAGATATCAATTGAATGAAATAGATATATAGATATGAACAGACTGAAATAGATAGATAGATAGATATAAACAGACTGAAATAGATAGATAGATGGATATAAACAGACTGAGATAGATGGATAGATAGATAGTTATAAACAAAGTAAGATAGATAGATAGATAAATAGATAGAAAGATAGTTATGAATAGACTTAAATTTAATTCTTAATTCAAAATTGAACTCTTAAGTATGTATATATATGTACACATATACACACCGAGTACAACCATATACATACGCACACACACACACACACACACACACACACACACACACACAAAAAGTAAACATAGACACAATTCATAGGCACACACATACACACACCCAAAAGTATAAATTTAAGTAGAAAAACATAGAATGTCTTCGGAACAAAGAACAAAAAACAAATTACAAACACACACACACTGATATATCAAATGAACATCTGATGAACTTTATCAACACAACCCAAATAGTAAAGTTATAAAAAAAAGCTATAAAAATTCAGCTAATGACTTTATTGGTAAACCACCCAAAAACAAAAACACCTGTTTAAAAGACTAATGTTAAAAATGAAATTCCATTCCACCCCCATAAAAAGAGAAAGAGAGGGGGAAATACTCATGTGTATGTATATATACACATGCATGTAAGAATTCATTTTCATATTATCAACCAAAGCCTGAAGAAGTACCAGAAGATCTGAAACACGTGTTGCACATGTAAAACAAAAAGAATAAAAATATTTTTCTGAGAACAAAATACATTTTGCGGACCTTCCTTTTTTATATATATATATATATATATATATATATATATATATATATATATATATAAAAGTAATTGGTAATTTGCTTGAAGCATTGTTAAGTATGTTATTATATATAAATGATTTGAAGGCAATTACAATGTAAATAAAAAATGTGTCGTTATTATTATTTTTTTTTACTGTAAAACAGAAAAAAAAAAAATAACGACACAAAAAATGCGTCCATTTCTGAAAATCGTCTCTGAAGATAAAGTTTACTTTGAAATCGATAAAACAAAAAAAACATCTTTTTGTTTTTATTTTTTTTATTTGCATTGTAATTGCCTTCAAATCATTAATATATATATATATATATATATATATATATATATTATCACCTCCAATATATAGTATATATAGCTCCGTATATATAGTAAGTAAAGTTGTCGGGGTGGCTTAAAGTCGGTATCAGCCAATCAGTGAGGGAGTATATCCCTTTTTCACTAGCACTAGACCATGGAGATTATTTTGCGTCTGAGGTGGAGCGCCACACCTACCATCTTCTCCTTACTTTACCGCGCAGATCTCAGTACTACTCATACTCTGAGTTGGCAAGGGCCTGTATCGAACCAGGAACCTTGTGGTTTCTAGCCGAACGCTCTACCGACTGAGCTAACCCGGCCCTTATCGTTTATATTGCTCCGTATACTTTTTCTTGTTTCTGAACCTTGATAGTGTAACCAAATATAAAATGTTTTCCAGTAGAAAATGATTTTGAATATATATGTTTGCATCGTACACAATCTCTACTATCACTGTTCGTTTAAACGGAACTCCGCCTACTACTAATTCCTACAGTTACTGCTCGTTTTAAAAGCGAGACAACAGAAACATTCCAACATTTTCACACCTGAAGATGGTCCAAGGAAATGCCGATAGTGCTCGTAAAGAAATATTTGGTGGATTGCTACACCAATTCCACCCTGACATTAAAAGATGGCCAGACAGTTAGAAAGGATTGAACAAAAATTCGTCCGACAAGAATCGTCAGTAGAGTTCAACAAAAAACACACACACACACACATCTTTCTTATTATAATGGAGATTGTGGGTTTGTCTGTCTGTAGCCGAAACTATATTACTATACAAGCCACAATTCCTTTAGTTATTTACATCATATTCTCCATGATTTTATTTTTATTTAAACCTCAATTATTAATAAAATTGTTTCACATTACTTACACTGTTGACCATATCGACATACTGATAACATGCAACTGTGTTTATATATACAACAAAATAGAGGTTTACAGTATGAATGGGAAGGCTAAATTGCATATTGATCTTAAAAAATTGATTTTAATAAATATATGCTTAGTATTATTGATTTCTAATTGTTTGGTTTTATCTTATTGAATATGAGCAAAAATCTCTTCAATAAATCTTAAAAGAAATCCCTTAACAAGAAGAAATAACTAATTTTATTCTTTACTTCCTATTTTAACTAAACAGTTTAATTAGGAAAATTTACCACTGAAAGACGGGAGTAACGGAAAATGATGGAAGAGTTAGTTTCAAAGTTGTTCTATTTTTCAATCATACCCCCTCTGTTTCAAATCTTTTTATCTGCATTCTTATTCAGTTTCATTAGCCTTTCTAATTTGATATGATATTTTATTATAAAATTTAACTAAAATACTTGCACCCGGAGGGTGCATATATTTGCTAGTATATATATATATATATATATATATATGTGTATAGGATTTTTCATTTATCCCCCTCATTTCATTCATTTCTATTTCATCCATTCATTCATTTTACCATTAATTTTTAACTATATTATATATATATATATATATATATATATATATATAACACCATCTATATATAGTATATATTGATCCGTATATATACCACCACCTATCAATTGAATTTAGTTGTTCTGTAGTTATATTTGCTTATTTCTCTATTTTCAACCACACACACACACATACACACACATACACGCGCACACCCCCGCACACACACACGTTTTAGAATTTTATATAGCTCTATATCACTTTTTCTTGTTTCTAAACCTTTATAGTGTTAAGTATCTGGTCGGCATCCTTAGTTCCAGATGTAATAAGTAAGTAAGCAAGCCAATAAGAATCCGGTGTTGAGGTATTCTTTGTAAGTCCTACGTCCAAGATAATCCAAGTGTCAATGACATAAGTTTAGAATGGGGTCTATTAATACAGCAGAAGCAGCAGCAGCAGTGCCAGTGATTGGACAATAGAAATCTTTCTCGGGTCACGTTGTAGTTGACGAGTCTATATTTAGGAGTGACCATTTGCCCCATGCCTTATATCTAAAATAGTTCAACATATAGTGTAACTAAATATAAAATATAAAATGTTTTCCAGTAGAAAATGATTTTGAAGATACGTTTCTGCATCGTACACATTTAGAGACCATAATTCTTAAACTGGATATAGAAAATGTAAGGGGCTAAATCAATTACACAAAACTGTGAATATGAACGAAGAATAAACGCGAATCCTTAACATCTTGTCATTAAATAACATTGGGCTTGTTAATAACCTGGGCGAGTTGCACCACTGTTACTGTAATAAACAGTAGAGCAATGTCCATCAGCCCAATAGAAACACATGCTCTTTAAGCTATTCTTTTGAAGTAATCATACACATGATGTAAAAGTTTTCACCTGGGACAAGTTTCTTTATGTCTCCCTTGGTTCTATACCTGAATTGAAAGTCCGAATGCGTCTATAAACAACTGCTTGTCTGTTTATTTTTTTTTACTCTAACAATATATATATATATATATATATATATATATATATATATATATATACTAGCAAAAATACACGGTCCATGACCGGACTAAAAAAACTTTAACTACCAGGTAGTGAGTGGGTAAGAGAGAGAATAAGAGGAAAATGATTTATAGAGGTTTAAAAAAAAACCTGTAATCCGTAACATCTTATTATAATGGAGATTGTGTGTTTTCTCTGTCTGTAACCGAAACTATATTACTAATCGAGTCACAATTAACATACTTATTTTCATCACATTCTTCATGATTTTATTTATATTTAAACCTCAATTATTAATAAAATTGCTTCACCTTTTTATTAGTGTTGTCCATATCTACATACTAATAACATGCAATTGAATTTATAAATACAAAAAATAGCGGTTTGCAGTGTGAACGTGAAGGCTAATTTGCATATTGATATTAAAAATGTGATTTTATTAAATATGTGCTTAGTATTATTGATTTCTAATTGTTTGGTTTTATTTTAATGAATATAAGCAAAAATCTCTCCAATGAATCTTAAATGAAATCCATTAACAAGAAAAAATAAGTGTAATTTTATTCTTTATTTCCTAATTTAACTAAATAGTTAAATAAGTAAAATTCAGCAATGAAAGACGGCAGTGATGGAAGAGTAAGTTTCATTTCTATTTTTCTATTATACCCCCACTCTGTTACATATCTTTTTATCTGCATTCTTATTAGACTTTCTAATTCAATACGATATTTCATTACATTAAAACTTAAATACTTGCAACCGGAGGGTGCATATATTTGCTAGTGCTTATAATAGAATTATTTTAGAAATAAAAAAAAATCGTCTTTTTTTCTATACAGTAAAGGTCTGTTTTAAAAATTTCATAGCCTGTGCCAACGAGGGAGGTGGAAATTTTTTAAATTTTATTTTAGAACTCGTGTATCTTAACGCTACTTCAAAGCTCGATTTGTGTCGACGTGAGATGGGTTGTGGGTAGTTTAAAAAGAAAAATAAACATTCGTATTTTTTTAATACAGTAATGTATGCTGTCTGCTGTCTGGTAAGTTCAAACTAGACTCCTGTCGACGTGTGTGATGTTGGGTGGAGGGAGTGTGTATACGGTATTTTAAAATTTTTTCTTAATTATTAAATTATATCCCTTAATTATTAGAATAAAAAAAACCAAATTTTGTGTGTTTCTTAGTTATAAGCATATCAAGTAGTATTCGAGTTTTAAAATCTGAATGACCGCTTGTTTGTGAGTTACTGTAATAAACAGTAGTGCAATGTCCATCAGCCCAATAGAAACATATGCTCTTTAAGCTATTCTTTTGAAGTAATCATACACATGCTGTAAAAGTTTTCATGTTGGACAAGTTTCTTCATGTCTCCCTTGGTTCTATACCTGAATTGAAAGTCTGGATTCGTTTATAAACAACTGCTTGTCTGTTTATTTTTTTTACTCTAACAATCTGCGAATTTAATTAAAGAAATTCAAAGATGAGTTTTGGTAGAGTGCAACATTGTCTAATCAAATCTTTTCTGCGTTCCGTATATTTATATTATAGTTACTAGCAAATATATGCACCCTCCGGTTGCAAGTATTTAAGTTTTAATGTAATGAAATATCGTATTGAATTAGAAAGTCTAATAAGAAGGCAGATAAAAAGATATGTAACAGAGTGGGGGTATAATAGAAAAATAGAAATGAAACTTACTCTTGCATCACTCCCGTCTTTCATTGCTGAATTTTACTTATTTAGCTATTTAGTTAAATTAGGAAATAAAGAATAAAATGACAGTTATTGTTTTTGTTAATGGATTTCATTTAAGATTCATTGAAGAGATTTTTGCTTATATTCATTAAAATAAAACCAAACAATTAGAAATCAATAATACTAAGCACATATTTAATAAAATCACATTTTTAATATCAATATGCAAATTAGCCTTCCCATTCACACTGTAAACCGCTATTTTAGTATATATAAATACAATTGCATGTTATATGTATGTAGATATGGACAACACTAATAAAAAGGTGAAGCAATTTTATTAATAATTGAGGTTTAAATATAAATAAAATCATGGAGAATGTGATGTAAATAACGAAGGGAATTGTGACTTGAGTAGTAATATAGTTTCGGTTACAGACAGAAAAACACACAATCTCCATTGTAATAAGATATGCCATCCGAATTGCCGATCTAGTCGCAAAAACGCCTAATACGGCTGGAAAAATATGCAAATTAGTTTTAGACGAATGTATGTCACCTTCATCATCGAAAAAATGTAATGAAGTTATTTAGTTTTAAATAACTAATTGCCGTTTAAGAAAAATAAATTCTTCACATATATTATGGCAAATCTAAATATATATCCATTTTCAGCATTATCCTCATTTTCTTTTAAAGTCATACCTAATTTTTTTAATTAATTAATTATAACTAAATGAATTAGGTGTGCATATCGGTTTAAATGTAAAGCATAAACAAATCGAGACTTTTTCTCGATTTGTTTACGCCAAATATTTAAACCGATATGCACGCCTAATTCATTTAGTTATAATTAATTAATTAAGAAAATTAGGTATGACTTTAATTAAGCACATAATCACCCTCCCCCATATATATATATATATATATATATATATATATATATATATATTCCACTGGTATCTCCTGTGCTACATTAGATAAACACGTGACAAAGCTTAATCGTTTACAGAATTGGAACGTTTCACAACTGCAAAAGAAAAGTCTCGCTCAATGTACTATCGCTGATGAGATTAGTTGTAGTAAAACTGTTGTTGCATATTTCTTAAAAGACTTTGAGCAATACAAAACGTAAATTGAGGTTGTCGGTCCAAGTTCAAATATGTTGGTGTTGAGCAGGAAAGTTCGACGGATAGGCCGGCAAAACACCAGCTGAGCATCGAACCAGATTATGGCCCTCACAGACGTAGAATGCACCTCAACAACAGTAAGATGGTATCTCTCTGAGAAGGCTTTAAAACCATAAGCAGATTCAAAGTCTACGCCTCTATCAATACTTTAAAACAGATCGGTTAAACTTTGCTGAGAAGAAACAAACACGGAACACGGAAGAGTGGAAGGATGTGTTGTTCTCTAATGAGAAAAAAATTAATTTGGATGGTTCAGATGACTTTCAGCATTGCTGATATAATAGGGTTATCCCACCGAAGATATTTTCTACATTGAACAGACTGAGATAGATAGATAGATAGATATATAGATAGATAGATGTAATTACATAGGGCGTAGATAACCTGAAAATTTAATTTGAATTTGAGTTACATTCAAATATTAGTTTAATAAATGATTTGTCTGAAAATGCTTAATGCTTGTATGAAAGGTTTATTTTCCAAAGATCTTTGATTACATATCTGGTTATCCTTGAGTTTCGTTAACAGAAGCAAATGTATGTCTTTGACTGCATACGGAACATGTTAACTCTTGGCCATCCACATAGGGTGGACAAGGAAGTGAACCACAAGCACTTTGCACATTGTAGAACAATACCCCGTTTTCATTTCTAAACCCTGCCGGATCTGCATCAGGGGCAATGTCTACGCATGTGAATGGAATTCTCCCGGAGTTTTGGTGAGAAGCCGACATCAGATAACCTGTATACTCGAGAGTCCATCCCGGATAGCAGTTCTTACGTGCTGGTAGCATCATAACTGTTGCTGGTGTCAGAGTCTGGCATACTGCGCATGGGACATTGTGGTCCTGGAGGGCCTTGCTGTTGGCATTGGAGAATAATCCGGTTTTGGAAAATCTATGGTAGAAATTAATTTCATATTCACCGCCGTATATATACTGGGAAACTTCGCTAGCAGTTGTATATTTACGCCAGGTCGGGTCCGTAGGAAGACACAGAATGTTACTGCCTCCTCCTGTGTGTGCATAATATTGTCCACCAACAGTACCTGCAAGCAATACAGACAACATTTAGAAATGATAATGACCGGGAATATATACTACAACTAGTACTCGTGAATATATCGACATTATAAAGTCTAGTGAATAGTGAAACAAAATAGAATCTATCATTTAATTCTAAACAGAACTTTTATTTTACTTCTAAACTTTGGCAAATTGCCAGTAGACTTGGTTGAGTACACCAATAAAGACCTCCTGGTCTGGTTTGGATAGGGAAAAAGCTTGCAACAAACCTTGTTGCGACCTTGCAAGTGGGTAAAAAGGAACTGACACTTTAGGTCTCGTACAAATAGTCCAGAAAAAAAGTCCTGAAGAATAAGTGCCTTCGTTAGTGGTGACGAGGTATTTATCTACCAATTCGACCAATCAAATAATAGTTGACACCAACCACAAGTATAAATTCCTACGCATTTTTCATTCCTGCTTTCTTCCCTCAGAAGATTGCAGGTGAGTAGTTTTCATTTTTTCCCGACAAAACAGATGAAATTATGAAATACAGTGATGAGTGTAACACCATATCATCTATAACATGAATAGTATTGTAGTTCTGAAGAGATAAATATTGCAGAATCTCACGAACAGATTTATATTCATCAAATTGATTTCGATAAATAGAAAAATGCTTAGCAAATGAACACCACAATGATTTGATCTTGGTGGTGATGGATGGTGAAGGGCCAGTGACACGTTTTGAATGAGCTAATAATAGAAGTATGGTGCACTTAAGTAAACATATTAAATGTTGTAATAATTAAATTATCATATTGTGGTATATCACCTGGTCACGCTAGTATATATGATAATATTCGTTTATCTGTATCGACCACAAACGGAACCGAGGCTTTGCAAATGAACACCACAATGATCCTGGTGGTGATGGCTGGTGAAAGACCAGTGACACATTTTAGATGAGCTGATAACAGAAGTATGGTGCACAAGAGCACCAGAAATTCCCCAAACAGCACTCCTCAGGCTTTGGAATTCAATATTTCATTCTGCTAGATTGGTTGTCTTAGAAAGACTAAAGGGATAAGTCTGACCTACTATTTACCGATATGTGGTCGCGAGATGGATCAGTACATTTTCCATTAGCGTGAAATGATGGGCAAACAGCCTTGTTCAGGAATTGAACTCTGCTCGTCAAGTCAATTGCCTAACGACCATAACCATTGCGCGGCGTGTACATCCATAATTATTTTTAAAGATAATTGTCTTGAAAGTAAGATTTAATACACACCGTTGTAAACAAGTTTGGACAGCATATCGGGACATGTGTTACGTCCCCATCGCGTATAAACTGTGCCAGGAACTATTTCTGCAACAAAAGAAAATATATATATATATATATATATATATATATATATATATATATATATATATATATATATAATATATATAAAAGACATAATGGGGAAAAAGAGACTGAATGAGTTAGAACAATATACAAAAATATTCAATACATACGTATAGCCGGTTTAGAAAACCGAATCAGTTGTCTACCCAGGGTTCACTGAGAAAGAATAATAATAATAATAATAATAATAATAATAATAATAATAATAATAATTTTATACTTAGTTATTGTTGCTTGAACATGATCAAAAATATTATTAACCTAATTCTAGAATATTAGATATATGGGGCACTAACCTAAATGAAAGATGCAACTGCAGTGATAAAGTAAACTGTCCCTTGAATGGTAATTGTTAACTCAACAATATCATATACAAAGCCATCATAAAGGAAAAGATAATGCCAATGATAACAAATATATATCATTGGCAATGAATTAAACTGGAAAAACAGATGGTACAACCACTACCTCAGCTTCAACAATAGAAGATATTCCAACAACTCGTATCGTATATATAAAAAACGTAAAAGGCAAAACTCCCATAATAAAATGGGATATTGGAGAAAAAAGCACCAGCATAAAAAGGAGGTCAATGCATCTGCAGCCTCCATTCAAAGTGAGAGCCATGATGTAACAACATTGACACGTATGTAATAAGAGGACGTGTTGAAGCCCACTATCGGGTAAATAGCGAACCTTTTTAAGTCGTAAGCACAGCAATAAATAAATAAAACTTACATATATATACACGCAAACACAGTATATATATATATATATGTGTGTGTGTGTGTGTGTGTGTGTGTATGCGCGCGTGCGTGTGTGTGTTTATGTGCATTCTGGAATGTAGTCAAGGTCTAAAATAAAGTGAAAAATAAAAATAAGAAGCGGCAATGTATTTTTATCTCAGACCATTACGCTGGAAAACTGCTCTGATTGCTTGGGAGTTTATATATATATTGAACTGAAGCAGTACAGCTATGGCATTTCTTCCATAGCTGTACTGCTTCAGTTCAATTCTTTTGATAAAGAGGTATTACCTCGAAAATTCAAGAAATAATAAAAAATACAGGTCAACACACAACACCATTGTTACCGTATTATTATTATTTTTTATTTATTCCAAACTGCATTGTGATAGCCTTCTAAATCAACCTCCTAACCAATACATACACAATGCTTCAAGCAAATTATGAAACTCTCTTATATATATATATATATATATATATATATATATATATATATATATATATATATATATATATATATATATACTTTTCATTTTATTTAATTTTTATTAATCTATTTTCTCTATCACATCTGAAAATCACGTGCCCTAATAACTATACTCAATATTTGTTTTCGAATATACGTATATTCTAAGCTTTGAAACTGGTCTACTATTATAAAATCGCACAGTCTTTCTGTGCATACACTTTTATATTTGCTGTCCTTTATATATATATATACTTTGAAAAAGACCGGAACACATCACCCCTGATGATGGCACTTCGAAGTGCCGAAAGTACTCGGGATATGAACTCCGGTGGACTAATCCACGAATTCCATCCAAATATAAAAAAGTTGGTCTGAAAGCTTGAAAAGATCATCAATAGAATCGTTAAACAGGAGGCATCTGTTTTGTTTAATTCTACACACAAACACACACACGTACACACACACACACACACACGCACACACACACACATATACGTATATATATATATATATATATATATATATATATATCATAACATAGCATAGCATAGACGAGAAACTGAGGGTCACCAAGCGCCCTTCATTTAGTGAGTGCCAATACTGTCCAAACGCTATCTATCAGCAATGTCAAGCTTTCTTGACGATGACAAGAACAATAACAACAACAACAACAACAATAATAATAATAATAATAATAATAATAATAATAATAAACTACATCAAAGCGAAAATTGATAAGACCCAACCAAATAGTAAATGTAGACTTTGCGGTAATAGAGATGAGACTGTAAACCATATACTCTGCGAATGTAGCAAACTAGCACAACGAGAATACAAAACTAGACACGACTGGGTTGGGAAGGTGATCCACTGGGAATTATGCAAAAAAATTAATTTTGACCATACAACAAAATGGTATATGCATAAACCAGAATCTGTTCTTGAGAACGAAACGCATAAAATTCTCTGGGACTTTGAAATAAAAACGGATCATCTTATCACAGCAAGAAGACCAGACCTAGTGTTGATGAACAAAAAAGAAAGAACTTTCAACTGGTGGATTTTGCAGTGCCAGCAGATCACAGGGTGAAGCTAAAGGAAAATGAAAAAATGGACAAATATCTGGACCTTGCCAGAGAACTGAAAAAGTTATGGAATATGAAAGTGAAGGTGATACCAATTGTGGTTGGTGCACTTGGAACAGTCCCAAAAGGATTGGAAAAGGTTTTGGAAAGTTTGGAAATCAGAGGAAGGATTGAAACCATTCAGAACACTGCACTGCTGCAATCTGCCAGAATACTCAGAAGAGTCATGGAGACCTGAGGAGACTTGCTGTCACTCAGACTCCAGTGAAAGACCATCAGCTAATGCTGATGTGAAAACTCAAAAGGAGTAAATAATAATAATGATAATAATAATAATAACTACCAAATCAGGAATGCATCAGAAAACTTGGAGAAAAAGAAAATTACAAGTAGGTGAGAATATTGAATGCGGACACCAGATAAATAAATATGAAATAAATAGATATGAAAGAAAAAGTAAGAAAAAAGTACCCCCGAAAAATAAGAAAACTTCTTGAAACCTAGCTTGGTAGCAAAAATCTCATTGTTATATATTGTACAAACGGAAATATGAATTTCCGGTTTTATTAAACAAAGAAATATAACAAATGCCCGTTATCAGATCAAGAGATAAAAATGCATAGGAATAGCTATGAATATAAAAGAACTGAGGGTTCGAGACAGGTCAGTCGTCAGTCAGCCCAGGAGGCAGTCAGCCGGAGAGAGAGTGAGGTGATCGGGGTCAGTAATCGGAGAGTCGATGCGAGTTAGTTGGCTGAGCGGGATCTCGTGTAGTTGGTGTTGGAAAAGCTAGCCTTAATATTTACCAACTGAAAAAGCTTGTCATCCAGAAATTTAATCGTAGGACCGAAAGTCTAAAGACTGAATATATTAAATAAGCTGACCCTCTCTCTCGAAGTTAAGAAGCTTGAATTTATTTCAATAAACTTCTGGAGGATAACTTTGGTGTTATTGTCAACAAAGATAAAACTATTGCAATTTAGTACCGTGACGACGCCGCTACGTTACATCATCAAAGGAAAAAAACGCCTGGTCATTCGTTCTTGTAAGATACTCTAAACCAATGTTGAAAATGGGCAAGATCAACTAGAAAACAAAAATGAAAAGAAAATCAACTGTATGGATATTTCAAGCCCAGAGAGATTGCACTCTAGAAGACCTGGACAGAAAGAAAAACAAAGATGCGAAGAAAAACAATTATATGGGCACTTAAAACTACAAATCGTTGAGGTTGCATATAAAAAGACCTGGACATGGTTAAAAAGCGGAAACCTCAAGAGAGAAACTGAATCCCTAATAATTGCCGCACAAAGATAATATAAATGAGATACTCTGAACCAATGTTGAAATGGGCAAGATCAAGTGGAAAAAACAAAACAAAAGACAACAAAAAACAAAAGAAAATTAACTGTATGGATACTTCAAGCCCAGAGAGATTGCACCCTAGAAGAATTGGACGGAAAGAAAAGGAAGCCTCATGAGAAAAACTAAATCCTAATGTAGCTGCACAAAAATAATGCCATAATACCATAAGGTAGGTTATTTGGTGACAGGGATGAAACTCTTAATCACATAATAAACGAATACAGTAAACTAAAACAAAAGTAATACAAGACAAGATACAACTGGGTGCGAAAGGTGATCTCAAAAAATGAAAAGATAAACAAATACATGTGTCTTCCTAGATAGTTATAAATATTTATGGAACTTGAGATTGGCGGTGATATAAGTTGTAGTTGATGCACTTAGAACGGTCGACAAAGACTTGTAAAAGTGACTGGAAGAATTGGAAATAAGAGGAGGAATCGACATCATTCTGACAACAGCATTGAAAGGATCGCTTTCAAAAAGTGAAAAGACAAACAAATACATGTGTCTTCCTAGATAGTTATAAATATTTAGGGAACTTGAGATTGGCGGTGATATAAATTGTAGTTGCAGTGGAAGCGTGCTGGGTCCATAACCTGTTGAGTGTCTGGCCGCCATCCTTGGTTCCAGTTGTAAAAGAACTTAAAGTAAACAAGTCCTTGTGGGATAGTGTCCTTTAGGTCCGACGTCCAAGGGTGAATGAGTTAAGATTAGAATCAGGCCTCTATAAATACACCAACAGCAGCAGCAGCACTGCCAGTGATTGGATAATAGGAATCTTTCCCAGGTCACGTGCTTATAGGCGAGTCTATAAATAGAGGTGACCATTTGCCTCATGCCTTATATCACAAAACTCCAACACTTAGAACGGTCCACAAAGATATGGAAATGTGTAACACGGTGACTTCTTATTACCAAGTAGTTTATTTTAATTTTTAGATTAAGCTTGATGTGTATAATTTTGATTTTTTTTGATTGTTGTCCTCATCTTTATTGCGGTATGCACATGAAGCATGTCGGAATGGTAGTCGTTCAAAAACATTGACGGCATTATTTAAATGAGATGTTCAAAAGCTCTTGTTTGATGAACAGTCAAAATATTCAAAATGATTTCCCAGATAGTGCTATTGCTACACTCAGATACACAAGGATCACCCGAGGAAGGCCGCAGAATAAAGCGGCCGAAACTTTGTGTTTTTACATACCACAGGAAATATGATGATATGTCCGAAAAAATAAAACTTAAATGATCAATTAAGTTCTTATGTAGTTCTTTAAGCAAGAGATGTAACATAATTGCATGTCATGCAATTTAAGACAAAAATACTTAAATAGATAAATCTCCTTTTATTTTCACTCACTTATTTAAAAACTATGAAACTTTTCAATGACTGATTTATTGATTGATTGATTTGAACGATATATCACCCGTATAGTGTTATTTTTAACGAAGAGGAAAAGTATAAAAGCTATTTTCATTAGTTAAAGGAAATGGTTTTACTAAAATGGGAAAATCAAAATATTGTATAAATTTTTGATTTTCCTTATTACGTTTACACATAGAAGCAAAGGTCACTGCAGTGACCTAAGATGATATGTTTATCAAAGCTGTCATAAAAGTTATTTTCATTAGTTAAAGGAAATGGTTTTACTAAAATGGGAAAATCAAAATACTATATAGATTTTTTATTGTTACCTATTAAGTTTACATATACAACCAAAGGTCACTGCATGTCATTAAGCTGATATGTTTGTCAAGCTGTCAGAAATCAAGGGGTAGACTTATTTTGGCGGCTGGCAGAGCGCACTGGTTGACCTTATCACGATTGCAGAATGTAACCTAATGGAGGAGGAGGAGAGATATGAATGTAACACTGGCGTGTAAATTAGCATGAAAAGCATTTTTAGCAAAAATATGTGTTATATGAGAATGGAAAAGTTTAAGGATGAATCATTTTAAAGACATGTCATTGAGATGAGCCGTAAGACGTTGCGAAGTGGGAGAGAGGAGGAGTGAAAGGTTAGAGTGGGAATTGAGTCTGGAAGAATGCAATGAGACTAAGACATGGACTTTTGCTCTCGGCAGTTGTAACTTTGGGAGAAAATAAAAATTTAATGAGAAAAAGAAGTGTCCTTGTGTTATTACTAAAAACTCTAAATAGCATAAGGCAAGATGTCCCCCAGTCACCCAAGCTGGTTTCCAGACCCCAAACATCCAGTAATCGTCAGACAACTCCAGCATAGACTCAGAAACCAAGATTCTAGTTTCTCCAATATAGTACCTATCCAGATATATGTATACAATATCATCACTCCATTCGAAGTGAGGGTCATAATATAACAACATTGACACGTCACCTCTCCATTTCGAAAGTTTGAGAAAACTTGTTGTCACTATGATTACAGTAAAAGACAATTCGGACAAATGTGGTATGAAATACTTGCAAGGGAAGAAATAATATTATGATGATCTCACCTTTTTTGGTCATTACAACCATTTCTGATTCGGCCCTTTTAGACAGCATAACGTTCTGTAAAAAATGAAAGGAAACATGATTATAATATTCTCCCTAATATATATATATATATATATATATATATATATAGAGAGAGAGAGAGAGAGAGAGTAAACTACAGACACGTGTTTCAAGGTATCACCTCTCATCAGTGCAGTTATACCATTTTTAGCAGCTACCTCTGGCCGGGTTCGAACTTACGCTCGCCAAACCTCTTACCCATACAGCCACAATCAGCTGCCAAGTATAGCAGGCTATTTAATCGCTATAATTCTAAGCGGAAATGAACTTCACCTAGAGGTCTCAAACTTTGTAAACAAAGTGAGATTTAGCTGAACGCCGAATACTGTGAATTTGCAATTAAATCCCTCCTAAATAAAGTGCTCAACCGAAATTGGGAGCGTATAATAAAGTAAACTACAGACACGTGTTTCGAGGTATCACCTCTCATCAGTGCAGTTATACCATTTTTAGCAGCTACCTCTGGCCGGGTTCGAGACCCAAACGAACTTACACTCGCCAAACCTCTTACCCATACGGCCACATATATATATATGTGTGTGTGTGTGTGTATATATATATATGTGTGTGTATATATATATATATGTGTGTGTGTGTGTGTGTGTGTGTGTGTGTATGTGTGTGTGTGTGTGTGTGTGTGTGATGAATTTTGGTAAACGTTTTGGGTTGTAATGTGAACATGGAAAAAATAACATAAAAAATAATAACCAAAAATCAAATTGATGAATATTGAGTGGTTTTTAATCTTATCTTTATATCCTAATATTTCAGTTAGACCTCCACCTTTTGTCAAGCGATTTTGGAAAGTGACTGTTTTATCTTTTCTTTGAATTTTAGATGTTTTGTTTTTTGGGGGTCACGTGTCACTTGAATAGTCTGTCGTATATTTGTCTTTGATGTTGATTTTATTCCCCTATGGCTGCGAATTATGGTGGGGGCTTCCGCCATGACTCCAGTAGATGTAGGGGGGTCCCCCTTGTCGTACATAGCATTCATATCTATGAGAACTGCTAAGTTTGTTGTGCAAATCGGAGCCTTATGTGTAAGATTAAAATATTAGGAATTATAAATAAGATTAAAAACAACACAATATTCATCACTTTGAATTTTGTTTTTTATTCCTTATCTTATATTTTCCATACTTCCAATACAACGCAAACGTTTTCCCAACATCCCTCACGTATATTTATAAAGAAGCATACGTGTAATTTCTAACAGCAACAAAATATATATATATATATATATATATATATATATATATATATATATAGTAAAGAAAAAAGCTTAAAAATCTGCTCTTTCACGGTTATGGTAATATATATATATATATATATATATATATATATATATATAATGGACTCTCTCGTCGATTATCGACGCATGAGTGTTCATCCAGTGAACAACCCACACAGTGATCTGTTTATAGTGGTGAAGGCTTGTGTAGAGCATTCCACACTTTTTGTATATTTGTCTTTGATGTTGATCAAACTTTAAACTTGCTTCATTACAATATTTAATTTAATTTAATTTAATTTATTTCATTTTCATAAATTATTGTAATGAAGCAAGTTTAAAGTTTTTTCCTTCATTATATATATATATATATATA
>CM042147.1:77441612-77456612 GCA_023376005.1 Doryteuthis pealeii | reverse complement strand
TCTATTTCAGGGAGCTTAGACAAAGTGTCTAACTCTCCCGAATCATCAGATGAGTCGGGTGAGTTAGACACTTTGTCTAACCTCCCTGAAATAAACTATAATGCTAAATCTCTAAGTCTTTTGTTATTTCTTTACTTATATATTTGCTCTGTGACTCTAACATTAAGAGCACACATTGAGCTCTCACACTGCGACAGGTTTCTTAAAAATAAAACTCTTGTGTCGTAAGGAAGATTTCTTCTCTGGACTTTTGGATTATATATATATATATATATATATATATATATATATATATATATATATATATAACATAGCATAGCATGAACGAGAAATTGACAGTCACCAAGCGCCATTCGCTTTGTGGGTAACAATACTACCAAAACTATCTATCAATAATATCTACTTTCCTTTCTTTATAAATAAAAAGCTGAATTATTAATATATATATATATATATATATATATATATATATATATATATATATATATATATATATGGTGATTGTCACTTCTTCACAGAATAAGGCCATTTCTACAAATAGTTCGGATGTGAGCACGCCGAGTGCCCCTTGATTCAAGTTTGTTTCTTTCCTGTCACACATGAACCCCTTTCTAGGTTTCCACTCGCATGTGACCGTATGTGATCGAGAAGCCCAACCCTCGACAGGAAGGCCCTACCACATAGGTCAAACATGTGGTCAGTCCCAGATGTAGGAGATGGTTCCATGCCGTCCGTCATGTGCCGCTTACGCCGAGGCCACTTTAGAATGGGGTGCTCGAGCTGCCTTACCTCAATTCCATACAGTTATCACGAGGCTGCTTATACAAGAGAATGTGTACCCGGACTCCATCTCTGTAAATTGGTCCTCTTCTCTGAAGCGGACTTCCGCAAGGCTCAAGATGTCTGCCCCATATCGAGAGTTCTTTGCCACGGCTCCAGTTTATTGTCCAGGGCCCCGGGAGATGTCCGAAAATTTCAGGTGGCTATTGTTAGCCTAGGTTTTTTGTAATGTTTTCTTGTTTTCATTCTGTTAATGTGAACAGCCACCAACCGCAGGCTACCGGCCAGCTTGATATTTGCTCCTTCCCAGATATCTGGGTGGGCAGTCCTACCAGGGGCTACTCAGTCACTCACATCCTCGCCACGCATGTAGAAATATCTGCACATGTTGACATGTTGTGCGCTTGTGCAACACGCTCAACATGCTCTCCTTCCCCGAAGACTGGAATCAGTAACAAGCCGAGGCAAGATGACTGAAAGTATTTGGGGAGCGCAGGTGGATGATCTGTCGAGATCTACGGGTCCACCACACCGTGGAAAAAAACATTTTTCCCCTAAGTTTTGACTTAGTTTAAGTCCACAGGTACAATTTTCTATTAGAAAATTGAAAGCTTATGAAATAGATGCAAATATTTTACGACAAACCAAGTACACCGGCATTTAAGAAAAAAGAAATATAAAAACTTAGCTTTCTACAGACGTTCGCCATGGCATGACTTGTGTCATTTTAACTTTTCACTGACTCTTACTTTCAAACAACCAATGTCTTAATAGTGAGAGGCTGCCGGTTGGAAACTAACACTATCTATCTAACTATCTATCTGTCTATCTCAGACTATGCAATTCTATCTATCTACCAATATAATATACAGACTATTTATATTTATCTATCTGCCTATAAGTCAAACGCCCTATGAAATTACATCTATCTATCTAATTCAGACTAAGCAATTCTATTTATCAATCTCAGACTATTCATATCTATATATCTACCTATCTATATACATACTATTTATATCTATCTATCTACCTATAAGTCAAACGCCCTATGAAATTAAATCTATCTAATTCAGACTATGCAATTCTATCAATCTATCTCAGACTATTCATATCTATCTATCTATCTATCTATGGATCCTAGACTGTTCCTATCTATCAATCTACCTATCTATCTATTTGTATGTGTGTCTGTCTGTCAGTCTGTCTGTATATCCACCTGTACGTCTGTCTGTCTTTACCTTTGACTATTTACCATAACAAAGTAATAATTTAACCTTAGAAAATATTTTTGGCCTCATTTAAAATGCATAATTTCACTAAATAAAGTTTTTAAAAACGTTTTGTCATTTTATCACTTAAATTATATTTTATTAATTACGGGTGTTATTTTTTTTTCGCACTAAATAGGCAATTAGTTTGACATATAAATCTCATATGAATAAACAAAACGCAGAAGCGATTTGATTGCACAATGTTCGACCCAAGGAATTTTTCTAACTTTTTCAGCCAATTGTGAGCATTCGTGCCTATACACCTACCCAACCCGTGGTGGAAGTTCTTTAATAAAACTCGCAGATTGTTAGAGTAAAAATAACAGTCAATCAGTCGTTTATAATCGAATGCAGGCTATCAAACCAGGCATAGACCAAAAGAAGAAGTGAAGAGACTTTATCCAAGATGAAACTTTTGCAGCGTGGGTATGATTACACCAAAAGAATGGTTCAAAGAGGATCTGCTCTTATCGGGGTGATGGGCATTGCTCTACTGTTTGTTACAGTAGCAGTTGTGCAACAAACACCAAGACTACATCAACTGGAAAAAGGAATAAAGGAGGTATGTTTAAAACAATTAATGATTGATTGATTGATTAACTTTTATGGCATATCAACTCGTCCAAGGTTATTTTATGCCTAGATGTCAGGGAATCGCGTTTATTGTACGTTAATATTTACATTTAGTTTGTGTAATTGCTTCAACCACATCAGACTTTCTACATTCAGTTTAAGAATTATGGTTTCTAAGTATGTACATAGCAAAAAGGTAAAAGATTTAATATTTAGTTCCTCGTTCAAATTTTAGAAACAAGAAAAAGTCTCAATATTTGATGTTTTGCACTTATAAAATTAATAACATTTTTAATGATATATCAATTTGTCCAGGGTTATTTTAGGCCAAAATGTCCATTGTACATTTATATTTACATTTCATGTGTAATTGTCCCACTAGCACTTTCTACCTCAAGTTTAAGAATTATGGTCTCTAAATACGTACGATGCGAAAATGTGTTATCAAAATCATTCACTATTGTTAAAAAAATAATTTACGTTTAGAAACTTTAAGTTTAGAAACAAGAAAAAGTCACAGGGTTTGGTGTGTATGGATGTTGTGGCACTTATACAATTAAAATTATCGAGTATTGATATTTACTCTCTTTCTATGCATACTATATATAGGGAGTGGTATATATATATATATATATATATATATATATATATATATATATATATATATATATATATATATATATTACCATAACCGTGAAAGAGCGGATTTTTAAGCTTTTTTCTTTACTAAATATAATATATATATATATATATATATATATATATATATATATATATAATTTTGTTGCTGTTAGGAATTACACGTATGCTTCTTTATAAATACTAGCAAATATATGTACCCTCCGGGCGCAAGTATTTTAGTTAAATTTATAATAAAATATGATATTAAATTAGAAAGGCTAATGAAACTGAATAAGAATGTAGATAAAAAGATTTTGAACAGAGGGGGTATGATCGAAAAATAGAACAACTTTGAAACTAACTCTTCTATCATTTTCGGTTACTCCCGTCTTTCATTGGTAAATTTTCCTCATTAAACTGTTTAGTTAAAATAGGAAGTAAAGAATAATATTAATTATTTCTTCTTGTTAAGGGATTTCTTTTAAGATTTATTGAAGAGATTTTTGCTCATATTCAATAAGAAAAAAACAAACAATTAGAAATCAATAATACTAAGCATATATTTATTAAAATCAAGTTTTTAATATCAATATGCAAATTAGCCTTCCCATTCACACTATAATCCGCTATTTTGTTCTATATATAAATACAATTGCATGTTCTGTGTATGTAGATATGGTCAATAGTCTTAATGATGTAAAACAATTTTATCAATAATTGAGGTTTAAATAAAAATAAATTCATGGAGAATATGATGTAAATAACGAAGGGAATTGTGATTTGTATAGTAATATAGTTTCGGTTACAGACACAAAAACACACAATCTCCATTATGATAAGATACGTGATGGATGTTGGGAACACGTTTGCGTTGTATTGGAAGTATGGAAAAATATAAGATAAGGAATAAAAACCAAAATTCAAAGTGATGAATATTGTGTTGTTTTTAATCTTATTTATTGATCCTAATATTTCAATCTTACACATAAGGCTCCGAGTTGCACTACAAACTTAGCAGTTCTCATAGATATGAATGCTATGTACAACAAGGGGGACCCCCCTACATCTACTGGAGTCATGGCGGAAGCCCCCACCATAATTCGCAGCCATAGGGGAATAAAATCAACATCAAAGACAAATATACGACAGACTATTCAAGTGACACGTGACCCCCAAAAAACAAAACATCTAAAATTCAAAGAAAAGATAAAACAGTCACTTTCCAAAATCGCTTGACAAAAGGTGGAGGTCTAAGTGAAATATTAGGATTAAAAGATAAGATTAAAACCGATTCAATATTCATCAGTTTGAATTTTAGTTATTATCATTTATATTTTTTCCATGCTTACAATAGAACCAAAACATTTACCAACATCCATCACACACACACACACACACACACACACATATATATATATATATATATATATATATATATATATATAATGAGGAAGCGGAATTTAACATTCCAGCGAATATACTACACATTTTTGTCTGAGTTTTGTTCTTTCAATCCTTATTTTACCTCATTCTATCGGATTCATTCCAATCCCATTTTCCTCATATATATATATATATATATATATATATATATATATATATATATAGTTAAAAAAATGATGGTAAAATTAATGAATGAATGGATCAAGTTAATATAATTATTCTATAAGTTATTAGTGAAAATAAATCCATCTCTTACCTTTGTAATATGATATAATACTTTTGAGAGGGGTCCCTTGGAAAGCATTTTTCATTTATCCCCCTCACTTCATTGATTTTTATTTCATCCATTCATTCATTTTACCATTAATTTTTAAAGCATACGCAAATCTTAAATATATATATATATATATATATATATATAATATATATATATATATATATATATATATATATATATAGGGAGATTAAATATTCTTCATGTTTCCTATTATTTTTTCTTATAGAACGTTATGCTGTCTAAAAGATCCCATTCTGGAGAGGATGAAGAGATAATTAAAGGTGAGATTATCATTATTTTACCTGCGAGTATTTCATGCCAGCTTTATCTGATGGTCTTTTACTAAATCTTTACTAAATCTTTTACTAAATCTCCTCAGAAATCAAAGTGATCCTTTCAATGCTGTTGTCAGAATGATGTCGATTCTTCCTCTTATTTCCAATTCTTCCAGTCACTTTTACAAGTCTTTGTCGACCGTTCTAAGTGCATCAACTACAATTTATATCACCGCCAATCTCAAGTTCCATAAATATTTATAACTATCTAGGAAGACACATGTATTTGTTTATCTTTTCACTTTTTGAAAGCGATCCTTTCAATGCTGTTGTCAGAATGATGTCGATTCATTCTCTTATTTCCAATTCTTCCAGTCACTTTTACAAGTCTTTGTCGACCGTTCTAAGTGCACCAACTACAATTTATATCACCGCCAATCTCAAGTTCCATAAATATTTATAACTATCTAGGAAGACACATGTATTTGTTTATCTTTTCACTTTTTGAAAGCGATCCTTTCAATGCTGTTGTCAGAATGATGTCGATTCATTCTCTTATTTCCAATTCTTCCAGTCACTTTTACAAGTCTTTGTCGACCGTTCTAAGTGCACCAACTACAATTTATATCACCGCCAATCTCAAGTTCCATAAATATTTATAACTATCTAGGAAGACACATGTATTTGTTTATCTTTTCACTTTTTGAAAGCGATCCTTTCAATGCTGTTGTCACAATGATGTCGATTCATTCTCTTATTTCCAATTCTTCCAGTCACTTTTACAAGTCTTTGTCGACCGTTCTAAGTGCACCAACTACAATTTATATCACCGCCAATCTCAAGTTCCATAAATATTTATAACTATCTAGGAAGACACATGTATTTGTTTATCTTTTCACTTTTTGAAAGCGATCCTTTCAATGCTGTTGTCACAATGATGTCGATTCATTCTCTTATTTCCAATTCTTCCAGTCACTTTTACAAGTTTTTGTGGACCGTTCTAAGTGCATCAACTACAATTTATATCACCGCCAATCTCAAGTTCCATAAATATTTATAACTATCTAGGAAGACACATGTATTTGTTTATCTTTTCACTTTTTGAAAGCGATCCTTTCAATGCTGTTGTCACAATGATGTCGATTCATTCTCTTATTTCCAATTCTTCCAGTCACTTTTACAAGTTTGTGGACCGTTCTAAGTGCATCAACTACAATTTATATCACCGCCAATCTCAAGTTCCATAAATATTTATAACTATCTAGGAAGACACATGTATTTGTTTATCTTTTCACTTTTTGAAAGCGATCCTTTCAATGCTGTTGTCAGAATGATGTCGATTCATTCTCTTATTTCCAATTCTTCCAGTCACTTTTACAAGTTTTTGTGGACCGTTCTAAGTGCATCAACTACAATTTATATCACCGCCAATCTCAAGTTCCATAAATATTTATAACTATCTAGGAAGACACATGTATTTGTTTATCTTTTCACTTTTTGAAAGCGATCCTTTCAATGCTGTTGTCAGAATGATGTCGATTCATTCTCTTATTTCCAATTCTTCCAGTCACTTTTACAAGTTTTTGTGGACCGTTCTAAGTGCACCAACTACAATTTATATCACCGCCAATCTCAAGTTCCATAAATATTTATAACTATCTAGGAAGACACATGTATTTGTTTATCTTTTCACTTTTTGAAAGCGATCCTTTCAATGCTGTTGTCACAATGATGTCGATTCATTCTCTTATTTCCAATTCTTCCAGTCACTTTTACAAGTTTTTGTGGACCGTTCTAAGTGCATCAACTACAATTTATATCACCGCCAATCTCAAGTTCCATAAATATTTATAACTATCTAGGAAGACACATGTATTTGTTTATCTTTTCACTTTTGAAAGCGATCCTTTCAATGCTGTTGTCAGAATGATGTCGATTCATTCTCTTATTTCCAATTCTTCCAGTCACTTTTACAAGTCTTTGTCGACCGTTCTAAGTGCACCAACTACAATTTATATCACCGCCAATCTCAAGTTCCATAAATATTTATAACTATCTAGGAAGACACATGTATTTGTTTATCTTTTCACTTTTTGAAAGCGATCCTTTCAATGCTGTTGTCAGAATGATGTCGATTCATTCTCTTATTTCCAATTCTTCCAGTCACTTTTACAAGTTTTGTCGACCGTTCTAAGTGCATCAACTACAATTTATATCACCGCCAATCTCAAGTTCCATAAATATTTATAACTATCTAGGAAGACACATGTATTTGTTTATCTTTTCACTTTTTGAAAGCGATCCTTTCAATGCTGTTGTCACAATGATGTCGATTCATTCTCTTATTTCCAATTCTTCCAGTCACTTTTACAAGTTTTTGTCGACCGTTCTAAGTGCATCAACTACAATTTATATCACCGCCAATCTCAAGTTCCATAAATATTTATAACTATCTAGGAAGACACATGTATTTGTTTATCTTTTCACTTTTTGAAAGCGATCCTTTCAATGCTGTTGTCAGAATGATGTCGATTCATTCTCTTATTTCCAATTCTTCCAGTCACTTTTACAAGTCTTTGTCGACCGTTCTAAGTGCACCAACTACAATTTATATCACCGCCAATCTCAAGTTCCATAAATATTTATAACTATCTAGGAAGACACATGTATTTGTTTATCTTTTCACTTTTTGAAAGCGATCCTTTCAATGCTGTTGTCAGAATGATGTCGATTCATTCTCTTATTTCCAATTCTTCCAGTCACTTTTACAAGTTTTTGTGGACCGTTCTAAGTGCATCAACTACAATTTATATCACCGCCAATCTCAAGTTCCATAAATATTTATAACTATCTAGGAAGACACATGTATTGTTTATCTTTTCACTTTTTGAAAGCGATCCTTTCAATGCTGTTGTCACAATGATGTCGATTCATTCTCTTATTTCCAATTCTTCCAGTCACTTTTACAAGTCTTTGTCGACCGTTCTAAGCGCATCAACTACAATTTATATCACCGCCAATCTCAAGTTCCATAAATATTTATAACTATCTAGGAAGACACATGTATTTGTTTATCTTTTCACTTTTTGAAAGCGATCCTTTCAATGCTGTTGTCAGAATGATGTCGATTCATTCTCTTATTTCCAATTCTTCCAGTCACTTTTACAAGTCTTTGTCGACCGTTCTAAGTGCACCAACTACAATTTATATCACCGCCAATCTCAAGTTCCATAAATATTTATAACTATCTAGGAAGACACATGTATTTGTTTATCTTTTCACTTTTTGAAAGCGATCCTTTCAATGCTGTTGTCAGAATGATGTCGATTCATTCTCTTATTTCCAATTCTTCCAGTCACTTTTACAAGTTTTTGTGGACCGTTCTAAGTGCATCAACTACAATTTATATCACCGCCAATCTCAAGTTCCATAAATATTTATAACTATCTAGGAAGACACATGTATTTGTTTATCTTTTCACTTTTGAAAGCGATCCTTTCAATGCTGTTGTCAGAATGATGTCGATTCATTCTCTTATTTCCAATTCTTCCAGTCACTTTTACAAGTTTTTGTGGACCGTTCTAAGTGCATCAACTACAATTTATATCACCGCCAATCTCAAGTTCCATAAATATTTATAACTATCTAGGAAGACACATGTATTTGTTTATCTTTTCACTTTTTGAAAGCGATCCTTTCAATGCTGTTGTCAGAATGATGTCGATTCATTCTCTTATTTCCAATTCTTCCAGTCACTTTTACAAGTTTTTGTCGACCGTTCTAAGTGCATCAACTACAATTTATATCACCGCCAATCTCAAGTTCCATAAATATTTATAACTATCTAGGAAGACACATGTATTTGTTTATCTTTTCACTTTTTGAAAGCGATCCTTTCAATGCTGTTGTCAGAATGATGTCGATTCATTCTCTTATTTCCAATTCTTCCAGTCACTTTTACAAGTTTTTGTCGACCGTTCTAAGTGCATCAACTACAATTTATATCACCGCCAATCTCAAGTTCCATAAATATTTATAACTATCTAGGAAGACACATGTATTTGTTTATCTTTTCACTTTTTGAAAGCGATCCTTTCAATGCTGTTGTCACAATGATGTCGATTCATTCTCTTATTTCCAATTCTTCCAGTCACTTTTACAAGTCTTTGTCGACCGTTCTAAGTGCACCAACTACAATTTATATCACCGCCAATCTCAAGTTCCATAAATATTTATAACTATCTAGGAAGACACATGTATTTGTTTATCTTTTCACTTTTTGAAAGCGATCCTTTCAATGCTGTTGTCAGAATGATGTCGATTCATTCTCTTATTTCCAATTCTTCCAGTCACTTTTACAAGTTTTTGTGGACCGTTCTAAGTGCATCAACTACAATTTATATCACCGCCAATCTCAAGTTCCATAAATATTTATAACTATCTAGGAAGACACATGTATTTGTTTATCTTTTCACTTTTTGAAAGCGATCCTTTCAATGCTGTTGTCACAATGATGTCGATTCATTCTCTTATTTCCAATTCTTCCAGTCACTTTTACAAGTCTTTGTGGACCGTTCTAAGCGCATCAACTACAATTTATATCACCGCCAATCTCAAGTTCCATAAATATTTATAACTATCTAGGAAGACACATGTATTTGTTTATCTTTTCACTTTTTGAGATCACCTTTCGCACCCAGTTGTATCTTGTCTTGTATTACTTTGGTTTTAGTTTACTGTATTCGTTTATTATGTGATTAAGAGTTTCATCCCTGTCACCAAATAACCTACCTTATGGTATTATGGCATTATTTTTGTGCAGCTACATTAGGATTTAGTTTTTCTTCAAAACCGTTTATCTCTGCGTTTCATAAATTTCGAACTTTTCTAAGAGCGCTAATTTTCCATTCAAAACATTTTTAAACAAACTGAACAACAAAAACTATCACAGTCTCCTTATTATTATGTGATAAATTTTTACTTTTGCTTCTATCAACAAAAACCATGAAGAAGATCTACGAAACAGATTTGAAACACTGCAGCGTTGGCTGAACAAATATCACTCATTTTTATTTGAACCTGTGTTTTTTCAAATTTTTCACTATATTACATACCGTCGGATTCACTTCCATTTTTCTCTTCACACACCCACACCCATATATATATATATATATATATATATATATATATATATATATATATATATATATATATATATATATATCTTATTATAATGGAGATTGTGTGTTTTTCTGTCTGTAACCGAAACTATATTACTAATCGAGTCACAATTCACATAGTTATTTACATCACATTCTCCATGATTTGATTTAAACCTCAATTATTAATAAAATTATCTAACATTATTAATACTATTGACCATATCTACATGATATTTACCGGCACAAAGTCCCTATTAACGTGGGACCACCCACAAACGGAAGCTCATGGGGTGGCGGATGAAAAATTGCGTCGATCCCGTCGGCATTCCCCCTCAAGGGGGGCGCCTCAGGCACTGGGCAATAAACCCAGCCCTGCCCCTTTAAATCAAGGGGGCAGGTGTTGCCTGGGGGGATGGCCCCCTGGGATCGACGCTATAAACTCGTAAAGATCCAGGGCCGAAGCCACTGGACCCCCGGCGTGGGCCGGATCTACATAGTATTTACCGCGTACCCCACTTGTACGGGTCAGGCACAAAGTCCCTATTAACGTGGGACCACCCACGAGCCGAAGCTCATGGAGTGGCAGGTGAAAAATTGCGTCGATCCCGTCGGCATTCCCCCTCAAGGGGGCGCCTCAGGCACTGGGCAATAAACCCAGCCATTCCCCTTTAAATCAAGGGGGCAGGTGTTGCCTGGGGGGATGGCCCCCTGGGATCGACGCTATAAACTCGTAAAGATCCAGGGCCGAAGCCACTGGACCCCCGGCGTGGGCCGGATCTACATTCTAGTAACATTTATATATACAACAAAATGGCGGTTTGCAGTGTGAATGGGAAGGCTAATTTACATATTAATATTAAAAATTTGATTTTAATAAATATGTGCTTAGTATTATTGATTTTTAATTATTTGGTTTTATCTTAATGAATATTATAAAAAGTATCGGGAATAAATCTTAAAAGAAATCCATTAACAATATTAACTGTAATTCTATTCTTTACTTTATTACTAATTCTATTCTTTACTCTTTATCCTAATTTAACTAAATAGTTAAATTATGAAAATTTAGCAATGAAAGACGGGAGTGAAGAAAGAGCAAGTTTTAGTTGTTCCCTCTCTGTTTCAAATCTTTTTATCGGCATCTTATTTAGTTTCATTAGCCTTTTTAAGTTAACATATTTTATTACATTAAAATTTAAATACTTGCACCCGGAGGGTGCATATATTTGCTAGTATATATAATTTTCTTTTGTTTCAGGATCTTCTCCTGGCAGTGTTTATACTCGATGGGGACGTACGACATGTCCAGCTGGGCAGTCCGAACTTGTTTACAGCGGTGTGTATTAACTCTTTCTTTCAAAACATTTATGTTTAAAAAAAAAATCATGGATGCGCACGTCGCTTACTATTTATGGTCGTTTGGCAATCGACTAGATAAGCTGAATTCAAATCCTGGACACAGCTGTTTGCATCTAATTTCATGGATCCATCTCACGACCACATATTGGTAAATAATAGGTGTAGCAAGATTGAATTGAGCGAGAACTACTATATTAGAAAAGGAGGAAGAAGAAAAAGAGATAGTAAAGGTTTAAAAAATAGTGATGAGCACAAAACAGGATGAATGATGATTTGACCGGGGCGTGCCCCCCGAATGTAGAATTGAGTGTCAACCGGAAGTTTCGGGTGATGACCGGAAGTCACGTGGTGACGTGGAACAACGAAGAGAGGTACCGGTCTCTTTTCAATTTGGGACAGCGTACGGTTAAGACCTGCCCTAGGTCCCGTGTGGGATTACGGTAGTTTAATAGTTCTCTCTCCCCGTCTCTCTGTCTTTCCTCCTCTCCGACACAACCCACGAGACGGGCCTAACCTGGAAATAAAAGCTTAAGCAGCTTGTGAAGATATATTTCTCGCGTTGTACTTTTTTTTATCAACAAGATGACCACCACGTGCAGAACGCCTTTTTAGTGTCGCGAATTTGGAGGCACGTGGACGAGACCCGCTATACAACATATACCGCTACGTTACTTATATCAGCTTTGGGTATCGTGAATACAACAGATACCACAACGTTACATACATCATTTTGGTACTGTGAAAATACCACAACGTTACATAGGTCAGACTGAGTCCTTTAGCCTTTCTTAGACAACCAGTCTAACAGATGGAAATATTGAATTCCAAACCTGAGAAGTGCTATTTGGAGAATCTCAAGAGCACTGGTGCACCATACTTCTATCATCAAAACGCGTAGCTGATCCTCATCACCACTAGGATAAAACCACCTCTGTTCTTCATATGCTAAGCTTGTTTTTTTTATTAATTGAAATCGATTCGATATATATATATATATATATATATATATATATATATATATATATAAGGAAAAAATGAGTAAAGAAAAGAAATGTAGATGGATAAAAATAAATTTTATCGATGTCACTTTTAATCAATATCACTTACACGTGTGTTTCGGTCCGTTTATCAAAATGTATACGGATTTACGTTATTATTATTATTAAAATAATCAGATGGAGTTGAAATTTTGATAATAATAATAATAGGAAAAATGCATAAAATATTCCGTACACAGAGAGATTTTTTTACGACCTTCATCAGAGTGAATTTTTATTTTTGAGTAGATATAAAAATCGTTGGAGACAAGAACAGAATTTTAAATGTTCAAAAAAAAGAATATTTTTTTGAATCATTAGGAACGCAGAGGCCGTTAGAGGCCGTTAAAAATTTTTGAAAGTTTTGGTGGATGGGTATAATTTGTATTGCAAAGAATTAAATGTTATTAATAATCTTAAACTTGTTGATGTTTGAATGAAATGTGTTTTCATTGTTATTGTTTGGGGGGAAAAAGTGATATCGATAAAATTCATTTTTATCCATCTACATTTCTTTTCTTTACTCATTTTTTCCTCATATTGTCGGATTCATTTTCCATTCTTACACACACACACACACACACACACACACCACACACACACACACACACATATATATATATATATATATATATATATATATATTCACCAAACCCCTCTGTACGAGCAGGATTTGACACAAGATCAATTTCTTAAGCTAAGTTTACCAGGTTTGAATTCAGTGTAAAAGAGCCCAGTCTGTCCTACTATTTACCCATAATTGGAGGGAGAATAGTTGGATTCATACCTTTCCCAAGCGTATTAATAATATGAGAAATACAAACAACTTCGTCCAGAATTTGAACACGTGTCAACGAGTCCATTTCCTATGACTCTAACCATTATACCACGGACCTCGATTCGATAAATATAAATCTGTTCGTGGGATTCTGCAATGTTTATCTCTTCATAACCCATCATCATCATCATGTCGCGCTTGCAGCACGGATATCCATGACAATCTCTCGCCAACCCTCCCTATCACTCATTGCACCTGGGAGGTCCTCTGCTGAGCATATAGCATCCTCGCATAGCTGGTCAATGTAGGTCCTTGCTGGGCGCCCCACACTTGCATGTCCATGTGTTGGCTTCCACAGGAGAACGTCGCTTATGAGCTCGTCCTTGCTTCTCCAGCAGTGTCCTGCATGCCTTGTCCGTCTCACTCGGATAGTTTGAGAGATGGGGGCAGGTGACCGTACAGCTGTCTCTTCGTGGGGTGCTGCTTCCACGATTTGTTCAAGACTGCACGTAGCATTCTTGTGCAGCTTCCATCTAGCTTATTTTCAAGACGCTTCGTTAGGGTCCAAGTGGTGCAGCCATATAGCAGCACCGATATAACCACAGCCTGGAAGAACTGTCGCTTCAGCTTGTCAGGGAGATCAGACCTCCATATGACTGACAATTTGTTTGTGGCCGACCATGCCTTTGCTATTCGTGTGTTAACATCTTTTCTGTGGATGAGATATTACTACCTTCAGAACGACTATGCTACTAATGTTATAGATCATATAATGTTATACTCATCACTGTATTCTATGATTTCATCTGTTTAGTAGCAAAATGAAAGTTATGTTTAGAATTAAATGAAATATTCTATTCTGTTTTACTATTCACTAGATTCTATAATGTCTATATATTCATGCTAGTCGTAGTGTAGCGTTCTAATATCGCGATACCAAAAAGGTGTTTGTAGTATGATAATATCCAATGTGTCTTTGTGGCAAACTCCGGAACGATATACGTAGCCAACTCAAGTTTTAGTAGTAGTCGCCGTTGTTAGTAGCCGTTAGGTCAGGGAGCAACATACACGTAAGATATATGGTCACAAGGGCTTAGCATTTATTTTCAAGCTCGTGTCGTGAGCCCTGTTTCGGAGAGAGAGAGAGAGAGAGAGAGAGAGAGAGAGAGAGAGAGAGAGAGAGAGAGAGAGAGAGAGGGACACTGTTAAATTACTGTTCCAACTATCTCGCTGTCCCGTCTTAACCCTACGCCGCCGAAAAGCAAAAGAGGCCAATTTGCTTCTTTCTAGTTACCCGTCACCATGCCACTTCTGCTTCAGGGTCATACCTCGGTCAAACCTCCGGCAACTCGCCGTGCGCCCACTCCACCTTTTTTTAAAACCTTTACTTTCTCTTATTTCTTCTTCCTCTCTTTGTTATATAC
>CM042147.1:77404112-77436612 GCA_023376005.1 Doryteuthis pealeii | reverse complement strand
GAACCTCCGGCTGAGGGACAAAGAGAAAGATAAAAATATATATTTAAAAAGAAGGAGAAAGCGGAAGAGATTGTTTCCGGTCAAGGAAGCAGGGTGAAGATAAAGAAATATATAACAAAGGTCCGTTATCAGATAAAAAGATAAAGATGTGTAGGCGTGTCGTCAAAAGCAGAGGGTCAAGCCGACAGCAGTCAGACGCCAGCCGGCAGCGGAAAGGACACTTCACGTCTCCCGTCAGCAACCACCCCTCGTGCACACATTGTAAGTTCCGTGCCTTCACCACCCACACACCGAAGCAAATAAAGAAGGGTCCTCTTTTGTACCTTTTATCAAGGGTATTAGCGTTATGTGAAATGCAAACAGCCTTGTCTGGGATTTTCATACCCTTTTATCTATACATCTATATATATATATATATATATATATATATATATATATAAAAAAGGTATGTGTCATGATCTACGCTAATGGCGGTTATTTTAAGTGAAACTTGTAAACAGTAGTGTAATGTCCGTGCCTGTTCAATTTCTTTACAATCCATTAAATTGTGTAGTTACTAAGCACTTATTCTTTTTCCTTATGAAACTGTAAAATTTCTCCCGAACACCTTATATATATATATATATATATATATATATATATATATATATATATATATACTAAGATGGGTTACCAGGTAAGTTGGTATTAAGATAATTCTAAGTCGGCCCTTTCTTCCAACGCCAGAATGTTAGAGTTCAAGTTGTGAGCTTGATGTTAAAATATTATTAACAGAGTAATATAATTGGTAAAGAAAAAAGTCTTAAAAACGGCCATTTTTGCAGTTATAGATCTATTTCTGCCCACAGGTATTTGTGTATACCTATGGGTTTTATCAGACCACTAGCTTTACAGAAAATGGTAAACAGATAATTCATGTCGTTTTATATATACTTTTTCTGTGAATTCCTGAAAAGATATCGGGTTTCAATTCTCCTCATCGTCTTAGAGGGTGGTAGTGTTTTTGACCAGGCGGTGATGATGTTTTTCTCTCTGGGTGGTTTAATGCCCTGAATAATTCTTTTATTTAGAGGGATCGGCCACCTTGCTGCTTCGGGCTGTTGGACATTTTTTAATTTTTTCATTCCTTATGTTTTGGTCATTTTTAGTCAAGTGATTACTTTAGTCTCTCAGGTGTCCCTTCATAAAACCTAATAAATTCCAATCCTTTTAACATAGCATTCCCCAAACAAAATGGGAGACATATTTCAAACAAACCAAAGGAAAATCAAATCACATTGAACATGTGCTTAGAACATAATTTAGAATTAGTAGTTCGTTAAACTAACAATTAAGGTAAAATGATCATTGGGGTATTATATCAAGAGATGAAAGTTCCTATTCATAAGTAAATGCATATATCTGTATATATACATACGTCCACATATCCGTGTACATAAGTAAAAGACACACAACATAGTAAAAATTTTCTGGTATTCGAAGGGGCTTTTATTTCCCCGTAGTCGTTGGCAAATTGTCGGACAAAGAAGAACAAACACAAAAGTAAAATGCAGACACTTGTATTACAAAGTTTACAAGGTTTACAAAACTACATGGATTTACAAAAGGGTTTAACAACAAGGGTTTAACACAAAAAGGGTTTTCAAATTAAATGGAATTCGCGACCAGACTCATCTGTTCTAAGAGTTCTTGGTGTCGTGGTGATAGAGGTGTTCTGTCGTTGATAGGAAAATGGGCTCTAAGAAGCTTCTCGGGTCGTTTCTCGTTCTTCAGTCAGTATGCTATTATACCAGCCAGAGACAGTATGCTGAAATAATGCCTTAGAAAGTTTGTAGATTATTCAGTTCTCAGTATGATATTATAACAGCCAGTTACTGTATGCTGAAATAATGCCTTAGAAAGTTTGTAGATTATTCAGTTCTCAGTATGATATTATAACAGCCAGTTACTGTATGCTGAAATAATGCCTTAGAAAGTTTGTTGAAGTTTTTTAGGGAACGGTGATACTGCGACTACCCTTAGTGCGTGCTCTGTGATAAGTAGCCCTGTTTTGGGGCTAAGTGAGAGAACGTTTCTTTAACGTCTCTCTCTAGTAAAGGTTCCCTGATAAATAGCCCTGTTTTTGGGCTAAGTGATGAGAGCGTTTCTTTTGACGTCTCTCTCTAGTAACGGTTCCCTGATAAGTACGTCCGTCCCGGACGAGGGTCCACAGACAAGTGCTGGGGTTTTGATTCTCGCGCCAATATCCCATTGGCGATCTGTCCCCCTAGTGGCAGGAGAAGATAATTCACATGGAATTTCTGACACTAGCACACCCGAATTTACATCAACTTACATTACTCAACCCTTATATACGTTGCGCCATGTGTCCGAAAAATATCAGTAATAATAAAATATGTGTGGCTTACGTTGAAAGTACTGGTTCCTTCCTGACAACAAGTTAAGCAGCGATGAGCCTGATTGCTACATAGATGGGTGACCACTTCTGAACAGGAGATGCCGTAAACAAAGTTAGGTGCGTACTTAGTGTTACATAATCTATGCGGTTGCATAAGATTATTGTCAATCCCCTGTAATTCTGAGGGGATGACCCTTTTCATACCATGGCCGGGTCCTTCTATGGAAAATTACAGAAGCACGCCAAAATATGTGAAGTCACGTGGGACCCTTTTGAGTCCCCAGTTTTCAGTTAGACGTCAGGCAGAGAAGTCGGCCATTTTAGGTCCTGCCTAAAACTGGAACTAACGCGCGCTATGTTAGTCAGATATTTAGTTACATGAAATGTATAGTTAAGGAAATAAAAATTTGTATAATTAAAATGTTCTTGTGGTTGATGAATGTCTTGGTAACAAGACTAAGAAATGAATCCAGGACGACCAGCTAGCAAGAACATATCAAAAGAAAGTCCAGACCTTAGAAGATTCCATACCAAGTCAAGATGTTAGAAGATATACCAAAGACGATCAGAATAGCAGCCGGCCAGAATAGAAAATACGACAAGAAGTAAGTGAAGTGAAGAAGGGCATGCAACATTAGTAGGATAAGTTGATTTTTCTCTTTAAAAAAATATTAAATTCTCCCAAACAGCAAAGATTGTGTGTTGATATAATAAATACTGTTACCAAAAACTAGATCTCTTACTTGTATTATTGTTTGAGGAAATAGTATCAAAGATCGTCTACTAAAATGCACCAAAATTTCTTGTTTTCGCAAAATATAGCCTAGAAATTTGTTAGAAAATTTAGCAATTTAAATATCTAAAATAGAAAAGCTTGTCATTTCAAACGAATAAAATAAAATATAATAACTAGAATTCAAATTGAAAAAATACCCCCATCACAACCGACACATCAGACACGCCATTTTTTACCTAATAATTAAGCTGTGACAATGATAACATTTTAAAGGATGAAAATCTATTTCCTCAAACGAAGGTAAAGTTTCAAAGAAAAATATTTTGTGAGGGAAGTCTTTATGTTAATTCTATTATGTTAATAACCATAACGTACACATGCAACACACTTAAATATCAACAATAAAGTTAATATGTGAAAAAATAATAAAAATAATAAGAATAATATGATAACATAAGTAACTTACAAAAAAAAAAAAATATAAAACCTAAAAAACAAAAATGAAATAAAATAATAAATATATAAATATAAAAATAAATAAAAATATAAAGAATATGCGTATATATATTCCTATTCACACACACACACACACACACACATACACACACACACACACACATATATATATATATATATACGCTCACACCCCCTATATATATATATATATATATATATATATATATATATATATATATATATATATATATGTGTGTGTGTATGTATGTATGTGGAGAAACTTTAGAAACAAACACGGGATGTCATGATGGATAGAAATTTATACCCGATGTTTTGGTTTACAATGGAAACTTCTTCAGGACTGTGAAATTAAGAAGAAACAAGAATTTATGTGGATAAAAAATGATGGATGTTTTGTATTCGTTGAATTTGAAAAATATATACACATACATACACATCTATATACACATACACATATAGATGCAAACAACATCCAAACTTGCATATAGACACATACCTAGATACATACACAGATATCCACATAAAAAACATCATTTAATAGTGCATCTTTAAGTTTATCATAATAACAAGGACGCTTTTGTAATACGAAATAATATCACTGTATTGTCTAAAAACGTAATGAAATAGAATATAATGAACTATGTTCAGTAATAATTTTTTATGTTTATTTTATATAAATAATTTTTTTGGGGAGGGGGGCTAATAAATTTGGAAACTTATTTTGTGTTGAATTTATTTGCATATCTGAGGCTAGCTCATAACTCGAATTTTAGCACTCAACAAAAAGCAAAAAATGGACAAAATGAAAGCCCGTTACTCGGAAAACCCGTAAGTTAGGGCGTTCATAAGTCAAGTTACGTATATATATATATATATATATATATATATATATATATATATATATATATATACCCTGCGTTAAGTTGTAGTACAAAATATAAATTGAGTAATGGCACAAATTCGTGTAGTGATTGTCACAACTCCTCTCCTATATCATCTATCCCGTCCCCATCAAAAAAACAAAAAAAAACAAAAACAAAACAAAAAAAGCAAAAAAACAAAAAATCAGAATAAATTGTTTCTCTGAAATTTTGAGATTAGACTTGATGATTAATATTATCTGCATTATTCGGACTATTGTCCTCATCTTCATTGTTATCTGTACAACGTTTTGGCCGATGTGCTCCCTATTACGACAAGAAGTTTCCCGATTACGACAGGAAGGTTCCCGAGTTCGAAAAGAAGGTTACCAAGTCTGAGATGGTTGCCGAATCCGAGAAGGTTCCCGAGTCTGACAAGAAATACCCGAAGAAGGCCGGATGGCACATCGGCCGAAACGTGGCACAGATACTGTGATTCAGGGTTGTCTCTCTCTGGGTTCCATCTTGTTCTTTCCCCGTTAAACAACACGAAAAAATATATGTATATATACTTATATATACATAGACACATGTACATAGGCACACACATACACACACCCAAAATTTAAGTAGAAAAACACAGAAATTCTCTAGAACAAAAAAACAAATTACAAACACCTGACATATCAAATGAACATCTGATGAACTACATCAGAAAAACTCTAATAAAAGAGTTATAAAAGCTCAGTTAATGATATTATTACCAAGCCACCCAGAAAACAAAAACACCTGTTTAAAAGACTAATGTTAAAAATGAAATTCCTTTATACTCCACTCCCACCAAACAGGATGAGGGAAGTATAAATACTCTATATATATATATATATATATATATATATATATATATATATATATATATATATATATATATATATATATATATATATATATATATATATATATATATATATATATATATATATATATATATATATATATATATATATATATATATATATATATATATATATATATATATATATATATATATATATATATATATATATATATATATATATATATATATATATATATATATATATATATATATATATATATATATATATATATATATATATATATATATATATATATATATATATATATATATATATATATATATATATATATATATATATATATATATATATATATATATATATATATATATATATATATATATATATATATATATATATATATATATACTACTTAACAAAGCGAAGAAAATCCTGCTAAGTCCGTTTGGTGTGGAGGTAAGACACTTGCCTGCTAATTTGACAGACAGGTTTCGAATCACACACGGGGCGGTCTTCGTATCTATAGCTCTGCTGATGAGGCCTAATAGGCCGAAATGTACATACAGAGATTGATTTTTCTCGATTTGTTTAGCCTTACATTTAAATAGTTTAATCCCGCCTAATTAATTATTAATGAATTAAATTTCAAAAAATAGGTTCGACTTCATTTAAGCACATATTCTCCCAAATATTGGCGGCTGAAAATAGCCATATCACAAACATCGTCTGTTTGTTTACGTCTCGTAAGTTCGTGTAGAGGTCACTTAAGAGGAATATAAAATACTACTACTTAACAAAGCGAAGAAAATCCTGCTAAGTCCGTTTGGTGTGGAGGTAAGACACTTGCCTGCTAATTTGACAGACAGGTTTCGAATCACACACGGGGCGGTCTTCGTATCTATAGCTCTGCTGATGAGGCCTAATAGGCCGAAATGTACATACAGAGATTGATTTTTCTCGATTTGTTTAGCCTTACATTTAAATAGTTTAATCCCGCCTAATTAATTATTAATGAATTAAATTTCAAAAAATAGGTTCGACTTCATTTAAGCACATATTCTCCCATATATATATATGTATATATATATATATAATTATAATATAATAATAATAATAATATATATAATAATAATACGCATGTAAGAATTCATTTTCATATTATTGATCAAAGCCTGAAGAAGATACCAGAAGATCTGAAACACGCGTTGCATATGTAAGATAAAAAGAATAATTTTTTTCTGAAAACATAAAACATTTTGCGGACCTTCTTTTTTTTATTTTATTTTGATTTTCCTCTATTTTCTTTTCCCTTTTCCTCTATTTTCTTTTCTTTATTTTCTTTTTTCTTTATTTTCTTTTTCTTTCTTTCTTGTTTTCTTTCTATTTATTTTGATTTTCTCTATTTTCTTTTCCCTTTTCTCTATTTTCTTTTTTTTTTTTTTTCTTTTTTTTTTCTTTCTTTTCTTTTTTCTTTTCTTTCTTGTTTTCTTTCTATTTTATTTTTGATTTTTTCCTTTTCCTTTTCCTCTTTTCTTTCTTTTTTCTTTTCTTTTCTTTTTCTTTTCTTTCTTTCTTTCTTTCTTGTTTTCTTTCTATTTTATTTTGAATTTCTCTATTTTTTCTTCCTTTTTCCTCTATTTTCTTTTCTTTTTTTCTTTCTTTTCTTTTTTCTTTCTTTTCTTTTTCTTTCTTTCTTGTTTTCTTTCTATTTTATTTTGAATTTCTCTATTTTTTCTTCCTTTTTTCCTCTTTTTTTCTTTCTTTTTTCTTTCTTTTTTTTCTTTTTTTCTTTTTCTTTTCTTGTTTCTTTCTATTATTTTGATTTTCTCTATTTCTTTTCCCTTTTCCTCTATTTTTCTTTTCTTTTTTTCTTTTTTCTTTTCTTTCTTTTCTTTTTTCTTTCTTTCTTGTTTTCTTTCTATTTTATTTTGATTTTCTCTATTTTCTTTTCCCTTTTCCTCTATTTTCTTTTCTTTTTTCTTTTTTCTTTTTTCTTTTCTTTCTTTTTCTTCTTTCTTGTTTTCTTTCTATTTTTGATTTTTTCTATTTTCTTTTCCCTTTTCCTCTATTTTCTTATCTTTTTTTTTCTTTTCTTTTTTTTCTTTCTTTTCTTTTCTTTCTTTCTTGTTTTCTTTCTTTATTTTGAATTTCTCTATTTTTTTCTTCCTTTTTCCTCTATTTTCTTTTCTTTTTTTTTCTTTCTTTTTTTTCTTTTCTTTTTCTTTCTTTCTTGTTTTCTTTCTATTTTATTTTGAATTTCTCTATTTTTTTCTCCCCTTTTCCTCTATTTTCTTTTCTTTTTTTTTCTTTATTTTATTTATTCTTGATGGTTATTCAACATTTATTTCAAATCTAAACTTTTTAAAACTTAATTTTTATTTAACATTAAAAAAACAAACTCTCTATCTAACCCATAGATAAGACCCTAATAGGTACTACCACTCCGTTTCAGAGTGAACCTGGAAGCAATGGTTATGAAGGGATAGTCCACATTCCGCAGAGCTCCAGAATTGGAACTTCATCATCAGATAGATTCTAACGTCATTGTTGTTGGCATCCTTCAATCTACTAAAGACGATGGCGTAGTGTCCATTTTTAAAATCTGCAACCGCGTGAATGGCTGAACAGAACAATTTTAGAATGGCAGTCTCTGGATCAGTGGCTGAAAACAAACGGTGATGCTTGCCGGATTTGCTGTTGTAAAACATGTTAATAAATAAATTTGATTTAAACACAAATGTATTATATTGCTTTCTTTTTAGTATTATGGGGTTTCTAAGCTGCAAAGTGTTGTATAAGTGAGGAAAAGATAAAAGGGAGAGGGAGAGGAGAGAGAAAGAAAGAAAGAAAGATAGAAGCATAGTGAGGGGGCTGGCAAAGCACAGAATCGGATAAAGGTGAGAATGTGGCTAAGATGAGGGGAGAGGAAGGGGGAGAGTGTGGGCATAGCCATGGTCGAGTATGGGACAGGGGAAAAGAAAGATCAAAGGATGAAGAAGGAAGTCATGTGTCTGTCTAGATATGCAATGAAGGCCTTTATGGGGGTGGCAATATAACTTTTTATATATTAGTTTTTATATATTAGTTATATATCATCATCATCATCATCATCATTATGTCATGCATACAGCACGGGATTCCATGACAATCTGTCGCCAACCTTCCCTATCATTCCATTGCGCCTGGGAGCTCCTCTGAGGAGCAACCAGCATCCTCACATAGCTGGTCAATGTAGGTCCCTGCTGGGCGCCCTACACTTGCATGTCCATGTGTTGGCTTCCACAGGAGAACGTTGCTTATGAGTTCATTCTTGTTTCTCCAGCAGTATCCAGCATGTCTTGTCCGTCTCACTCGGATAGTTTGTGAGATGGGGGGCAGGTGACCGTACAGCTGTTTCCTTGTGGGGTGCTGCTTCCATGTCTTGTTCAAGACTGTGCATAGCATTCTTGTGCAGCTCCCATCTATCTTATTCTCAAGACGCTTTGTTAGGGTCCAGGTGGTGCAACCATATAGCAGCACCGACACAACCACAGCCTGGAAGAACTGTCGCTTTAGCTTGTTTCTCCAAGGCCTTTGATTCCATACATAGAGGAATAATGGAACAAATCCTATTAGCATATGGTCTCCCCAAAGAAACGGTTTCAGCTATAATAATGCTATACAAAGTTATATATAATCATCATCATCATCATGGCGCGCTGTTTGCACGGATATCCATGACAATCTCTCGCCAACCCTCCCTATCATTCATCGACTCTGGGAGATCCTCCACGCAGCAGCCAGCATTCTTACATAGTTGGTCAATGTAGGTTCTGGCTGGGCGGCCCACATTAGCGTGCCCATGTGCCGGTCTCCACAGTAGTACGTCGCTTACGAGCTCATCCTTTCTTCTCCAGCAGTGTCCCGCATGTCTAGTCCGTCTTACTCGTATGGTTTGTGAGATGGGGGGCAAGTGGCCATACAGTTGCTTCTTTGTGGGGTGCTGCTTCCACGACTTATTCAGGACCGCTCGCAGCATTCTTGTGCAGCTCCCATCTAGCTTATTCTCAAGGCGCTTCGTTAGGGTCCAGGTAGTACAGCCATACAGCAGTACCGACACAACCACAGCCTGGAAGAATCGCCTCTTTAGCTTGTCAGGGAGATCGGATTTCCATATGACTGATAATTTGTTGGTGGCCAACCATGCCTTTCTTATTCGTGTGTTAACATCGCTTTCTGTGGATGAAATATTACTACCTAGGTATGTGAATCCCTCCACTGACTTAAGAGATTTTATATATTAGTTATATATCATATATTTAATATATTAGATATATATTTTATATTTTATTATATATTAGTTATATATTTTATATATTAGTTATATACTATATATTAGTTATATATTAGTTTTTATATATTAGTTCAGTTCGGTGGTGAATAAAGTGGGGGAGAAGGAATGCGGAAGAGAGTGTAACTATGTGGTGGTAACTATGTGGTGGTAAGTATGTGGTGGAGAGCTGTATATGAGGTATAGGAATGTACTGTTTGCTTTTTGTGATTTTGATTTTTATCCCTTGTTTGTCTTAATATTATTTTCGTGCATTATAATCTTTACCAGGATGAGTGGAACTTGAAAAAAAAAAAAAAAAAAAAAAAAAAAAAAAAAGCCTGGGCTCTTTTTAATGGTGTTAAATTTTGCAATGATTTCTGATTCAAAAAGACGATGAAGAGTTTTGCTGTGGGCCGTTTTAATTAAAGTGGCTTGAGGAAATTAAAAGTGTGGTTGAATTATAGCATATGGGAGAAAAGGGCGTTTCGTTGGTCATCTATTTTAATTGATCGTTAGTTTATACTCATTTCTTAAAATCTTTTTAACACAAATCTTTGTTCAATTTGTCAATCCAAGACATCCTGCAGAACTAACCCATATAATCTAACATACGATTAGGAATTATTATTCTTTATATCAGGTTATTTATCGCCAGTAATTAATTATAAATTCTTTCTTGCAAGATTATTGATTTTCACTAATTAAGTATTATTAGTTATAATCCTTATTATTATTTATTATTAATATTAACTACCTGTACTATTGTTCTTTATAGCAAGGTCATTTATTTCCACTCATTAAGAACATTTTATTATTAATAATTGCATGAACTATTATTCTTTCTAGCAAGGTTATTTATTTTCACTAATTATAATTAGATATGATCATTATTATCTATTTATTATCATTATTAATTACCGGTAGAATTATTCTTTATAGCGAAGTCATTTATTTACATTAATTAATGATAAATTATCATAACTTATATGAATTGTTATTCTTTATAGCAGGTCATGTATCATCTCTAATTAATAATACATTATCATTATTAATTATACAATCTATTATTCTTTATAGCAGGTCATGTACCATCCCTAATTAATAATAAATTAACATGATTAATTACACAATCTATTATTCTTTATAGCAGGTGTAGCTGTCGCCTTTGAGTGCGCCTAATAGTTAGATATATTTATTTTTTACCCTAAAAATATACACTTAAATTTGGACAGTGTAAGGGAAACAACTCTGTTAGGGTCTGATAATAGGGACCAACAGAGCCTGAATTGCATTGTGGGAATATCAACAGGTTTCCTTAGGGCAAAATAGGGACTTCCGCCTGGCTGATGCAGCAAAAAGGTTGTGTGGAAAATATCGTCCTAAAATTAGAACTTTAGTCTTTTAGCTAGTTCTCGGTACTGGTACGGCGCACAAGTATGTTTCTTTCCAATTTTCCTGTGAAGTTACTGGCATTTGTTAAAGACCCCTTTTGTAAATTATTAATTGTTTTATACCTCCATTTTATTTCAGTATTTCACGGTGTTTGGAAGTAAATAAAATATTCTACGTTCAACATCAGTCGTCTTCGTGTCATCAATACATCACCAGAAAATATTACCAGGGAACTGCTACAGCAGGTTATGTATCATCTCTAATTAATAATAAATTAATATTATTTATTACACAAACTATTATTCTTTATAGCAGAGTAAATATTGTCTGTTTAAATTGCGTTGGTTCTCTCCAGTGTAAATGTTTTTTGCACAATAATTACAATGGATATATTAGATGTCTGCGCTGGAGGTGGTTAAGTTATGTGTGCTGTTGAGATTCTTTATAGATTGCGATGTAATTTGAAAGACTGGCATTCCAAATTTATTTAATTTATCATATAAAGGTTTTATAAAGGTATATTGGTGGGTAGGGGGTTGGTCTGAGCGTAGAGGGAATAGTGGGGGTGTTATTCTTTATTTTTATCGACGAGTGTATTTTGAGGGTGTTCTTTTTTCTAGCATTTATTAGGAAATATTTAGAGTATTTTAAGGTTTTGAGAGAATCCTCGATGTATTTATAATCTTCATCTAGGTATTGTGGACTTCATATTAGAATTGCACAGAAACAAAAACCGATTATGAGGGCACTTTTGATTTTGTTGGTGTGGTGGGAGTAGAAGTGTATGTAGGTTGGTTTGCGGTAGCTGGAAGGTTAAATTACTTTGTGTTCTAATAAGTAGGATGGCTAATAAACGTATAGAGTGGTTATGTTCTTTTTCAAAGGTAAAATTTCTAGAAGGTTCGACGGAGTTTAGCTTTTCAGTGACATCATCTATTTTCATTTCTTGAGGGAGAAAAATTAGTATACCGTCGAAATATATAAGTAGAATTGTCAGATAATCTATATTTAAAGAAGCCTGATTATAAAAAATGTTAAGAATAAAACACACACACACACACACACACATACACACACACATTATATATATATATATATATATATATATATATATATATATATATATATATATATATATATGGTAACTAGCAAAAGTACGCGGTCCATGACCGGACTAAAAAAAATAATTAGGAACACCAGAGAGTGAGGAGAAAACATACGAAAAATCTAAATACTGATTAAAAATGGATACATTTTATTCTAAAATGAAAGTATTGATAATAGAAATAAAGTGGGGTTATTATTAATTGCTAAATTAAATGTTTTCATTTATCATTGTAATTTACTTCGCTGTAAAAAAATAATTCAATCGATAAAACCTCATACAAATTACATATTTAGAAAGATTATTTTCTTTTCTTTCTAACCAAATAAATATAAAATAATATAAGATTAGACCGGTGATATGCGAGAAATTCCGAGCTGAAACGATTAGGGCACACATTTGTCAACTTCAAATTACAAGCAGCGGCGCCATTTTAAATCACTGCTGATATAGGCAGCAGCCAGCGATTTTTTAAAAATATTAGCAGCAACAGCTATGCCACAATTATCGCAAATCGTTTGATTTTTGTTTAATTAATTAAGTATATCCCTTAATCAGTAAAATTCAATAACCAAATTTGGCATGTTTCTTAGTTCGTTGGATGTCATGGTGTATGCAAGATTTGGAATCTGAATAACATCTAGTTTCTGAGTTATAAGTCGACACATACATACCAAACTTTCTATATATATATATATATATATATATATATATATATATATATATATATATTGTATTTATATATACAAAGGGTGGATTACCGGTGAATATGGGCACGATCGTTGGAGGTGCACAGGATCCATGGGTTAAGTCTGCGATAAAACAAATACAAAGTGCTCAATACAAAGTAGAGCAAAGTTATTAAAGAAATGGATACAATAGAACCCTAATCGAGTTTCATCGTTAGAATCATCAGGGTTAAATCCACTGAATTAATCGAGTTACCGATTAATTGCAGCTGATCACACGTATGTTCATTGAATAAGATTTTACGTTACCTCTTATTCAATGAACATACGTGTGATCAGCTGCAATTAATCGATAACTCGATTAATTCAGTGGATTTAACCCTGATGATTCTAACGATGAAACTCGAGTAGGTTACTATTGTATCCATTTCTTTAATAATTATTATATATATATATATATATTTATATATATTTGAGAAATGGAAGGCAATATTTCTATATATCTATATCTAAAGAAGGACAACATAGACAAAACACACACACACACACACACACACACACACACACACATATACATATATATATATATAATATAATATATATAGTCTACATACAGTACTGTTTCGACGTATCACGCCTCTTCAATGCCGCTAGGTTTGGCAGTCTGCGTCTTATATATATATATAATATATATATATATATATAATATATATATATATATATATATATATATATATATACTACTAATATACTAAAGCTGAGATTATCACCTTTTATTTCCTTGATGCCTTTTTCCTATTTATGTTAATGACACAAAATTCATACTAAAATATAACTAGCTTTTAGGATTACGTTATGTTTGAAAAAAAAATCCATTTTGATTGGTGCTAATTAGTAGTAATTAGCAATTAAGTCCAAAAGCTGACCCGTCCCTCACTGTCATTCTGCATATTACTTTCACTCTCTCTATTTATATTTGATTACCTCCTCCTTATATAATGATAGTCTCTCCATGTGAGTAAGAGTGAGAGAGTAAGTGACGGAGAGTTATTGTGTTAGAGATATTTAACTATGTTAAAATTAATTTTAAAGTAGGGGTGAGCGGGTTGAGGTGTAGTTACTGTGGGCCTGCAGTGGACCCGCCCTTCCTAGAACCCGTCTCTCCAGTTGGCATAAAAAGGAGATTTTTTGTTGGGACGTCGGGGAATGGGGAATCAGTTTGTAACTAGATTCTATTGTGTTGTGAAATCTGTCTTGTTCGAGCTAACATTTATTTTTCGATAAAAGAGTTTGTAACACTTTACTACTGTGGAGTGAAACATTATTTATTTCAATTTGAATTCGGTCAAACGTTTCCTTTCTTTAAAATCTTACGAAATGATTTTAATGTTTAAAAAAAATGCTCTAGTCGTATTTTTAACCGGCCCTCGCCAACTCAGCGTATGAGTAGCACGGGGATCTCTGTGGTAAAGTGAGGAGCTGACGGTGGGTGTGGTGCTCCGCCTTAGACGCTAGAATACTATCTCCTTGGTATAGCGCAAGTGAAAAGGGGATAGACTCCCTCGCTGTATGGCTGATACTGACTCCAGGTCTCCCCGACGACTTTACTTACTTATCTATTTTTTTAATTTAATTTATTTTGCAAACCCTATTTTTCCCTAATCCTTGAGACTGTCAAAATGTTGTCTCATTTTCATTTTAAAAACGAATTAAAATTAATTAGGGGAATGTGGAGTACCCCTTCATCACCATTGCTCCCTGGTCCACTCTGACCCGGAGTGGTAGTACCTGTTAGGGTCCCATCTATGGGTTAAACAGAAAAACATGGGTTGATAAACAAAATTGTATTATGCATTAAGAATGAATTTATTTCACAACTTTGTCAGCATTAAATGACCCACCGAGGTTGATATGCCGTAAAACAAACCAAACCAAACAAAACAAAACCAAAATTAAGTAAATCGATTAGTTAAGGTCGAATTTTTGTCGGTGCATATCACATAAATGCGTCCTGGCCTTCTGCCCTCCTGCCCTTAAACAACATTATGCACTGTCTGCTAGAAATCCGACCCGTGCTACTTATGTACTCCCTAGCTGTTTGAAGGCGTTTTCCCGAGTAATTAATGTGATATGAAAACGATATTTTACACCACACCAATCTTTTTTCGACAAGTAAATACAAATATTTCTATTTGTTATTGTTCAATAATATATTGATTGTTTTTATTTTCGAAACTCGGTCGTATTTATTTTTTTGACAGTTGTTTTGAATCAAAATAAAAGGAAAATACAAAAAAAGAAAAAAAAGAAGCTATTTTAAAGAGGGTGGGTAAAATATTTGCATTTACTTGTCGATAAAAAAACTGGGGGTGAGGTGGCTTATTTTTAACGCCTTCAAATCGCCAAAAAAAATTTAAGAGTGGGGAGGGTAACATATTTACATTTTCTTGAATGAATGAATTTAATAATGCATCAGTTATTTTATTTCAAAACATTCTGATTTTTTTTCATGTCATTTAACTTTGCACCCTCTTTATTTTGGGGGGCGTAAAATATCGTTGGGGCTATATACGGTGCTATTCACAAAATTGCGTCCCGCTCCCCTGCCTTAAAAAACGCTAGGCGGTGATAGCTGAAAAAAAAGAAAAGAAAAACAACAACAACAAAAAAAAACTTTGCAAACCTGTCCGCTTTTTATGTATTCTCGGCATAAAAAAAAACAACATTATTTAGGATTTTAGGATTTTAGGGATTTCTTAGAAATTAATAACAAAAATAATAAATACACTCATTACAGAAGAATCAATAACTTTTAAATGAAATGTCTTTGTCTTTTTGGTCTAAACACACAGAAAAATGAGACTATCAAAAAATGTTGTTTTCTTCTATTCACACCGTCAGTCTTTTGTCTAATTATTTAAAGTAACTTCTAAAGTTTTTACACAATGTTAATAATTGATTAAAAGAAATCTCGAACTTGAAAAACGGTCGGAAAATTATGGTGACCAAGAAAAAACAGAACCCAAATTATTTATTTATTTTCCCATTAAACTAACCCTAAACCCCAATCCTTACCCAAACCCTAACCCTAACCCTCCCTAGTTAAAATTGACAGTTTTATTACAAAATTTGTGGGTTCTATTTTTTTCTGGGTCACCCTAATTTTCCGACCGTTTTTCAAGTTCAGCCAATTTAACAACCTATTTTTGTAAAAGGCTTTTTTTTTTCTAAAACTCTTTTGTATATACGAAAAAATCAAATACTGATTCAAAACAAAGTTGAGTTAACTACATCGTATTTTTATTTTTTAAATTTTGTTATTGTTATTATGTTTACTTATTTACGAAATAAGTATTTATATAATTTAACTACCTATTTTTGTAAAAGGCTTTTTTTCTAAAAACTCTTTTGTATATACGAACAATTAGATACTGATTCAAAACAAAGTTGAGTTAACTACATCGTATTTTTATTTTTTAAATTTTGTTATTGTTACTATGTTTACTTATTTACTGTAATTAGTTTCCCCTTTATATAATCCCACCGATATCTTGCGCTCCGAAAATAAGGGAGGGGTCAAAATTAAGTGACTTGAAAGAAATCAGTTTTGAGATAAAATAAATGATGCATTATAAAATTCATTCATTAATAAATCAACACTTAAAAAATTTCTTTAAAATTTCATTAAAATCGGATAATTTTCTGATTTTTTATATTTTTTCAGTCGGGTGTGGGTGGGGTAAATTTATTTTGTAAAATACGGATTTGATGTCAACTTTGGCAATACCTACCTAATCCCAATTATCTACCGAGAGCTAAATGGATGACCAAACGGGTCACGTTTTGTCTAGTATGTGTGTGTATGTGTTTGAGTGCGTGTGAGTGTGTGTGGTGTATATATGGTGTATATTTCCGCGGGAAGTTATTGTCTGAATACGATTGGTTGAATACCAAGGAATGCTTATAAATGATCTTCAGTTGCTTACGTTCAAGCCCATTTGTATTTTTTTCTCTTAGAGGGATACAAGTAGTAGAGAGAGTGCCACTATTTTTATTCACAGTATTTGATTTAACACAAATTTGCTATATTGCTTTCTGACAAAGTGCATTCCTATAGTAAAGCCGTTCGCAATACATTCCTATAATATCAATTTCTATTACTTCAATTTAAAAAAAAAATGACATTAAATACATTCTAATAATATCCACCATGATTGTATTACAATAAATAGAAGTAAATTGACTTTTTATAAATATTGTTAATGGTCAACATATCTATGGACAATACTACACACACACACACACACACACACACACACACACACACACACACACACACATAGATGTACATTCTCTGTATCTCTCTTTCACCCCATATATATATATATATATATATATATATATAATATATATATATTGAAGAAATACTATATATATATATATATATATATATATTGAAGAAATAATATATATATATACATGGGTCATTCAGCGAGGATCGAACTCGCTTTTCAGTTGCAACGGATTTGTGACACTAGATTGCTAAGAAAGACTATATATATTTATATGATATAATATATATGTGTGTGAGGGCGTGCGTGCGTGCGCGCGTGCGCGCGCGCCCGTGTGTGTGTGTGTGTGTGTGAGAGAGAGAGAGAGAGAGAGAGAGAGAGAGAGAGAGAGAGAGAGAGAGAGAGAGAGAGAGAGAGAAACAGAATTATATAGATAGATATGCACTAATATGCAAATCAATAAATTTTACCTAAACTTTTTTATATTTCTATTTGATATAAAATATTTTAGTAAAATTCTTTTTAGCAGGGAAGAAGGAAGGGGTTATATAGAAGGGCATGAAATAAAATTGTATACTTTTACACTTATGTTATGGGTTTTTCTAACTTCATATGCCATTAGGTTGACACATGACACCCAACAAAATAAACGGAACACAGAAGTGATTTGATTGGACAATATTCAATTCGGAATTTTTATTTTCAAACATTGCTGTCAGCTATTTTTGCGTATTAGTGGCTACACCTCTACCCAATCCATGTTTGCATTTCTTTATGAAAATTCTCAGTTGGTTTGGGTGAAAACAAACCCAGACCAGCAGTCGTTTATAAACACATTCAGGCTTTGCAAAGCAGTCATATAACCAAGGGATAAGCAAAGAGACTTTGTACAAGATGAAGCTTTTACAGCATACGTATGATTACGCCAAAAGAATGGCTCAAAGAGGAAATGTCCCGAACTTGGTGATGGGAATTGCTCTACTGATTCTTACAGTAACAGTTGTACATCAAACAACAAGACTACATCAATTGGAGAAAGGAACACTTAAGACTGTAAGTAAAAAAAAACAACTTTTTTCTATAATTGTTTCATTGATTTTAACGGCATTACAACCCGTCTAGGTTTATTTTATGTCGAGAGGTTAAGGAATCACGTATACTATATGTTCATATTTACATTCAATGTGTAGTTGTTTCTTAAGAGATTTAAAAAAAAATTGCACTTTCCTCCTCATCAAATTGAGTTTAGTGTCATCCACAGGAAACATTTGGAGAGGAGGATATAGTCAGCTTATTTTAAGTCCTACCAACACCGTGAAAACATTTCTAAGCAAAACTGATTTTAAACATTAGATTAAATTTGTCCTATCTATTTAAAATCTTATACTTTACTTAACTTTATTTTAATTTTGTTCATTCTCTCTCTCTCTCTCTCTCTCTCTCTCTCTCTCTATATATATATATATATATATATATATATATATATATATATATATATATATATATATATATATAATATGAAAGAAAGATTACGAATGCGAATAATTTTTAAACAGTTCTATTTGTCCCATAGATTGAACCCTAACAAGTACTACAATTTCGTGTCAATTGCAATGAAGGGGTATTTCTCACTCCCCAAATCTCAACTGGTTCCTCATCATCAAATTCAGTTTAGTGTCCCACCTACAGAGTAGATCATCTTTAAGAACATCTGTTTTTAAAAATTACATTAATTTGTCTTTCTTTTTAAATCTTATACTTTAATGCTAATTTGATTGTGTATGCTTCTCTGTATTTTTTGTTTGTGCAACGTCCGAGTAAATGTAATTTCATATAGGACAATTTGATGGAGATCAGCAAAGACCAAAGTTTAATAAAATCCACTCTCTATTTTCCTTCAAGTTAAAAAATCTTTTTATGCCTTATTTTCCATGAGAAAAGCTGAATAAAAAAAAAATGGGATAAATCAGCGGTATATTAAAAAATGAATTAAAAATTTAAAAAAAAGAAGGAAACAACGACATTTTATCCGATAACAATTTTTATAACTTGGAAATGAATTTGCGAATAATTGAAATTAATTGCAAAATCCAGCGAAAGTCACCCATGAAATAGAAATAATTGTCTGTACTAGGAGTAAGAACCTACGTACTTCAAATTTTCATTTAAATTAAGTGGCAACAGAATAAATACCATTGAACTTAGTGGACACCAGTAAAGTTCAATAAATTCCACAGTCGGTTTTTCGCCAGGTTAAAAAATCTTTTTATTCTTTATTTTCCACAAGAAAAGCCAGATAAAAATATAAGAGGATAAATTAACGGTATATCAAAAAATTAGTTAAAAATTATTAAAAAAGAAAACAACGAATTGTTATTCAACATTTTATGTAACATAGAAATATATTTACTAATGATCAAAATTAATTGCGAAATCCAGCGAAACTTACCCAGGAAATAGAAAGAATTGTTTATACAGGAAGTAAGGAACTACGCACATCAAATGTTCTTTAAATTAATTGGCAGCAAAAGAATTATTGTTGAACTTTTAAAAGGTAATTTTAAATACTAATGCAATACTTAAATGAAGTATTCAATTTTGAATTCTTCTGTAGTTTATTGTTGCCTATCGCATATGGAATTAATATGCCTTGCAAACTATTTGGACTGACTCCGAATGGAAAAACTAAAAATGTTTTTAATCATGTAGATTTGCAATAAGTTCCCAAAAATCAAATTACATCATTGTTTTGATGAAACGTGTTAACTGTTTGAAAAAATATTGTTAACGTTTAATAAAGACTTACTCACTACCTGAAGTGTTATTGTTGGGGCGAAGGCACATTCAAGAGCCTTCCGGATGACCTTACTTAATTGCCGTCCATTAGGGCGGCTTTTTAAGGAAGTCGGAAATAATTCCACGTAATATAAATTAAGATAATATTCTAAATGAAGACAAAGACCATGTTCTTGAAAATGAAAAAATAAACGTGTTCCACCATTGAGCTTACTTAATTGCGGCCCATTAGGGCGGCTTTTAAGGAAGTCGGAAATAATTCCACGTAATATAAATTAAGATAATATTCTAAATGAAGACAAAGACCATGTTCTTGAAAATGAAAAAATAAAACGTGTTCCACCATTGAGCTTACTTAATTGCCGCCCATTAGGGCGGCTTTTAAGGAAGTTGGAAATAATTCCACGTAATATAAATTAAGATGATATTCTAAATGAAGACAAAGACCATGTTCTTGAAAATGAAAAAATAAAACGTGTTCCACCATTGAGCTTACTTAATTGCGGCCCATTAGGGCGGCTTTTAAGGAAGTCGGAAATAATTCCACGTAATATAAATTAAGATAATATTCTAAATGAAGACAAAGTCCATGTTCTTGAAAATGAAAAAATAAAACGTGTTCCACCATTGAGCTTACTTAATTGCGGCCCATTAGGGCGGCTTTTAAGGAAGTCGGAAATAATTCCACGTAATATAAATTAAGATAATATTCTAAATGAAGACAAAGACCATGTTCTTGAAAATGAAAAAAATAAAACGTGTTCCACCATTGAGCTTACTTAATTGCCGCCCATTAGGGCGACTTTTAAGGAAGTCGGAAATAATTCCACGTAATATAAATTAAGATAATATTCTAAATGAAGACAAAGACCATGTTCTTGAAAATGAAAAAATAAAACGTGTTCCACCATTGAGCTTACTTAATTGCCGCACATTAGGGCGGCTTTTAAGGAAGTCGGAAATAATTCCACGTAATATAAATTAAGATAATATTCTAAATGAAGACAAAGACCATGTTCTTGAAAATGAAAAAATAAAACGTGTTCCACCATTGAGCTTACTTAATTGCCGCCCATTAGGGCGGCTTTTAAGGAAGTCGGAAATAATTCCACGTAATATAAATTAAGATAATATTCTAAATGAAGACAAAGACCATGTTCTTGAAAATGAAAAAATAAAACGTGTTCCACCATTGAGCTTACTTAATTGCGGCCCATTAGGGCGGTTTTAAGGAAGTCGGAAATAATTCCACGTAATATAAATTAAGATAATATTCTAAATGAAGACAAAGACCATGTTCTTGAAAATGAAAAAAATAAAACGTGTTCCACCATTGAGCTTACTTAATTGCCGTCCATTAGGGCGGCTTTTAAGGAAGTCGGAAATAATTCCACGTAATATAAATTAAGATAATATTCTAAATGAAGACAAAGACCATGTTCTTGAAAATGAAAAAATAAAACGTGTTCCACCATTGAGCTTACTTAATTGCGGCCCATTAGGGCGGCTTTTAAGGAAGTTGGAAATAATTCCACGTAATATAAATTAAGATAATATTCTAAATGAAGACAAAGACCATGTTCTTGAAAATGAAAAAATAAAACGTGTTCCACCATTGAGCTTACTTAATTGCCGTCCATTAGGGCGGCTTTTAAGGAAGTCGGAAATAATTCCACGTAATATAAATTAAGATAATATTCTAAATGAAGACAAAGACCATGTTCTTGAAAATGAAAAAATAAAACGTGTTCCACCATTGAGCTTACTTAATTGCCGTCCATTAGGGCGGCTTTTAAGGAAGTTGGAAATAATTCCACGTAATATAAATTAAGATGATATTCTAAATGAAGACAAAGACCATGTTCTTGAAAATGAAAAATAAAACGTGTTCCACCATTGAGCTTACTTAACTGCCACCCTTTAGTGCGGCTTTTAAGGAAGTCGGAAATAATTCCCCGTAATATAAATTAAGATAATATTCTAAATGAAGACAAAGACCATGTTCTTGAAAATGAAAAAATAAAACGTGTTCCACCATTGAGCTTACTTAATTGCGGCCCATTAGGGCGGCTTTTAAGGAAGTCGGAAATAATTCCACGTAATATAAATTAAGATAATATTCTAAATGAAGACAAAGACCATGTTCTTGAAAATGAAAAAATAAAACGTGTTCACCATTGAGCTTAATTAATTGCCCATTAGGGCGGCTTTTAAGGAAGTCGGAAATAATTCCACGTAATATAAATTAAGATAATATTCTAAATGAAGACAAAGACCATGTTCTTGAAAATGAAAAATAAACCGTGTTCCACCATTGAGCTTAATTAATTGCCGTCCATTAGGCGGCTTTTAAGGAAGTTGGAAATAATTTCACGTAATATAAATTAAGATGATATTCTAAATGAAGACAAAGACCATGTTCTTGAAAATGAAAAAATAAAACGTGTTCCACCATTGAGCTTAATTAATTGCCGTCCATTAGGGCGGCTTTTAAGGAAGTTGGAAATAATTTCACGTAATATAAATAAAGATGATATTCTAAATTAAGACAAAGACCATGTTCTTGAAAATGAAAAAATAAAACGTGTTCCACCATTATGGAACATACTGTATTTTTGCTAGATTCTTCTTAGCATAAATATATTTGATGAATTACTTAGATCTTACTATAATTGAGATTATGTGACTGTCTGTAACTAAAGCTACGACATCTCCAACATCAAAATCCCCATAGTTATTTACGTCATATTTTCAATGATCATTAATTAGCCTCTTATTTATTAACAACATCTTTTTTAAAGTCTTCCTGAGTTATATTTGCCTCAGAAGAGCATATGTTATCGAAACGTTTAAAATCCGCAATGTGTGTAATATATTACTAAGAAATAAAGTTTACTTAGTATATGGTGGGGATAATTTCTATACTAGTTTTTATAAAACCGGGTTTAATAAATAATTACTTGGTGTTATTAATTTATTATGTTATTTTTAAAATTCTCAAACGTATTGAAAAATCCTATGGATATAAAAATCAATAGAAAATAAGATTAAAATAAGTGTATTTTTTATATGCGTTCTTGTTTAGTTTCCGTAGTCTTTGTTATTTGATATGGTATTTTATTATATTAAAATCTAAATACTTGCTCCCGTCGGGCGACGCGTACTTTTTGCTTGTATATTTAAAGTGCAAATGAGAAAAAAAACTTTATTCCCCGCAGTCCCAGTACCTATACAGTAGATATGGAAAGGGAATATAATATATTTTACCCACGTACACGGAGCAAATGCAACATTTTTCAGTTTTTAATCATGACTTATCAGATTACAACTTTATATGTTCTTGGCAAAAAATAGAACCCAATTCAGTTACTGTCGTTAACTTTGAAGGACATGACGTAACATGATCTTCCCAAAGAAACATACTCTAGTCTCTCTTAATTTTATAACAAGTGGGTATTTGGAATTGTATAATACTGAAGCGCGTGGGGTAATAGTTACCGCGGCAGAAAATAGACCCATTTGATAAACCAGTTCACATACCCCGGTAGCAATATCTCATCTATTAAATGCGATGTCAACGTACGCAATGTCAATGTTTACATTTCTCATAGCATGAAAGATATGCACCAAACTATTATTTAAGCTATATGTAAATAGTAGGGCGGACTGAGCTCTTTAACCTTGATTAAGCAACAAGTCTATCAAAAGGAAAACTCTGAATTCAAACCCATGAGCGTGAAATATACTATGAGCGAGAAAAATCTATAATGAAATATTCTATGAGCGAGAAAACATATAATGAAATATACTATAACATTATAGGTTTTTCTCACTCAGAGAATATCATTAGAGGTTTTTCTTGTTCATAGAATATTTCATTATAGATTTACCCGCTTATACAATATTATGTAATATCTTTTCCTCGCTCATAGAATATTTCATTATAGATTTTTCTCGCTCATAGAATATTTCATTATAGGTTTTTCTCGCTCATAGTATATTTCATGATAGGTTTTTCTCACTCATAGTATATTTCATTATAGGTTTTTCTCACTCATAGTATATTTCATGATACTTTTTTCTCACTCATAGTATATTTCATGATAGGTTTTCTTGCTCATAGTATATTTCATGATACGTTTTTCTCGCTCATAGTATATTTCATTATAGGTTTTTCTCGCTCATAGTATATTTCATGATAGGTCTTTCTCGCTCATAGTATATTTCATGATAGGTTTTCTCGCTCATAGTATATTTCATTATAGGTTTTTCTCGCTCATAGAATATTTCATTATAGTTTTTCTCGCTCATAGTATATTTCATGATAGGTTTTTCTCGCTCATAGAATATTTCATTATAGGTTTTTCTCGCTCATAGGTTTTCTCGCTCATAGTATATTTCATGATAGGTTTTTCTCGCTCATAGAATATTTCATTATAGGTTTTTCTCGCTCATAGTATATTTCATGATAGGTTTTTCTCACTCATAGTATATTTCATTATAGGTTTTCTCACTCTCACTCATAGTATATTTCATGATAGGTTTTTCGCTCATAGTATTTCATGATACGTTTTTCTCGCTCATAGTATATTTCATTATAGGTTTTTTCTCGCTCATAGTATATTTCATGATAGGTTTTCTCGCTCATAGTATATTTCATGATAGGTTTTTCTCGCTCATAGTTTTTCTCGCTCATAGAATATTTCATTATAGGTTTTTCTCGCTCTCGCTCATAGAATATTTCATTATAGGTTTTTCTCGCTCATAGAATATTTCATAATAGGTTTTTCTCGCTCAGAGAATATAACATTATAGGTTTTTCTCGCTCATAGAATATTTCATTATAGGTTTTTTCCCGCTCAGAGAATATCATTATAGGTTTTTCTCGCCCATAGAATATTACATTATAGGTTTTTCTCGCTCATAGAATATTTCATTATAGGTTTTTCTCGTTTTAGAATGTGATAAGCATACCCATGACCTCTTGGCTGATCAATATATTCCTTTGAATCTGATTAATTTTCTTGAGTTTTCAGCAATTAACGACAGAACTAATTAATGGAACTGCGAGACTTACTTGCTATCCAGTACACAACGATAGGACACCACTTTGACCCGACCCGTTCACCACTGGTGGGATGTGACTCAAGGCTGTAGAATACTTAGAGAGGTAACATACCCACCAATGAAACCACCTGTTGGCTATAGTTGCCGACCCCAAAGCTTCATAACTGGAACCTCGCCAGTAAATGCATTTCTACGTCGCACTCAGGACACGAACCTTTTGTTAAAAAAGTTACACACACACACACACACACACACACACACACACACATTATAATATATATATATATATATATATATATATATATATACTTTAAATTGAAATAGATCACTAAGTAGGACTGAGCGTATTCTAGTAGTTACCACCCCAAGCGGCGATTTAAAAAAGTTTTCCTTCTAGACTGGTTGTTTAACCAACGTTAAATAGCCCAGTCTGCCCTACTATTTATCCAAAGTTGGAGGGAAATAGTTGGATTCATAGCTTTCCAAAGGGTATTAGCGCTATGTGAACAATGACTTCGTCCAGGATTTGAACATAAACTGCAGATATGATGTCATTATATGAACTTTTCGGCTGATAAACTTTTCGGTCTAACCTTTTATATCACGTCATTCGTGATTCAGCCTCTTTTTCCCTTTTGGTGGCGTGAATCGTCATAAAACTTTTCTTTGACATATATAAAAGTGCCAGAATTTGCTCTTTGTGGCTATCATTTAGTAAGACATGAATTTTTTTTTTTATCCGGGCTGGGAGTGCCACGGCTAATTGTACCGAGAAACGCGAATCATCAGCTAATGTTACATAATCTATGCGGTTGCATAAGATTATTGCCAATCCTCTGTAATTCTGAGGGGATGACCCTTTTCATATCATGGGCGGGTCCTTCCATGGAAAATTACAGAAGCCCGCCAAATATGTGAAGTCACGTGGGACCTTTTTGAGTCCCCAGTTTTCAGTTAGACGTCAGGCAGAGAAGTCGGCCATTTTAGGTCCTGCCTAAACTGGAACTCACGCGCACTATGTTAGTTAGCAGATGTCTGGGTTGGGGATTGAAAATAAAGTAACATCAAAATAAATCGAAGTCTTGTGTTTATTATCTAAAAACTAACAATGACACAGGGCTTCTGATAGAGAGAAATCCCTAACAGAAAACCAGACCGAAGTCCCCAAGTCAACACCAGACGCAAGATCTTAGAAGATTCCAGACCAAGTCAAGATGATAGAAGAGATAGCAAAGACTATCAGAAACATACCAAGACGGCCAGCAGAAGAATAGATGTCCAAGTAATTGAAGAAGAAGAGGTATGCAACATTATAATTATTTAGTGCCAGTGAAGAAGGCGCTATGCAACACTAAAGGACGTTCTCTATTCTTGTTTTTTATTCTTTTGTTTTCTTACAGAACGTTCTGCTGTCCAGAAGGTCCACTCGTGAAAAGGTTATACTAACCAAAACAGGTAAGATTATTGTTGTTATTATTATTACTAGCAAAACTATGTGCCCCTGGGTGCAAGTATTTAAGTTCTAATTTGATAAAATATATTAAATTTGAAAGACTAACAAAACTAAATAAGAATGAATATAAAATATTACACTTATTTTAATGCTGTTTTAATTAATTTCTCTATAGAATTATATATAGGATTGCTTTTAACACGTCTGAGAATAATATGATAGTATTAGAAATCAGTTACAGCAAATAATTATGTACTAAACCCATTTTTTAAAATCATTATGCAAATTCTTATCACCGTATGTAAATATTTATTTCTTAGAGATATATAAAACATTTCCAGATTTTAAATGCATTAAAAATATGGGCAGTTTTGCAGCAAATCTGAATCAGCTAGACTTTAATAGAGACATCGTTAATGAATAGAATGGTAATTGAAATTAAATAATGATTATTTCATAATCGTGGAGAATATAAGTTGATAAACAAGGAAATCATGACGTCAGTGATAACGTAGTTTCGGTTACAGACAGTTACATAATCTTCATTATAATAAGATCACTATTATTATTGTTATAGTTATTACTATCATTATTAGTAATGTTAATATTATTACTATTATTACAATTATTTTGAGTTTTTTTAACATCAGCGTTAGATGATGGTATTTCACTGGTGTCTGAGTGAAAACAAAGTCTCCTCAGGTCTCCAGGACTCTTCTGAGTATTCTAGCCGATTGCAGCAGTGCAGTAGTCTGGGTGATCTCAATTCTTATTATTATTATTATTATTATTATTATTATTATTATTATTATTATAAACTACAACTTTTGATAGAAACTGTATTTAGTATCCATATAGATATGAAGTTCTGTTGGTATTTCAGAACTCATACGAACATCAAGTTAAATCGTTAATACACATGACCAACGAGCAATGTACACATCATGCATACTAACAAATGGAGTTTGATACGGGCATGAAATATCCAACTTGTATGATAAGTACTTACGTCAACAGGAGAATCATGTTGTTTAATAACCATAAAAAAACCCCAGTGATACCTTGATTTACGAGTTTAATTCATTTCGCACGTATATCAAATCAATTTTCCACATTAAAATAAACGGAAATGGCATTAATCCATTCTAGGACCCACCACAATCTTTTGTTACTTAAAAAAACACTGCATTGTATAAGAATATAATAAAATAGAATGTAAAGAAGTATATAAATAATATTTCTCTAAATGTTTGAGATGAGGCTTGATGATTAGTTATGATGATGCGTTATTCAGACTGTTGTCCTCATCTTCATTGTTATCTGTGCAACATTTCGGCCGATGTGCCCTCCCGCCTTCTTCAGGTATTTCTTGTCGGACTCGGGAACCTTCTTGTCGTAATCGGGAACCCTCTTGTCGTAATCAGGAGCCAGGTGTCCAATTGGACACATGGCTTAGTGGATAAAGGAGTTAGGTTAAGACAGTTCTAAGTGACAGTTATCTCTGGATTGCAGATTCAATCCTGGCCAAGGGAAGCAGTAACCTAGAATAATAATTAACACAGCTCAGCGCCTGTACCCCATCTATGGTTAGCGGAATGAGAACAAGATACCCCCGTGGATTGAATAAAGGGTTAAGTTCAAAGTTCCGTGATGGCTCCCGATTACGACAAGAAGAATCCCGATTACGACAAGAAGGTTCCCGAGTCCGAAAAGAAGGTTCCCAAGTCCGAAAAGAAATACCCGAAGGAGGCCGGAGGGCACATCGGTCGAAACGTTGTACAGATAATAATGAAGATGAGGACAATAGTCCGAATAACGCAGGTAATACTATATAGTGTAATATGTCTTAATGCTTATTTTTTTTTTATAAATACACTTTTTCTTTTTAGTAATAAATTTAGAAACCTAAATGTTTTTAGTGAACTTATTAACATTGGCGTATAGATATAAGAGCATGTATTTGAAGCTCGTCCTCAACACAAAGTGTAAAGCATTTGGATTCATACAAACAAAACAAAAAATCCCAGGCTATGTCTAAGGTCAAATTTTGGCAAGAATGAATAAACTGTGATTTATACATGAACGTGACAAGAGGAGATCTGAATGTGAGATTTTGAACTAACGACACCGTAGCTCGCTGTCCAATGTAAATAATCTGTTTAGTACGTGATAGGTCTTGTTTATTTAATATCTGCGTAGAAATAACGGCTTATAAAAATTGTCATGTGATTATATATATATATATATATATATATATATATATATATATATATATAGAGAGAGAGAGAGAGAGAGAGAGAGAGAGAGAGAGAGAGAGAGAGAGATAAAAGGATATGAAAACACACAATATGCTGTCAAAATGAAAATATTTCATATCATATTCATAGCTAACATTGAACAATATTTCGATTTATAAAAATCATCTTCAGAGCTTGTTTTTACTCCGGACTCATCAAGAGAGGAGCTGAAAATAATTTGTTCAATATTAGCTATGAATATGGTCTAAGATATTTTCATTTTAACAGTATATTGTGTGTTTTCATATCCTTTTATCTATACTTATACCGTCGGATTCATTTCCTTTCTCTTAACTTATATATATATATATATATATATATATATATATATATATATATATATATATATATATATAATATATTAATATTTTGAAAGCCAATACTATGCGTATGAAAAATAAAAACAAAAAGATGTTATTTTTGTCTTATCGATTTCGAAACATGAACTTCATCATCAGAGTTTATTTTCAGAAATGGACGTATTTATGTTTTTATTTGTGTGGTTATAATTTCTCTTCTTATTTCCTTTTCCTCTCCTTTTTTCTCTTTCTTCTTCTCCTCCTTTATATATATATATATATATATATATTATATATATATATAATATATATATATGTGTGTGTGTGTGTGTGTGTGTGTGTGAGTAAAATGGGGAAATTAATCCGACAGTATGTGGAGAATGTAGAACAAACACATGATGTTACAATGTATAGAAATTCATTAGTCGTAGTGTTGATATTTGAACATTTCGGTTTATAAAGAAACCTTCTTCGAGACAATATGAAACTAATCAAGGAGAATTATAAACCAATAAAAAAAATTTTGGATCAAAAATTTGCCTTGCGTCTTATACATCATAGGGGAAGTTTGAGACCTCCCGTAGGCCTAGGCTAATCTTCTCTGTGATGCTCACTTACCCAGCTTTTTAACTTTTTTTTAAAGCAACTTTTTTTTTATTGAATGAAACTTGTACATTTTTAAGGAAGAAAACATTTGCCATATGCTTTCGATCTGTTTGTATATAGAAAGTTCAAAGTTTGTTATCGACAGCCATATCCAACCCAAAACTTAACATTAGGTTGACATCACCTTTGATCTTTCTTATCAACAAGTGTTTTTAACCTTTAGATTCGGCAACTTATCGGGTATAACACAAGTTAAGTGTCAACGCAAGGGATAGCGTTTCACTTCTCAAGGTTAAGGTAGTCACCATCCTTAACTTCTCCACAAACCCTTTCTTCTTCTTCTTCTTCTTCTTCTTCTTCTAGCCATATCATCTGCACCTCTTCTGAGAGGTAAAATTCCTCCAATAGGGTCACTTGTTGGCCGTGGGTGTTTCTGTGTTTCTAGGATAACCCGACTGACGCCCGACATTATGTCAGACAAAAGCGTCTTCTTTTTCTTCTTCTTCTTCTTCTTCTTCTTCTTCTTCTTCTTCTTCTTCTTGTAAATAACATACAACTTTCGATTAAGTGTATTAACAATAAAGGATATTATGCACAAAATATTTGTTGAGTAAAAAAAGTGCTCAGCTACGAAGGTATTGTTGTACCCCGGTATGTATTTCTTTATTTTTCTTTACTCCTAGCATATATCTGATGTGTGTGTGTGAGTAATATTTAAATAGTCATTGTGTAGATTGTTATGGTGACATTGAACTATTATGCATAAGACCTTGAAAAGTATGAAAAAAGGCCTTCCTAGGGCAACGACGCCTTAATCACCTGGTGGTCGTGGGTGTCGACTTTTGATGCTTAAGGACAGAATCCTGGTGGCTGGGAAGTCCATGACATGGAACACTCCACTTTGGCCTTTTTAGGCTAGACGGTCGGCCGGAGACGCCTCTTCCGACCGTTCGGTTGGTCCCGTCATGCCCCAGCACCTAGCATATGATTGTTCCGACCCTGTTGCACTTATGGCAAACCCGAACCTATTTTGTCATATGTGTACCTAGAAGACGGTGGATGAGGATTTTACTGTCCTCGGTATGACGGTAAACTGAAGTAAACTAGTTCCGATTCTGGAGCTCTGGGGAGTGTGCAGTACTTCATCGCCTAACTTCCAGATCCACTCTGATCCGGAGCGGTAGTACCTGTTGGCGTCCCATCTGTGGATAAAACTGATGAAAATAAGTTTAAAAATGGGGAAAAATTGAATATCCGACAAGAATTAATAAAACAAAACGTCTTCAACATAATATAATTCAACTAGGACTGACATGCCAAAAAATCTTACCAACTAATCAGGCAACTACTACTACTACTACTAATAATAATAATAATAATAATAATAATAACAATAATAATAATAATAATAATCTGGAACTTTGAGGTACAGACGGATCATCTAATCTAAGGCAGAAGACCAAACCTAGCGTTAATTAACAACAAAAAGAGAACTTGTCATCTCGTGGATTTTGCCTTCCCGGTGGATCATCGAGTGAACATGAAGGAAAACGAAAAGACAGACAAATACTTGGATCTTGCCAGAGAACTGAAAAAAAAAAAAAACAATTGTGCATCATGTAGGTAAAGGTTGTACTAATTGTCATTGAGGCATTGGAATGGTTCAGATGGGTGTGAAAAAGAGTGTGGGTGAAGTGGAAAGCTGAGGAAGAATCGAAATCATCTTAACAACAGCATTGATAAGATCGGCTATAATAGTATATGTCTTTGAAATCTGAGAATACTTGCTGTGACTCAGACTTAACTGAAAGACCACCAACTACGGCTGATGTGGAAAACTCACAAGGAGTGCAATAACAAGACCACTGCAGAGGTCCACCGTCTTATTTTTAATGTCTGTTTGGGTGCTCCTACCACTCTCATTGTACAAGGGCAAAGGATTGGGGTCTGTCTGTAGTAATTATCAAGGTATAAGCCTTCTCGATGCTGTGATCAAGATGTTTGCTAAGCTCTTGTTTGACTGGCCCACTAAGTGAGTGGGTGTGTCCCTCGGTTATCCCAGAATTCCGAAGTTGTTTTAGATCCGGTCTTGGAACGATGGATATGATTCTTTCCGCCCGTCAACTTCAGAAGTGCATCAAAGAGCGTGTAGTACTGTATTAGGTCTTTGTGAATCTAACGAAAGCTTTTGAAGCAGTGAATAGGTATACTCTGTGGACAATTCTCATGAAAATTTAGGTGCCTACCGTAATTAGTTTCCATATCTGAACATCTGTATCAGGATGTTGTATACTGGCATCAAATTCTATATATGTTATATAGCGGCTTCTTCAAATTCACGCTGCTAAATCGGCGTACGTATCGTAGCGGATATCGTCACTAACCCAAAGCGATGTATGTTAGTAGTCAGCTACGACCGACTACTTGACTTCAATAATAACAGATACGTATGTACAAAGAGGACCCTTCTTTATTTTCTTCGGTGTGTGGATGGTGAAGGCACGGAGCTTACAATGAGTGCACGAGGGGTGGTTGCTAACGAGAGATGTGAAGTGTCCTTTTCCGCTGCCGGCTGGGGTCTGAGTCTGTCGGCTTGACCCTCTGGCTTTTTGTATTGACGACACGCCTACACATTTTTATCTGTTTGATCTGATAACGGACCTTTGTTATATATTTATTTTATCTTCACCCTGCTTCCTTGACCGGAAACCATCTCTCCCGCTTTCTCTTTTTTTCAAATATATATATTTTATCTTTCTCTTTGTCCCTCAGCCGGAAGTTCCATCTTCCGGGCGAGGACAATACAACAAGGACATGAAAGCACGCTTCCACTTCAACAGATCACTCGGAGCCAATAGCCA
>CM042147.1:77339112-77401612 GCA_023376005.1 Doryteuthis pealeii | reverse complement strand
CTAATATAAACTTGTTTATGGTTGGTTTCAGATCTGTATATGGGATTTTAGATTTGCTCATATTTGTCTGAAGTGCCTTTCTTGCGGCTTTGTCTGCCTTTTCATTTCCTTGGATACCAATGTGACTTGGTATCCAGAAGAATATAATGTTATTATTTTCAGAGAGGGTGTTTAGTTTGTTTAGGAGCTTCGTGATCAGAGGAGATGATGTGTTTTTGTTATGTAGGAGAAGGAAAAAAAACCGAATTCCAAACCTAAGCAATGCTAAACGAAGAATCTCTGGTGCACTTGTGATCCATACTTCTGTTATCAACGCATCCAAAATGTGAGACTGGTATTTCAATAGCCATCACCACTAGGATCATTGTTGTGTTCATTTGCTAAGCTTCGGCTTAATTGGTGGTCGACATAGATGAACGAATATTATCATATATACTGGCGGGACCGGTAGATATACCACAGTATGATAATTTAGTTATTACAACGTTTGATATGTTTACTTCAGAGCGATTGCTAAATAGTTCAATTTGTAACAATGCCTGTTGCCATTCAAAATATGACAATGATTTTCAACTATTTACCCTTATTTTAATCTAGAAGTGGCTACCCAGCGTTGCCTGGGTAAAGGTAGTCTCACAGATCCATTATTGTTGAATTGCGAGTTGGAACTTTGCAAGAAGACCCATTAGAATCCCTACGTAAAAAAGACTTTGCGTTGATCCAGACACTAAAAAGAAAAAAAATAATGCCTCCTATTCAAAATACTAAATACAAAAAAAAAAAAAAAAATCCATACTTTTCTAATTATCTTAAATCAAATCATTATTTTTGTTCAAAAATCAAGATGTAGTGATAGTGAATGTGTATATATATTTACTTTGTCATTAATTATCTTATTTTCTTAGTTTCCTCCGGACATACATTCATACAAATTATCCTTTATATATGTATAGACTACTCTACACTACTTATTAAGAATGATAGGTTGTTCCTATCGATTAGGTAACAATATGTTTTAAAGTAATAAAGCTAAAAAGTTTGGACAGATCTAATCCTATTATAATGGAGATTGTGTGTTTTTCTCTCTGTAACCGAAACTAAATCACTACTCAAGTCACAATTCCCTTAGTTATTGACGTCACATTCACCATGAATTTATTCTAATTTTAACCTCAATTATTAATAAAATTGTTTTACATTATTAATACCGTTAACCATATCTACATATTAATAACATGCTATTATATTTATATATACAACAAAATAGCGGTTTACAGTGTGAACGGGAAGGCTAATTTGCATATTGATATTTAAGATGTGATTTTAATAAATATCTGCTTAGTATTATTGATTTCTAATTGTTTGGTTTTATTTTAATGAATATAAACAAAAATCTCTTCAATTAATCTTAAAAGAAATCCATTAACAAGAAAAAATAACTGTCATTTTATTCTTTACTTCCTATTTTAACTAAATACTTAAATTAGAAAAAATAACAATGAAAGACGGGAGTGATGGAAGAGTAAGTTTCAGTTGTTCTATTTTTCGATTATACTCCCTCTGTTTCAAATGTTTTTATCTGCATTCTTATTTAGTTTCATTAGCCTTTCTAATTTAATACGATATTCTATTACATTAAAACTTAAATACTTGCACCCGGAGGGTGCATATATTTGCTAGTATTCCTAAAGTCTATAAATGAATTCACTTTCTGTGTTATAAGGAACATTTAAGCAAATAAATAAATAGATAAATATTTAAAGAGGCTTGTGTAATGGTTATCGTCGTATTAAATAAACAAGGCGAGAGGAGTTCAAATTATGGCCGTGGTTGTTTGCATTTTACATAGCGCTAATACCTTTGGGAAAGGTATGAATCCAACTATTATCCCTCCAGCTATGAGTAAATATTACGGCAGGCTGGGATCTTTAATTTTGGTTTGGCAACCATTCTAGGAGAAGGAAAACTCTGAATTCAAACCTGTTAATATATATATATATATATATATATATATATATATATATATATATATATATATATATATACTTTGTCGTTAATTGTTTTATTTTCGAAGTTTCCTCTGGACATACAGATGCACATAACTGCCCTTTATATATGTATAGATAGATTATAGATTCTATTGTTTCACACGTCACGAGATTTGATATGTTAACGACTGCAATGCTAGACATATGATATATTCCATTGTTAGGCTAATCACGAGTTTCTATAATGTTTATATGATCATAAAATTATACAATCTTCATCTGTTCCCGTGTATAAAGCTTAGCATATTATATGTTCTCTTGTTTCAGTGTTGACGAGATTTTATGTTTATGTGTTCCCGAATACAATATTATTAATTATATAGTTTCTTGCGCATTATATTTTCAACATTTTTTTGCATTATTTGCAGGTGTCGTCGGTGGACAACATTATACTCACGCAGGCGGCGGCAGTAATGTACTGTGTCTTCCTATGGACCCGACCTGGGGTAATTATACAGCTGCTGGTGAAGAAGCCCAGTATATATACGGTGGTGAATATCAAGTTGACACCCACGCTACTTTTTCTAAGACTGGATTATTCTCCAACGCCAAAAGCCAGGCTCTCCATGACCACAATGTCCCATGCGCAGTGTGCCAGACGCTGACACCAGCAACAATCATGATGCTACCAGCGCGTATGACCTGTTATTCGGGATGGACTCTTGAGTATTCAGGTTATCTTATGTCGTCTCATTATGGTCACTCCGGTAGAACTCCGTTCACATGCGTAGACATGTCTCCAGAAGCAGATCCGGCTGGTTATAGAAATGATGACGGTATATTGTTTTATTTTGTGCAAGGTGCTTGTGGTTCACTTCCTTGTCCACCCTATGTTCAAGGTAAAGAGCTAACATGTGCCGTATGCAGTCAAAGACACCGCTCGTACATGCATAAATTTAAGTTTGATAACGAAACAAAAGAATTAGTTGATATGTAATTCGTCCTTATCAAAGCGGTTTGGAAGATAAACATTATTAACCATTTTCCGACCAATCATTTATCAAATCTAGCTTAGTTTGGTAGAATTTCCAAAGAATTGGCCACCCTTTGAAAATCAAACTTATCGTCTGCGAGCCAAGAACTCTGACCATTATCGCGCGTGGAGTGCCCGACTTTTCTATTCTGAGTAAACTTATTTCTGAATGTTAACACGTTTATATTTCATTTTGAGTCTATCTATACAAGTTAAACTCTTCCATGAAATCATATACATTAGGATAGAGAAATTCTTATTCATATCTTGTTTTAGTCGTTTCCATGGTAACCGAACGCAATAAAGTTGACGAAAAATTGCAAATATATGTTTATTATCTGATGTAAAGTCTTATATTAACCTCACTTCTAACTCATCATCTGAGTCAAGAGTGAACTGTAATTAATGAATAATACCAATAAACATTAAATTAGAAACTAATCAATTCATATATAAAATACAATTTTCTGTATTTATCTATTTATGTTCGGTTAAAGCTACGAAAATAAAAACAATGTCAAAATAAATATATATACACATTCACAATCACTGGAAAAAAACTAAGAAAATTTAATTTATATTTATGAATATATTTCAAAATTAAAATTTACATAGAAATAAAATTGAATTCTGATTAGCAAGCTTTAACCGCTGTTAAACAAAATAAAATCAATATCTTGAATCAAAGTTTAGTGTTGTTTAAAACACCAAATAAAAAATATAGTAATAAATAGAAGATATTACACAATTTTTTCTGTATTTTAATCGTGAAATTTTCAATTACGTTTTTTTAATAACTTCAAGTAATTTTATGAAACAACCTGTTTTATAGAATATATTTTGTAGCATTTTGTTATATGTGATGTCATTCCCTCTACCCAAGTGACACCAAGTAGCCCGATTCTAGTAAGAAATACCGGAATTTTCTCTATGGATTAGAGCACAAGCATTAAATCTGTGGATTTACGCCTACATGACCTTGCCTGATCGTGTAGGTTTTTATAACCATTGCGAAATTTCCTGAACCCCCAAGTTATTATACCGTAATCAACTGTGCCTTCAATTTTCGCAGAACAAATGTTTTTCGGTTGCTTTTACGGCAGCCAGAATCCGCACAGAGCTGATGTAGTTTTTTGCTGGTCGGTCTACACTAATGGCCCAGTTTGAACTTTTAAAGCATAAATCCCCAAATTAAACTACGTTGCACGTTCATCAGTACGATTTTCGGATCAAATCACACACGGAGAGAAGCAATAACACAGTGGTGTCAGCGCACTAACTACCACAATACTAATAAACACAGCCGGTGCCTGATATTACTTGAATTACTTAGGTTACGTGATATATGCGACACAAACAAGCACGTATCAAAATATTGCAAATATTTTTTGAAGCTCGTCGCTTTTACATGGAAGCCAGCACACCATTAAATCTAATGAGGATTGTGGGATTTGCTGTGGTAGGTCTTCTGCACGGCCTCTAGAATCCGTAAAGAGCTAATTGATATAGGTTTTTGCTGGTCGGTCTACACCGGTGTGTCCCTGTGTAGGTGTCTACAGGAGAACGTGACTTCTGAGTTCGTCCTTACTTCTCCAGCAGTGTCCAGTATGTCTTGTTTGTCTCACTTGGATGGTTTGTGTAATAGTAGGCAGGTGACTGTACAATTTTTTTCTCGCGCAACATCCTCGTGTAATCCCCATCTAACATGTTCTCTAAGTGCTTTGTTAGCGTTCAAGTAGTGCAGCCGTACAGTAGCACTGGTACGGGTAGGGCATAGAAGAATTCACGCTTTATATTATTAGTAAGATCAGATGGATTATACGTCGAAAGCAATCCATGCCTTTCCTATGCGTGCATTCCCGTAACTTTAGTGGAATCATATTCAGGTATTTTCCTTATCCAGGATGACTAACTCCTCGCCTCGCTAAATGGGGACCACATTTTTGCAGTTATGCACTCCGTTCATTCTAAGCAACTTACAAAATGTGTTTCATTGTGCTTGACAATTGTTATCGCTTGTATAAAAATAATAAAAATATTCAGCTAATTTGATTTCTTTGGTTTGGTTTCTTTATTTAATGGCATATAAAACTTTATGGGTTATTTACTGCCAATTCCACCCTTGTAAGAGAACAGAAGTGGTAGTATTTAAGCCATTACTGAGGGAAGGAAATGGTTCATACATAAGTAATAGTAAGTAAATAAATAAATAAATATCTAGTTGGAACAACTAAAGAAAAATAATGTAAAGAAGATAATAATAATAATATAATAATAGAAGAAGGCGAAAGAAGTGGAACAGAAGAAGAATAAGAGTTGTGGTACTATCTAGCCCATAGTTGGGGAGATGAGAGAGTTCATACCTTTCTTACGGATATTAGTCTGAAAGTGAACGTAATACCGCGACTGGAGTTCGAACTCGCTCATTGCGATCTCGCCGTCTAACACGTTAGCAACTATGCCTCTTGATTTATTTTATTGGTTCTTTGATCCCACCCGCCCCCTCTATCTATCTATCTATCTATCTATCTATCTATCTATCTCTGGCGTTATGGTTATCGTCATATGAACACGGAAAGCCAAGTTCAAATTCTGGACGAGGCTGCTTGAGTATCATAGCATGCTTAATGGGAAAGCCATTAATATATCTCATCTCCTCCCCCACCCTAGCAATGGAATTATAGTTGGTTTGGTTTGGTTTGTTTGGTTTTACGGCATATCAACCTCTGTGGGTCATTTAATGCCAACAAAGTTGTGAAATAAATTCATTCTTAATGCATAATACAATTTTGTTAATAACTTCATGTTTTCCTGTTCAATCCATAGATGGGACCCTAGCAGGTACTACCAGAGTGGACCTGGGAGCAATAGTGATGAAGGGTTGCTCCACATTCCCCAAACCCCCAGAACTGGAACCTCACCATCAGATAGAGTTTAACGTCATTCCCAGGACAAGATGACCCTCAGCCACCGCTTTCTAGCACCCATATAATAAGAAGGATTGCGGTTTTGCCATAAGGACAATAGAGCTGGGGCAATCATATAGGTGCTAGGGCTTGACGTGACCAGCCGATTGATCAGAGGGGCCTCTCCGACCGCCCATCTACCCCAAGAAAAGCCTAAAGTGGAATATTGCAAGTCATGGACTACTCAGCCACCTGGGTTCTATCCTTAAGAATCACGGGTCGCCACCCACGGCAAACAGGTGGCCTCATTGGGGGGAGTCTTACCCCTCTGCAGAGGTGCAATCAGTGCATTCTAACGCCCCAGGCGACAGGGCGGGGAATTATAGTTGGGTAGACCGGGTTATGAAATAATCAACAGGAGATAAATATAAGGGAATTAAGTTAGGAGTAGAAAAGAAAAACATTTATGTTAATATATTGATGAAAAGATACGTATAAATACATTTGGTCAGCTTCGCAGAGTATGCAACAAAACAATAGGGAGAAAGATAAATATGTCGAGAGGTTACGTTTTTACTTTACTCGATCGTGATTCGGCTATTGTTCATTGTTTTTAGATTATTCTTTCACCTTCAGGGAATAAAAGCAACGTGTGTCTATTATCATCTCTGTGGTAATCTGATATTTTTCAAGTGGTCAGCTCATGAAACATATTCATCTTCAATCATCTCAGTGATTAGTCGATTATTCATTAGTCAACATTCTTCGATTATCATCTCTGTGATAATCGTCACCTTTGATTATCATCTCTGTGATAATCGTCATCTTTGATTATCATCTCTGTGATAATCGTCACCTTTGATTATCATTTCTGTGATAATCGTCATCTTTGATTATCATCTCTGTTATAATCGTCATCTTTGATTATCATCTCTGTGATAATCGTCATCTTTGATTATCATCTCTGTTATAATCGTCATCTTTGATTATCATCTCTGTAATCGTCATCTTTGATTATCATCTCTGTTATAATCGTCATTTTGATTATCATCGTCATCTTTGATTATCATTCTGTGATAATCGTCAATTATCATTTCTGTGATAATCGTCTTTGATTATCATCTCTGTTATAATCGTCATCTTTGATTATCATCTCTGTTATAATCGTCATCTTTGATTATCATTTCTGTTATAATGTGATATCGTCACCTTTGATTATCATCTCTGTTATAATCGTCATCTTTGATTATCATCTCTGTTATAATCGTCATCTTTGATTATCATTTCTGTGATAATCGTCATCTTTGATTATCATCTCTGTTATAATCGTCATCTTTGATTATCATCTCTGTTATAATCGTCATCTTTGATTATCATCTCTGTGATAATCGTCATCTTTGATTATCATCTCTGTTATAATCGTCACCTTTGATTATCATCTCTGTTATAATCGTCATCTTTGATTATCATCTCTGTTATAATCGTCATTTTGATTATCATCTCTGTGATAATCGTCATCTTTGATTATCATTTCTGTGATAATCGTCACTTTGATTATCATCTCTGATAATCGTCATCTTTGATTATCATCTCTGTTATAATCGTCATCATTTCATGATTATCATCTCTGTTATAATCGTCATCTTTGATTATCATTTCTGTGATAATCGTCATCTTTGATATCATCTCTGTATAATCGTCATCTTTGATTATCATTCTGTTATAATCGTCATCTTTGATTATCATCTCTGTTTATAATCGTCATCTTGTCAATCGTCTTTGATTATCATCATCGTCTTTGATTATCATTTCTGTGATAATCGTCTTTGATTATCATCTCTGTAATCGTCATCTTTGATTATCATCTCTGTTATAATCGTCATCTTTGATTATCATTTCTGTGATAATCGTCATCTTTGATTATATCTCTGTTATAATCGTCATTTTGATTATCATCAATCGTCATCTTTGATTATCATCTCTGTGATAATCGTCATCTTTGATTATCATCTCTGTATAATCGTCATCTTTGATTATCATCTCTGTTATAATCGTCATCTTTGATTATCATCTCTGTTATAATCGTCATCTTTGATTATCATTCATATAATCGTCATCTTTGATTATCATTTCTGTGATAATCGTCATCTTTGATTATCATTTCTGTGATAATCGTCATCTTTGATTATCATCTCTGTTATAATCGTCATCTTTGATTATCTCTGTTATAATCGTCATCTTTGATTATCATTTCTGTGATAATCGTCATCTTTGATTATCATTTCTGTGATAATCGTCATCTTGATTATCATTTCTGTGATAATCGTCATCTTTGATTATCATCTCTGTGATAATCGTCATCTTTGATTATCATCTCTGTTATAATCGTCATCTTTGATTATCATCTCTGTTATAATCGTCATCTTTGATTATCATCATAATCGTCATCTTTGATTATCAATCGTATCATTTCTGTGATAATCGTCATCTTTGATTATCATTTCTGTGATAATCGTCATCTTTGATTATCAATCATCTCTGTTATAATCGTCATCTTTGATTATCATCTCTGATCGTCATCTTTGATTATCATCTCTGTTAAAATCGTCATCTTTGATTATCATTTCTGTGATAATCGTCATCTTTGATTATCATTTCTGTGATAATCGTCATCTTTGATTATCATCTCTGTGATAATCGTCATCTTTGATTATCATCTCTGTTATAATCGTCATCTTTGATTATCATCTCTGTTATAATCGTCATCTTTGATTATCATCTCTGTTATAATCGTCATCTTTGATTATCATCTTAATCTCTGTGATAATCGTCATCTTTGATTATCATTTCTGTGATAATCGTCATCTTTGATTATCATCTCTGTGATAATCGTCATCTTTGATTATCATTTCTGTGATAATCGTCATCTTTGATTATCACATCATCTTTGATAATCGTCATCTTTGATTATCATTTCTGTGATAATCATCTTTGATTATCATTTCTGTGATAATCGTCATCTTTGATTATCATCTCTGTTATAATCGTCATCTTTGATTATCATTTCTGTGATAATCGTCATCTTGATTATCATTTCTGTGATAATCGTCATCTTTGATTATCATCATCGTCATCTTTGATTATCATCTCATAATCGTCATCTTTGATTATCATCTCTGTTATAATCGTCATCTTGATTATCATCTCTGTGATATCATCGTCATCTTTGATTATCATTTCTGTGATAATCGTCATCTTTGATTATCATCTCTGTTATAATCGTCATCTTTGATTATCATCTCTGATCGTCATCTTTGATTATCATTTCTGTGATAATCGTCATCTTTGATTATCATTTCTGTGATAATCGTCATCTTTGATATCATCATCTCTGTTATAATCGTCATCTTTGATTATCATCTCTGTTATAATCGTCATCTTTGATTATATTTCATCGTCATCTTTGATTATCATTTCTGTGATAATCGTCATCTTTGATTATCATCTGTGATAATCGTCATCTTTGATTATCATCTCTGTTATAATCGTCATCATCTCTGTTATAATCGTCATCTTTGATTATCATCTCTGATCGTCATCTTTGATTATCATTTCTGTGATAATCGTCATCTTTGAATCATTCATCTTTGATTATCATCTCTGTGATAATCGTCATCTCTGTGATAATCGTCATCTCTGTTATAATCGTCATCTTTGATTATCATCTCTGTTATAATCGTCATCAATCGTCATCTTTGATTATCATTTCTGTGATAATCGTCATCTTTGATTATCATTTCTGTGATAATCGTCATCTTTGTGATAATCGTCATCTTTGATTATCATCTCTGTTATAATCGTCATCTTGATTATCATCTCTGTTAAAATCGTCATCTTTGATTATCATTTCTGTGATAATCGTCATCTTTGATTATCATTTCTGTGATAATCGTCATCTTTGATTATCATTTCTGTGATAATCGTCACCTTTGATCGTCATCTTTGATTATCATCTCTGTTATAATCGTCATCTTTGTCATCGTCATCTAATCGTCATCTTTGATTATCATTTCTGTGTCATCTTTGATTATCATCTCGATCTTTGATTATCATCTTTGATTATCATCTCTGTTATAATCGTCATCTTTGATTATCATCTCTGTGATAATCGTCACCTTTGATTATCATCTCTGTTATAATCGTCATCTTTGATTATCATCTCTGTTATAATCGTCATCTTTGATTATCATCTCTGTTATAATCGTCATCTTTGATTATCATCTCTGTGATAATCCTCACCTTTGATTATCATTTCTCTGATAATAATTATCTTTGATTATCATTTTTCTGATAATCGTCATCTTTGATTATCATCTCTGTGATAATCCTCACCTTTGATTATCATTCTCTGATAATCGTCACCTTTGATTATCATTTCTCCGATAATAATTATCTTTGATTATCATTTCTGTGATAATAATTATCTTTGATTATCATTTCTGTGATAATCGTCATCTTTGATTATCATTTCTGTGATAATCGTAATCACTCATTATCATCTCAGTGGTAATCATTACCTTCTATTTACAAAAATCAGGTTCTTTCAATTATCATTCCTGTGATATTATTTGAGTCATTGGATAGCCTTCTTTAATGAGGAAGTTTTTGTTAGGAAGCATGTCTAATGCTCTATTCAGAAACGCTCTATTCTTCGTCCCATCCGATCCATCCGAGCGATTTCTGCAGACTGAAACATTTATATTATTGGCACCCGAGAACGGTTAATTGTCGCTTCTACCTTTCAGCCAATCAGCGACCGCGTTCTTTATACTTTTGGTTTCTGCTAAACATGTTGTAATCTGGATTCAACATATAGTAGGTCGCTGTACTGGTTTACTTATAAGCGTTGTATCATAGCAGTTGGGGTATGGACACTGATCTTCCCCCCTCTCTCTCTCTTTCTTTCTATACTTACACACATTCATGTGACAATATATGAATATTTATCCTAGTGGTAGCATTTGGCACATGTATGTGGCATCCAGAGAGGATCGAACTCGCTTTTAAGTTGCAACGGATTTGCGACACTAACTTTCTGAGTAAGATATGTATAAATATATATGTGTGTGTGAGAGAGGAGAGAAAAGGGAGAAAGAGGAGAAAGAGAGAGAGAGTGAGGAGAGAAAGGGGAGAGAGAGAAAGAGGAGAGAGAGAGAGAGAGAGAGAGAGAGAGAGAGAGAGAGAGAGAGAGAGAGAGAAGATACAATATATAAAATACATAGATAGAGAGATATGGAATAAATAAATTAATAAATTTTACTTAAATTTTTGTTGTTGCTGACATTAAATCCAGTAATAAAATTTTAGCAGGAGGTAGAAGGAGAGGGTTATATAGAAGTGTATGAAACGAATGTATATTTTTACACTTATGTTAAGGGTTCTTCCAACTAGATAGAGAATTAGGTTGGCATATGACACCCGACAAAATAAACGGAACAAAGAAAGAATTTGATTGGACAATGTTCCATTCAAGTATTTTTTTTTAAGTGTTTGTTTCAGCTATTCGTACGCAGTAGTGCCTACATCCCTATCCTATCCGTGGTTGTATTTCTTTAAGAAAATTCTCAGTTTGTTTGGGTGAAAACAAACCCAGACCAGCAGTCGTTTATAAACGCACCCAGGCTTTGCAAAGCAGTCATATAACCAAGGGATAAGCAAAGAGACTTTGTACAAGATGAAGCTTTTACAGCATACGTATGATTACGCCAAAAGAATGGCTCAAAGAGGAAATGTCCCGAACTTGGTGATGGGAATTGCTCTACTGATTCTTACAGTAACAGTTGTACATCAAACAACAAGACTACATCAATTGGAGAAAGGAACACTTAAGACGGTAAGTAAAAAAAAACAACTTTTTTCTATAATTGTTTCATTGATTTTAACGGCATTACAACCCGTCTAGGTTTATTTTATGTCGAGAGGTTAAGGAATCACGTATATTATATGTTCATATTTACATTCAATGTGTAGTTGTTTCTTAAGAGATTTTTTAAAAAAATGCACTTTCCTCCTCATCAAATTGAGTTTAGTGTCATCCACAGGAAACATTTGGAGAGGAGGATATAGTCAGCTTATTTTAAGTCCTACCAACACAGTGAAAACATTTCTAAGCAAAACTGCTTTTAAACATTAGATTAAATTTGTCCTTCTATCTTTTTCAAATCTTATACTGGCGCCCCGCTTAGTGTTTACTCTTCAAATTTTGACCTTTGTTTGTTCTTATTTCTTCTTACTCTCTTTCCCTCTATAATAGTGTACCATAATGATTATGCTACAATTTTAATTGTGTTCATCTGATTTCCCCCTCTCTCTCTCCCCCTCTCTCTCTCTCCCCTCTCTCTCTCTCTCTCTATATATATATATATATATATATATATATATATATATATTATATATATATATATATATATATATATATATATATATTTCTCTCTCTCTCTCTCTCTCTCTCTCTCTATATATATATATATATATATATATATATATATATATTTATATATATATATATTATATATATATATATATATATATATATATATATATATATATAAAGGGACGCGTAAAAGCATATGCATGTTGTAAAATAAATTGTTTTTACAACATGCATATGCTTTTACGCGTCCTTTTTAAATTCTGTACTGCGAATAAACTTTTCATATATATTTATATATATATTATATATATATATATTTATATATATATTATATTTATATATATATATATTTATATATATTTATATATATATATATATATATATATATATTATATATATATATATATATATATATATATATATATATAAGACCAAGTTTCAATAAAATCTACGCTCTATTTTTATCTGAGTTAAACATCTTTTTAACCCTTATTTTCCATGAGAAAAGCTTGATAAAACATAAGGGGATAAATCAATGGTATATTAAAAGATTAATTAAAAAAGACAACGAATAATTTTTTTATACCTTGGATTTAAATTTGCGAATAATTGAAATTAATTGCAAAATCCAGCGAAAGTCACCCATGAAATGAAAATAATTGTTTTTACTGAGAGTAAGAACCTACGTACTTCCAATTTTCTTTAAATCAAGTGGCAGCAGAAGAAATATCATTGAACTTGGTGGAGACCAGTAAAGTTCAATAAAATCCACAGTCTATTTTTCTCCAGGTTAAAAAATCTTTTTATTCTTTATTTTCCATAAGAAAAGTTAGATAAAAATATAATAAGGAGATAAATCATCGGTATATCAAAACATTAATTAGAAATTATTAAAAAACATTTTTATTATAACTTGGAAATATATTTGCGAATGTCGAAATTAATTGCGAAATTCAGCCAAAGTTACCCAAGATTGTTAATAATAAAATAATTGTTTATACTGACAATAAGGAACTACGTACATCAAATGTTCTTTAAATTAAGTGGCAACAGATGAATTATTGTTGAACTATTAAAAGGTAATCTTAAATACTAATGCAATACTTAAATGAAACATTCAATTTTGAGTTCTTCTGTAGTTTATTGTTGCCTATCACATATGGAATTATTATGCATCGCAAACTATTTGGACTGACTCCGAATGGTAAACCAAAAATGTTTTTAATCTTACCAATGAAATAGAAATAATTGTTTATACGGGAAGTAAGGAACTACGTACATCAAATGTTCTTTAAATTAAGTGGCAGCAGATGAATTATTATTGAACTTTTAAAAGGTAATCTTAAATACTAATGCAATTCTTAAATAAAGCGATCAATTTTGAATTCTTCTGTAGTTTTATATTTGCCTCGCAAACTATTTGTACTGACTCCGAATGGGAAAATCAAAAATGTTTTTAATCATGCTGTTTTGCTACAAGTTCCAAATAAACAAATTACATCATCGTTTTGATGAAAAGTGTTAACTTTTTAATAAAGATTAATATGTATTTAATGGCTGATGTGTCACATTTGAACTGATGATCGAATCAAGAGACCTCCAGAAGAATTTTTAAGGTAGTCGGAAATAACTCCACATCATATACATTAAAACATTATTTTAAATTCGGCCACGTCCTTGAAAATGAAAAAATAAAATGTCTTCCACCATTAAGGGACATACTGTACTTTTTCTAGATTCTTCTTCGCAGAAATATATCTATTAAATTACTTTATTTCCTAACTTAGAGAATTACATTTATATCTAGATCTTATTATAAAATTAGGAAACAAATGTGTGGACAATTCAAATACTGGTTTTGATAAATAATTACTTGGTGTTATTAATTTCTAATGTTTTTTGTTTTATTCTCAAATGTATTGAAACAATTGTATATATATATATATATATATATATATATATATATAAATAAGAATAAAATAAGTGCATTTTTTATATGCATTCTTTATTCTTTCTAATTTGATATGATATTGTATTACATTAAAATGAAAAAGAAAAAAAAATATTGATGTACCAGTGGATACATGAAATGTATACAATATATTTTACGTAGGTATATTTCAGTTTTAAATCATGGCTCATCAGATTACAAGTTTATATATTCTTAGTACAATTATAACCCAATTCAGTTACTGTCGTTAACTTTGAAGGACATGACGTAACACGATCTTCCCAAAGAAACATACTCTTGTCCAGTGGTTCCCAACCATTTTATTACCGTGCCTCACTTTTTTATCATAATAGTATTATTATGATAATTAGTTATTATGATTATTATTATGTTATTATTTTATCATGTTATTTTATTATTATTATGTTATTATTATTTTATTATTTATTATTATTATTATTTATTTTTATTTATTTATTTATTTATTTTATTATTTTATTTTTAAATTTTTAGTTATTAATATTTATTTTATTATTTTATTATTTACGAATTATTTATTATTAATTTATTTATTTATTTATTATTATTATTTATTATTATTATTATTATTTTATTATTATGTTATTATTATTATTATGATAATTAGTTATTATGATAATTAGTTATTATAACGACATGACGTAACACGATCTTCCCAAAGAAACATACTCTTGTCCAGTGGTTCCCAACCATTTTATTACCGTGCCTCACTTTTTTATCACAAATTTTTCATGTCCCCCTCCCGTTAATTGTTTAGTATGATATAACAAATCAGTTTTAAAGAAGTATAACATAAAAAATTGTATCTTTCAAATAAAACTAAAGGGTTTAACTTCAAATTTAATCAAATAAATCCATTTTATAATGTCTATAATTGCAGGGTAGGGCAACAGATGAAGAACTGCAAAGTTAGACAAGTCAAAAGCCGCGCATATAGATGGTGCCAGATGCACGATAACATTAGTGGGTGAACACTTGACTAGATTGCACAAGCTGTTGTACTCAACTAGGTTGTAATTTTATCCTATAAATTTATAATTTTTACCCATATAGTGTAAAATAAAAAAATATTGAAATTACTATATTTTTCATATTGCCTTCCCCCCACATTATTATTGCATTGCCTCCCGGTGGGGCATAGGCCCCGCGTTGGGAATCACTGCTTTAGTCTCTCTTAATTTAATAACAAGTGGGTATTTGGAACTATATAATTCTGAACTGTATAATACTGAAGTGCGTGGGGTAATGGTTACCGTCGCAGAAAATAGATGCGTTTGATAGACCAGTTCACATACCCCGGTAGCAATATCTCATCTATTAAAAGCGATATCAATGTACACAATTTTAATGTCTGCATTTCACTTAGCGCAAAATACCCGGGGACAGATATGCACCAACCTATTATTTCATCTATGTGTAAATAGTAGAGCGGACTGAGCTCTTTAACCTTGATTAAGAAACAAGTCTAGCAGAAGGAAAAATCTGAATTCAAACCTGTTGAAATGCGTTGAAAAAAATTAACCATTTGTTCATGCAGGGGGGATGGTAAACACAAACGCACGCATACACATAGACACACACAGACACACACACATACATATATATATATATATATATATATATATATATATATATATATATAAATATAAAAGATAGATACCGATATATATATATATATATATATTATATATATATATATATATATATCGGTATCTATCTTTTATTGTTTTGGTGAGGGGTCGCTTTGTCTTACGTACGGTAAAGTTTTGAAATAAATTCATTCTTAATAATAATAATGAAATTTATTGTGTACAGTGCTCAGATGCACCACAACTCATCAAAGTCTCATAACATATGTAAATATCGACCTTTTTAAATGAAATATACCCTTTCATGCAAAATAAATAGTGAGATATTAGATGCGTGCATATTTCGGACTCTCGTTATCTCTCTCTCTTTCTCTCTCTCTCTCTCACACACACACACACACACTCTCTCTCTCTCTCTCTCTCTATATATATATATATATATATATATATATATATATATATATATATATATATCGGTTTCTATCTTTCATTCTTTTGGTGAGGGGTTGCTTTGTTTTGAAATAAATTCATTCTTAATAATAATAATTAAATTTATTGTGTACAGTGCACCACAACTCATCAAAGTCTCATATCATACGTAAATATCGACTTTTTTAAATGCAATATACCCTTTCAAGTGAACGGCAGAGTATTTTATCAAAAATCCCAGAACTGAAGAACCATGTTTTTCAAAACTTCAAGAACTAGGTTAAATTATACCATGTGTTTTCACTGGCCAAGAGCTGTGCTATCTAATGAAATAGCGAAGTTTCTGGTTCTAGTGAATTTTAGACTGTACTAGCAAATATATGCACCCTCCGGGTGCTAGTATTTAATTTTTAATATAATAAAATATATTAAATTAGAAAGGCTGATTAAACTGAATAAGAATGCAGATAAAAAGATTTTGAACAGAGGGGGTATGATTGAAAAATAGAACAACTTTGGAACTAACTCTTCCATCATTTTACATTACTCCCGTCTGTCTTTGTTAAATTTTCCTAATTTAACTATTTAGTTAAGATAGAAAGTAAAGAATAATATTACAGTTATTTCTTCTTGTTAATGGATTTCTTTTAAGATTTATTCCTGAGATTTTTGCTCATATTCAATAAGATAAAACCAAACAATTAGAAATCAATAATCCTAAGCATATATTTATTAAAATCAAATTTTGAATATCAAAATGCAAATTAGCCTTACCATTCACACTGTAATCCGCTATTTTGTTGTATATATAAATACAATTGCATGTTATTAGTATGTAGATATGGTCGACAGTCTTAATGATGTAAAACAATTTTATTAATAATTGGGTTTTAAATTAAAAATAAAACCATGGAGAATGTGATGTAAATAACAAAGGGAATTGTGATTTGTATAGTAATATAGTTTCGGTTACAGACAGACAAACCCACAATCTCCATTATAATAAGATGAGATAGGCATTTAAGACTGCTTTTCACCACACCCGAAAAATTCATATTCAAAACTTTTCTTTGGCATATGTAAAAGTGCCAGAATTAGCGTTTTGGTATTATTTTTTCAGGTCAGTTAAATTTGAACCACGTATCTGCGAGAATCTATGTTATGCCTCAAAGATACGTGGTTCAAATTAACTGACCCGAAAAAAATGTAAAAGTTTTTAAATAAAATAACTAGTACATTATATTTTGTATTCATTAATATATCAAACACTGAAAATTTCATTAAAATCTGTTAATTCCCTAATTTTTGGTATTTTTTTTCCTTTCTTTCAGCGGGGTGACATACGATGGTGGAATTAAGGTCCGTTAAGTTCGATTTAACCCAAAAACGTGCTGAATCAGTTAGAAATGAATAGACTAGCAATTATCCCCTTCCTCCTTTAATGGGTCAGCAGTGCCAAGTATGTGTAGACACATTGCAAAAAGACTATTGATCTATACCCCTTGACAATCATTCAAAACACAGGAGAGATCCACACAGTATAATACAAAAGAGTTTCACATTGATACCTTTGTAAAAGTGCCAGAATTAGCGTTTTGGTACTATTATTTAGTGAAACATTAATTCTTTTTATCGTAGCTGGGAGTTCCACGGCTAATTGTACCGGGAAAAACGAACCAGCAGTTAAGCGACATATGCTATGTTCTTGTTATCTATTCTTTTCTTTTTCTTACAGAACCTTCTGCTGTCCAGAAGGTCCACTCGTACAAAGATTGAACTAACCAAGACAGGTAAGATTATTATTTCTATCCTTTCGAGTTTCCTAAGATCTCCAGGACTCTCTTCTGAGTATTCCAGCCGATCTCAACAATGCTGTAGCCTGGATGGTCTCGATTCTTCCTCTGATTTCCAGTTCATCCAGACTCTTTTCCAGACCCCTGGGGATCGTTTCAAGTGCCCCAAGTACAATTGGTACGACCTTCACCCTCATGTTCCACAGTTTTCTCAGTTCTCTGGCAAGGTCTAAGTATTTGTCAATCTTTTCGCTCTCTTTCATTCTACACTGTGATCGGCCAGGACGGCAAAATCCATGAGATGACAAGTCTTCTTCTTCTTGTCAATCAAAACTAGGTCTGGTCTCCGGGATTAGGTGATCCGTCTGTAGCTCAAAGTCCCAGAGAATTGTGTACGTCTCATTCTCCAGGACAGATTCAGGCTTGTGCATATACCATTTAGTTGAATGGTGAAAATTGAATTTCTTGCACAGTTCCCAATTATTATTATTATTATTATTATTATTATTATTATTATTATTATTATTATTATTATTTCACTCCTTTGTGTATTTAACACCAGCGTTAGCTGATGGTCTTTCACTGGAGATTGAGTTACCATAAGTCTCCTCATGTCTTATTTTTTTTATGAATACTCTTTTTCTTTGGCGTAGTAAATTTAGAAACTTAAATGTTTGTAATGAACTCATTCATATTAGCGTATTGATTTAAGCGTATCTGAAGCTCGCTCTCAACTCAAAGTGTAAAGCATTTGGATTTATAAACCAAAACAAAAAAAACCCAGATTACGTCTAAGGTTAAATTTTGTCAAGAAGGAATAAACGGTTATTCATACATGAACGTGACAAGAAGAGGACTGAATTTGATATTTTGAATTCACGACACTGTAGTTTACTGTCCAATGTAAACAATCTGTTTAGTACGTGATATGAAGTTTTATTTATTCAATCTCTTGGTAGAAATATGGCTTTATATCTACATACATCTCTCTCTCTCTCTCCTTCTATTTCTCTCATGTATGTATATCTATATATATAAAGGAATGTTGTGGTACGTGCGTTTCGTCTTTCATCTTAGAAAAGAGATATCGCACACACCTTAATATCTTATTATAATGGAGATTGTGTGTTTTTCTGTCTGTAACCGAAACTATATTACTACTCAAGTCACAATTTCCTTAGTTATTTACGGCACATTCTCCATGATTCTATTTCTATTTAAACCTCAATTAATAATAAAACCGTTTGACATTATTAATACTGTTGGCCTTACCTAAATACTAATAACATGCAATTGTATTTATATATACAACAAAATACCAGTTTTCAGAGTAAACGTAAAGCTAATTTGCATATTGATATTTAAAAAACTGATTTTAATAAAAATGTGCTTGGTATTATTGATTTCTAATTGTTTGGTTTTATCTTAATGAATATGAGTAAACATCTCTTCAATAAATCCTAAAAGAAATTCATTAACAAGAAGAAATAACAGTAATTTTATTCTTTACTTCCTATTTTAACTAAATAGTTAAATTAGGAAAATTTAGCATTGAAAAACGGAAGTGATGAAAGAGTAAGTTTCAGTTGTTCTATTTTCCGATTGTACCCCCTCCGTTTCAAATCTTTATCTTATTCTTAATTAGTTTCATTAGCCTTTCTGATTTAATCTAATATTTTATTACATTTAAACTTAAATACTTGCACCCGGAGGGTGCATATATTTGCTAGTATTTATAATTAAGTATCACATAACATTTTTTTGGTCTTTACTAATTAATCTATATAAGTCAATAATTAAACAAAATCAATCAATTTATAGGACTCTTCACAGTAAGGAAAAAAGTAAGCAAAAATTACGTTTGTCAAAGGATAATTTGCATAGGAACTGTCCCCCGCTTACAAGTTAAACAAAATCAATCAATTTATAGGACTCTTCACAGTAAGGAAAAAAGTAAGCAAAAATTACGTTTGTCAAAGGATAATTTGCATAGGAACTGTTTGCAACCAAGTTAAACAAAATCAATCAATTTATAGGACTCTTCACAGTAAAAGTAAAATTACGTTTGTCAAAGGATAATTTGCATAGGAACTGTCCCCGCTTACAAGTTAAACAAAATCAATCAATTTATAGGACTCTTCACAGTAAGGAAAAAAGTAAGCAAAAATTACGTTTGTCAAAGGATAATTTGCATAGGAACTGTCCCCCGCTTACAAGTTAAACAAAATCAATCAATTTATAGGACTCTTCACAGTAAGGAAAAAAGTAAGCAAAATTACGTTTGTCAAAGGATAATTTGCATAGGAACTGTCCCCCGCTTACAAGTTAAACAAAATCAATCAATTTATAGGACTCTTCACAGTAAGGAAAAAGTAAGCCGTTTGTCAAAGATAATTTGCATAGGAACTGTCCCCCGCTTACAAGTTAAACAAAATCAATCAATTTATAGGACTCTTCACAGTAAGGAAAAAAGTAAGCAAAAATTACGTTTGTCAAAGGATAATTTGCATAGGAACTGTCCCCCGCTTACAAGTTAAACAAAATCAATCAATTTATAGGACTCTTCACAGTAAGGAAAAAAGTAAGCAAAAATTACGTTTGTCAAAGGATAATTTGCATAGGAACTGTCCCCCGCTTACAAGTTAACAAAATCAATCAATTTATAGGACTCTTCACAGTAAGGAAAAAAGTAAGCAAAAATTACGTTTGTCAAAGGATAATTTGCATAGGAACTGTCCCCCGCTTACAAGTTAAACGAAAACATTTTTTATCGATAACCTTTTTTAGAACGAATACTTACATATTTCTTTAAGAATAAAATATATCCATTTTAATACGTGTAATTCGAAACTTTTTTTTAAAAAGAAACTATTCATAAAATAAAGAAATTTAAATTAATACACGAAATATTCCACCGAAAAATAAGCTGACGTTTGTTAATAGTTTCTTTGTTGCTTTTTGGTGTCAAAAAGGAAACAAATTAGACGGATACATTTCATCACTTTAGCAAATAATTAAGAAGTGAATTTTCGAATGTGTACAAAAACGTTTTTAGAAAAATAGACTTGTTTTAAAAACACACGAGGTTAGTTACCTTTTTAAAATATTCTCAATGTAATAAAAATAATTCCTGAAATAAGAGAATATTTTAATAGGTGAATTCTTAGCGTTATAAAAATAGGGGATATAAAAAAAGTCATATTTCTCTGAATGTTTGAGATGAGGCTTGACGATTAGTATTATCTGCGTTATTCGGACTATTGTCCTCATCTTAATTGTTATCTATACAACGTTTCGGCCGATATGCTCTCCGGCCTCCTTTGGGTATTTTTTGTCGGGCTCGGGAACCTTCTTTTTGGACTCGGGAACCTTCTTGTCGTAATCGGGATTAAGTAGGTTATCGAGTCCGAAAAAAAGGTTTCAGAGTCCGAGAAGGTTCCCAAGTCCGACAAGAAATACCTGAAGAAGGCTGGAGGGCATATCGGCCGAAACGTTGTACAGATAATAATGAAGATGAGGACAATAGTCCGAATAACGCAGATAATAATAATAAAAAATCATTCTTACTTAAAACGAATTCAACGCCAAAGCATTAATTATGAAAAGAAAACTTAAATTTTTTGCAGAAATAAAAAAAAAATCATGAAGATAAAAAAGAAATTGTATTAAGAAACATCTTATATTCTTAATTCATAGTTTTCTTTTTCATTTTATTTTTTAAAACCGGTAATAAAGAAAAGAAGTTAAACGAATACGTAACTCAACTGGCAATTAAGTAAAATTTAGAAAAATAAAATTGTTCCAAACCTCTCAGGATTTAAAAACATAATTGTGAGGTATTTACGCAGGTATGGGACATCCATGAGGATCGAACTCGCTATTCAACAATAATGAATATGTGAGACTACCATGCTAACAATTAAACCATATTGGAACGCCCTTTTCTTTGCCCAATCCGTTTATCACGGGTTGGATGTTGTAACATTATTTTAGGACTACTTCTTTACACGCCTCTGTACAACCCTGTAGCGTAGGAATACAAGTGAACGGTCACATAGGCATATATACAGAACAGTTCGAGCTTTAGCTGGCCATTGATGCATCGGTTAATACATATTGCTGTATACTCAGTAACGACAAATAAAAGTCACGAAGTGTCTGTCAATATTTTCAAGACACTCGCTAGTCGCGTGGATCCTGAGTGACCAGGCAATTGACTCTCAAAGAAAAAGAAATATTTCAGGGGAAAAAAATACAGGTTTTTCTTTCAACAAAATATTTAAAAAAATATTAGTCATTAAGACAATTTGTGAGTGATTAATAATTATTTTATTTTTATAAAAAATAATTATTATTTACTTTGTTTTTTTGTTTTTTTAAACAGACGGGTGCAAACGCACAAAAGTACATGAACAGTTAAAAAAAATACCTTCTTTTTCGTTAAAATATAAGTTGCTCTTTTTCTTATTATTTCCCTTTGTTTTTTTTTTCTTATTTATTTAAATCAAATATAAGTTCCTTTTTTCTCTTTTAAAATCCGTTTTCAAACAATTACTTCTTTTGTTTTCTTTCCCTTTTCAATTAATTCATTTTTTTTTCTTCAAATATCTCTGATCTCTACAAACTTTTTCTGATTTCACAAATCCGTTTCCAATCACAATCCCTTTTCGTATTTCTTTCCTTCCCTTATTAATTCAGTTTTCTCTCAACAAATCTCCTTCTCCGGTTTCAACCGTCACTTCCAAAAACCCGTTCTCAACTGTCTCATCTGTCTCTCTTCTCGTGTCCGTCCGTTTCTCCGAAATCTCCTGTCCCTAAACTAAACTGCCGTCTCTAAACTAAAAAACCGTCTGTTTCTCTCCCGTCTGTCCGTCTCAATTTCTTTTTTCGCGCGTCTTTTTTAAATCCAAACAAACCTAAGGGAATTAACCCCTTTTTTCTGCCAAGGGCAGCAACTCTTAACTTTGTCTCCATTACTTAAATTTTTATACTTTTTTCCTTTTCTTTTCTAACAAATAGACACTCCCCCTTGCTATTATTAAATGATATTCTGATAAATCTCAGGATATCATGACAATACATTCATGAAACAACGCCTTTGTTGTATCTAACATTGTAACAATACATCACTTCAAAGATGTGACACAGGGTAGCAAGTATGGAGCGTACAGCTAGTATCGAACTCGGACCGGCGAAAAGAGCTTGCTGACCATTACACTACAATGGGACATTTCCAACCCATCCTTTGGGACAGGGGTCCAGTGTGCTTCGGCCACTGGACCGGTCATGTTAAATTAATAGCGTCGATCCCAGGAGGCTATCCCCCAGGCAACACCTGCCCCCTTGAATTAAAGGGACAGGGCTGGGTTTATTGCCCAGTGCCTGAGGCCCACTTGAGGGGGAATGCCGAAGGGATCGACGCAATTTTTGTTCTTTCCTACCCATGAGCTTCGGCTTGTGGGTAGGCCCACATTAAAACGAGGCCTTGTGCCCAGCCCATACAAGTGGGGTATGAGGCAAATACCCATTACACCACAATGGGACGCTTCTCTTTATGATTCGATTCAAAGACGCAAGTATGGGGCATGCAGTGAAGGACAAACTGACTATTCAGTAGTAATGGATCAAACCAAGGACTGCCTTTTCTTATTCTTAAAAAAAGAAACAAAAACATTATTTTAAATTTAAAACCAAAAACAAAATGTAACACGAATAATTATATTTAAAACAAATTCTTAGCTTCTTTTTATTGATACATTTTAGTAAGGTACAAAAGAGAATGACTTAAACGAATACATTTTCTACTGTTGTAACTCAATGGGCAGGGAACAACTAGCCTTTAGAAAAATAAAATTGTTTCAAACCACTCACGAGTTTAAGGTTACATTAAAAAAAATAATATCTTAAATGTAAACAAAAAAGTCCTAAAATAAAAAGATATAAAAATTCCTAACGTCATTTCTCATTAGAATAAATTTCTCTTTCCCCTCTTTACTGATTAAATGAAATAATTCAATAATTCAAAAATCCTTAGATTTTCTTCATAATTAAGTATGGAAACTAATCTTTAGAAAAATAAAACTGTTTCAAACCATTCACGAGTTTAGGGTTACATTTCTTTTCACATCATAATTTGAACGTAGGTAATTACCCGACGCGTTCATCACGGGTAGAATGTAACCCAAGATCGTAAGTATAGGGCACCCAGCGAGGTTCGAACTCGCTATTCAATATTAATAGATCTGAGAGCAGCATGCTATCTATTACGCCATGATGTGATTTCTTTCCTAAAATACCCAACACTGTTTATCACATGTTTGGCACCAGTTTGCAAGTATGTGGCATCCAGCAAGAACTGAAATCACTATTCAGTAGTAATTGATCTACGAGACTACGTTGCTAATCATTACACAACGATGGGACGTCCTTTTTTTACCCATCCCATAGGATGTGACACAGTCGCAAGTATGGGGCATCCAGCGTGTGTATAACTTGCTATTCAGCATTAATAGAACGACAAGACAAGCCTGCTAACTATCACACCACGATAGCACTTCCTTTTCTTAACCCGACCGTTCATCACAGTTAGAATATGACAAAAGATCACTTGTAAAAGGCATCTAGCGATTATTGCACATGTTATTTAGTAGTAGTTGTGAGACTAACTTGCATGCCATTACACCACAATAGGACGCCTTTAACATTAAAAATGTATACAACAAAATGAGACTATTCCTAAAATAAACGAATATTATAATACATGAAATTTTAGCTTAGTTAATCGTTAAATATACTAGCAAATATATGCACCCTCCAGGTGCAAGTATTTAAGTTTTAATATAATAAAATATCATGTTAAATTAGAAAGGCTAATGAAACTGAATAAGAATTCAGATAAAATATTTTGAACAGAGGGGGTATAATTGGAAAATAGAACAACTTTGAAACTAACTCTTCCATCATTTTCCATTACTCCCGTCTTTCAGTGGTAAATTTTCCTAATTTAACTATTTAGTTAAAATAGGAGGTAAAGAATGATATTACAGTTATTTCTTCTTGTTAATCGATTTCTTTTAAGATTTACCCTGAGATTTTTGCTCATATTCAATAAGATAAAACCAAACAATTAGAAATCAATAATACTAAACATATATTTATTAAAATAAATTTTTAAGATCAATATGCAAATTAGCCTTCCCATTCACACTGTGAACCGCTATTTTGTTGTGTATATAAATACAATTGCATGTTATTAGTATGTAGATATGGTTAACAGTCTTAATGATGTAAAACAATTTTACTAATAATTGAGGTTTAAATAAAAAAAATAAAATCATGGAGAATGTGGTGTAAATAATAAAGGGAATTGTGACTTGTATAGTAACATAGTTTTGGTTACATAGAGACAAGCCCACAATCTCCATTATAATTAGATAATAGGCGAAATTTGCATCCTCAAAAAAAAAAAAAAAAAAAAAAAAAAGAAGAAAAATGTTGTTTGGTTGGATTTTAAAAGATGTCAACCTTTGAGTTAATTTACGCCGGAGTCGTATTATTGAATTATTATTGGGTATTCAACATTTTTTAACTCAATATTTAAACACGTTTTTTTAAAACTCATTTATGATTTATTTAACCGATATATGGGACTCAAAACGGTATTACCTCTCCGGGTCATAGTGTATTAAATATGTATAAACATTTTCCTCTTATTGTTCTCTTTTTCTCACCCCACCCCCCGGTGTTCCTGAATGTTCTTTTTAGTACGGCCATTGACCGAGTACTTTTAATAGTATAATATATATATATATATATATATATATATATATATATATATATATAAATATGAAGGTAAAAATGGATATTAAATCCGACAATATGTAAGAAAGTTTTATAGAAAAACAACAAGATGTTAAAAATTTTTGCTGACAGATATCTGTTTCGACATTATGAATATGTCTTTATCAAAGCAACATTGTAAGCGGAAAAATGAAATAAATATATCATTAATCACGAGGCACAGAACGCTCTCGATCAGTACAGGAATTTTTTAAAAAATTTAAAAAATACATATTTGTTGTTAAAAATAAAATAAATTTTATTTTTAAAATGTTTAAGCATTTTTATCATAAAAAGCTCAAAAGAGTTTGTAGTAAAAATGTATATGAATATCAAAAAATATGAATATGAATATCAATATATATATATATATATATATATATATATATATACCCAAAGAGGAGTTTAGCATGTCATAGATCGATCAGTTAGCAGGATTGTATCCTTAAGCATTGCGGGTCGAAACCCAGGGATAATAGGCGTCCCTACTGAGGAAATATTACCCTTCTACAGAGGTGCAGTCGGTATATTATACAGAACCAGCCGACAGGATGGCGGTGTGCAGGAGACTTATCTATGGTGACTATAGGAGATTTGCGGCAAGGCAGTACGAGCATCTTGATGCGTTGCTTGCACATGTCGAAAATCCTGGACACATTTCCCACATCTAAGTTTGACCATATATGTGGTGGATGTAGCCGTGCTTGTCAGTCGAAAGTTGGTCTTCTCAGTCATGTGCCGTCCTATGTTGCGAATCGCACGAAATACATGTGTACACGATCGGAATCTAGGGGGCTCGCGTGTCATTTATGCAGCCGGACGTGTAAAAATAAATCGGACTTCTGAGAAATTTGCATGCTCACAATCGAACTACTAGTAGAAATTGATTTTTTCTGTAAAGAAGTGATAATCATCCCAATCCAAACTTAGATCTCTATCTCTCTCTCTCTCTCTCTCTATATATATATATATATATATATATATATATATATATATATATAAAGAAAATTTGAAAAAACAAGTGTTCCGAAAATGGGATGAATTTATTCATCCCATTTTCGGAACACTTGTTTTTTCAAATTTTCTTTATATTGTCGGATTTAATTTCCATATTTACTCCCATATATATATATATATATATATATATATATATATATATATATATTTGTTTTGTGCTGTCAGTGAAAGTTAATTTAAGTCACCCCTAGAAAGCTCTACCGGTTTTTGGGAACATATATATATATATATATATATATATATATATATGTGTGTTCCCAAAAACCGGCAGAGCTTTCTAGGGGTGACTTAAATTAACTTTCACTGACAGCACAAAACAATGATCGTTTATTGTTTACAGACTGGTTCTCTCTGGTGATCGTAGAATATATAAACAAATATATGTATTTAATAGTTTAAACACTGCCCCTTAACGGCAGCTGTCAAGGTAGTTGTAGTTGCTGTGTCTAGCCACACTGAAGAGGCACGAAACGTCAAAACACGGTGTCTGTGGATGACTCACACACACACACACACACACACACACACACACACACATATATATATATATATATATATATATATATATATATAATGCATTTCTCGTAATTTATTAATTAAGTGATAGGTCGTACGTTGATCTAAGTTCTGATAGTGTAATAAGAGAATCAACGACGCTTGGTGACTGTCAGTTTCTCGTCTCAGACCAAGAGACCTTTAGACTTGTTTGTAGGAAGACACCCACACCCACATACACATACAGAGACAGACAGACAGACAGATAGACAGACACATACACACACAAACACACACACACATACACACATACAGAATCTCACTCTCTTTCTTGTTATGGGTACAAGGAGAAAAAATTATATATTTCATAAAAAAGTAAGTCCGCAAAATAGATTATGTTTTTTTAAATTTTATTATTATTTTACATTAGCGACACGTGTTTCAGATCTTCTGATATCATTTTTCATCGTTAATTAACCACATTATATAGTTACCGTGCTTTGTTGATTTTGATGTCCTCAATTCACTTTAATCTTTCCCTTTCCTCTTATATAATAAATCACACACAAATACACACACACACGCGCGTATATATATATATATATATATATATATATATATATATATATATATATATAGTCGGATCTTAAGCCTGAAGAGCACTTAGCGAAACTTTTAGTAGGTTTATCTGACTCATTAGGTTTATCTTTATTATTGACTCTACTTAGGTATTGAGCAGTTTTTACTTATTAGCTTTAGTTTCCTGTCGGTTTTGTATGAATACATATATTTTATCACCGCGAGGAATTACCAACAAGTTTGGTATATTATATATATATATATATATATATATATATATATATATATATGTGTGTGTGTGTGTGTGTGTGTGTGTGTGTAGCATTTGAATAATTATTGCGTCATTGTAGTTATTGTGTAGATTATTATGGTGACATAGACTTGTTATGCTAAACACAAAAACATACACACACATGCACATACACACACACAAAATATATATATATATATATATATATATATATATATATATATATATATATATATATGAGTGTGTGTGTGTAGCCACACTGATGAGAAGCAAACCTCGAAACACGTGTCTGTGGATAACTTATATATATATATATATAAGTAAAGTTGTTGGGGTGGCCTAAAATCGGTATCAGTCAATCAGCGAGGGAGTCTATCTCGTTTCCACTAGCGTGAATAGGTATATATGTATATCATTTTCTTCTTTTGCAGATGTTGCTACTGGCGCTATTTATACAAGATGGGGACGTACGACATGTCCATCAAAACTGTCGAAACTTGTTTACCAAGGTATGTATTAACTCTTAATTTGAAGTTAATTTTCTTGTTTAAATCATGGATGCAAGCTTTGCGTAACGGTTATCGTTGTCATGAAATGGACTCGACTAGTTGAGTTCAAATAAATCGAATATATTTACACTTCACTTTATGCTAATCGAAAAGGTATGAATCATTCTCCCAGTTATCTACTGATATAAAGTATATCAGACTGGCTCCCTTAGCTTTTCTAAGGCAACCAGTCTAGGAGAAGTAAAAAAAACCGAATTCCAAACCTAAGATAGATATGAATAGATAAATAGATAGATAGGAATAGATAGATAGATGGATGGATAGATAGATATGAATATACAGATAGATAGATATGAATAGATAGATAGATAGATATGAATATATATATAGATAGATATGAATAGATAGATAGATGTGAATAGATAGATAGATAGATATGAATAGATAGATAGAGAGATAGATATAGATAGAGAGATAGATATAGATAGAGAGATAGATAGATATGAATAGATACATATATATGAATAGATATATATGAATATATATATATATATAGATATGAATATATATATATATATATATATATATATATATATATATATATATATAAGATTTTTGGATGTTTGTTAATTTTAGAAACGTTGCTGAATAAAGTATATATTAAATTTTTACTTGAAGGCACTTACAACGCATGTATCGCATAAAATTCGATACTTTTTTCTTATAGAAAATGAACTTGACAAGTGTAATCCCAGCAAAGGATGGCTCGATGTGTAGAATACCGTACAGACTGTTTCGACTTTATTAAGTCTCATCAGCGGTATATACTAACGATTTCCCTCCGACAGAAATCGAAACCGGGACTTCAGCAGACACAGTGAAACACTAGTGAAACACTATATCCCCTCGGCCACAGTACACATCCTAGCGAAATTAAGCTTGTCAAATGATACTACACGCCTCTACCATAATAGGTAAGGGGGCGTTTTTGAGAGAATAATAACCACAAACAGACCGTATGCCCTTCGGCGAAGTGAATAAGATTTTTGGATGTTTGTTTAAGTATCGAATTTTATGCGATACATGCGTTGTAAGTGCCTTCAAGTAAAAATTTAATATATATATATATATATATATATATATATATATATATATTATATATATATATATATATATGAATAGATAGGTAGATAGATAGATAGATATGAACAGATAGATAGATACATAACTTCTTCCTGCTGTTCTATTTTAGTCCATCAACAAAATGACCCATGAAAATTGCATCATTCCACAGAGTTGTTGGAAAACTATCTGTCTATCTAAATTAGAGAAAACTAAATTAAACTATCTATCTATCTAAATTAATTAAAATATCTTAAAATTAATTAAACTATCTATCTATCTAATTGGAGAATCTCTGGTGCAATTGTACACCATACTTCTGTTATCAGCTCATCCAAAATGTGTCACTGGTCTTTCAACAGCCATCACCACTAGGATCATTGTGCTGTTCATTTGCTAAGCTTCGGCTTAGTTGGTGGTCGACATAGAATTGATGAACGAATATTATATATATATATATATAAATGGACTTTCCCGTCGATTTTCGACGTATAAGGATTCATACACACAATTAACTCCCACACAGGGATTTGTTTATAGTGGTGAAGGCTTGTGTTGGACCATCCACACTTTTTGGCACAGTCGATAGGAAAGAATTGGTGCATCAAAGGTTGCCACAAACCCAATCAACGACCGACCTCAGGAATTTTGAATTCAGAGTTATCCCTCTTCTAGACTGGTTACCTACCCAAGGCTGAAGAGCCCAGTCTGCCCTACTATTTAACCCATAGCTGGAGGGAGAATATATGGATTCATACCTTTCCCAAGGGTATTAGCGCTATGTGAAATGCCAACAGCTTCGTCTAGGAATTGAACTCTAATCGACGAGTCCATTTTCCACGACTCTAACCACTAGCCCAGGCGCCTCCATATATATATATTCTTTTCATTTAGACAATTACTAGGGTCTATCTTCTCTGACAAAAACTCACTGAAAAGAGCCTATGACCAATCCCCAACGGCATTTTATTGGCTCTCTGTTCCCGGGTATCTATCAGTCTTATCAGCTCATGATAGTCCTTTTATTGTCATATTATGAATTTTATTGTTTGACTGTTCACGAGATACAATAAATCTGATCTGTACGCGACTCAAATGCTGGTTATATTACTGTGATATTATAGATTCCATAGTTTGACGAGATTCTATAACGCCTATGCGTCATTGACATTCCATATTATTTAAGTGTTAAAGACTTCAACGCTATTATATATTCCATTGTTTGATTCTGGACATACAGATTCACACAACTGTCCTTTATATATTACTAGCAAATATATGCACCCTCCGGGTGCAAGTATTTAAGTTTTAATGTAATAAAATATTGTATTAAATTAGAAAGGCTAATGAAACTAAATAAGAATACAGATAAAAAGATTTAAAACAGAGGGAGTATAATAAAAGATTTGAAACAGAGGGAGTATAATAAAAAATGGAACAACTGAAATTTACTCTTCCATCACTCTCGTCTTTCATTGTTATTTTTTCTAATTTAAGTATTTAGTTAAAAGAGGAAGTAAAGAATAAAATGACAGTTATTTTTTCTTGTTAATGGATTTCATTTAAGATTCATTGAAGAGATTTTTGCTTATATTCATTAAAATAAAACTAAACAGTTGGAAATCAATGATACTAAGCACATATTTATTAAATTCGATTTTTTAATATTAATATGCAAATTAGCCTTCCCATTCACACTGTAAACCGCTATTTTGTTGTATATATAAATATAATTGCATATTGTCAGTATGTAGACATAGTTAACAGTATTAATAATGTAAGACAATTTTATTAATAATTGAGGTTTAGATAAAAATAAAATCATGGAGAATGTGATGTAAATAACTATATGAATTGTGAGTTGAGTAGGAATATAGTTTCGGTTACAGACAGAAAAACACACAATCTCCATTATAATAAGATATTATGAATTCTATTAGTATTATCTGCGTTATTCGGACTATTGTAAGATTTCGTTTCGACTATTTGTTTAACGGCATATCCTCTTCTTATGTGTTATCTAATGGCGAAATTTGATTCAGTTGTAAATATTTGTAATCATAACTGTGTATACCAGCGAAAATATACGCCCACCGGTTTAAATTTAATGAAATATATTAAATTAGAAAGTAAAATAATTACGAATAAGAGTCTCCGTGGTGTAGTGGCTAACGTGCTGGACTACGATATCGTAGTAATCGGGTTCTAACCCCAGTCACACTATTATGTTTACTTTCGAACTAATACCTTTGAAATGGTATTAATCCCTTATCCCCCGGACTATGAGTTAAGTAGTACGACTAATATCCGTATGCAAGGATGGCTTCGACATAAAGTAACCCACAAAGGTTTATATGCCATTAAACAACGATACAAAACCACATAGTAAAAAGACAAGTAAGGCGTATTTGTTTAACGGCATATCAACTTATTATGTGATATTTAATGCCGAAATTTGATTCATTAATAAATTAATTAGAAATAGTATATAATCGGTACGGACCCCATATAATCAGTCAATGGAATAGGGAACTTTCTTGTCGTATTCGGGAGCCATCACGAAACTTTGAATCTAACCCTTTATTTATTCCATTGACTGATTATATCGGGTCCGTACCGATTATATACTATTTCTCTGAATGTTTGAGATGTTCAAAGTTCCGTGATGGCTCCCGAATACGAGAAGAAAGTTCCTGAGTTCGAAAAGAAGGTTCCCGAGTCCGAGAAGGTTCCCGAGTCTGACAAGAAATACCTGAAGAAGGCCGGAGGGTATATCGGCCGAAACGTTGTACAAATAACGATGAGGATGGGGACAATAATCCGAATAACGCAGATAATACTAATCTTCAAGCCTCATCTCAAACATTCAGAGAAATGAATTTTATTGTTTGACTGTTCACGAGATACAATAAATCTGATCTGTACGCGACTCAAATGCTGGTTATATTACTGTGATATTATAGATTCCATAGATTGACGAGATTCTATAACGCCTATGCGTCATTGACATTCCATAATATTTAAGTGTTAAAGACTTCAACGTTATTATATATTCCATTGTTTGATTCTGGACATACAGATTCACACAACTGTCCTTTATATACGTATAGATAGATTCTAGATTCTATTGTTTCACAGGTCACGAGATTTGATTTGTTAACGACTGCAATGCTATATATATGATATATTCCATTGTTAGGCTAATCACGAGTTTCTATAATGTTTATATGATCATAAAATCCTATAATTTTCGTCTGTTCCCGTGTATAAAGATTAGCATATTATAGATTCTCTTGTTCTACTGTTGACGTGCTTTTATGTTTGTGTGTTCCCGAATACAATGTTATTAATTATATTATTAATTACTAGCAAATATATGCACCCTCCGGGTGCAAGTATTTAAGTTTTAATGTAATGAAATATCGTATTAAATTAGAAACGCTGATGAAACTAAATAAGAATGCAGATAAAAAGATTTGAAACAGAGGAGGGTATAATAGAAAAATAGAACAACTGAAATTTACTCTTCCATCACTCTCGTCTTTCATTGTTATTTTTTCTAATTTAAGTATTTAGTTAAAAGAGGAAGTAAAGAATAAAATGACACTTATCTTTTCTTGTTAATGGATTTCATTTAAGATTAATTGAAGAGATTTTTGCTAATATTCTTTAAAATAAAACCAAACAGTTAGAAACCAATAACACTAAGCATATATTTATTAAAATTACATTTTTAATATCAATATGCAAATTAGGCTTCCCGTTCACACTGTAAACCGCTATTTTGTTGTATATATAAATACAATTGCATGTTATTATTATGTAGATATGGTTAACAGTATAAATAATGTAAAACAATTTTATTAATAATTGAGGTTAAAATAAGGATAAATTCATGGTGAGTGTGACGTCAATTACTAAAGGAATTGTTACTTGAGTAGTGATTTAGTTTCGGTTACAGACAGAAAAACACACAATCTCCATTATAATAAGATATAGTTTCTTGCACATTATATTTTCAACATTTTTTTTGTATTATTTGCAGGTGTCGTCGGTGGTCAATATTTTAAACATACAGGCGGCGGCAGTAATATCCTGTGTCTTCCTATGGACCCGACCTGGGGTAATTATACAGCTGTTGGCGAAAAAGCCCAGTATATATACGGTGGTGAATATCAACTTAGCAGCCACGCTACTTTTTCTAAGACTGGATTATTCTCCAACGCCAACAGCGAGGCTCTCCATGACCACAATGTCCCATGCGCAGTGTGCCAGACGCTGACACCAGCAACAATCATGATGCTACCAGCGCGTATGACCTGTTATTCGGGATGGACTCTTGAGTATTCAGGTTATCTTATGTCGTCTCATTATGGTCACGCCGGTAGAACTCCGTTCACATGCGTAGACATGTCTCCAGAAGCAGATCCGGCTGGTTATAGAAATGATGACGGTATATTGTTTTATTTTGTGCAAGGTGCTTGTGGTTCACTTCCTTGTCCACCCTATGTTCAAGATAAAGAGCTAACATGTGCCGTATGCAGTCAAAGACACCGCTCGTACATGCATAAATTTAAGTTTGATAACGAAACAAAAGAATTAGTTGATATGTAATTCGTCCTTATCAAAGCGGTTTGGAAGATAGACATTATTAACCATTTTCCGACCAATCATTTATCAAATCTAGCTTAGTTTGGTAGAATTTCCAAAGAATTGGCCACCCTTTGAAAATCAAACTTATTTAGAATCGTCTGCAAGCCAAGAACCATTATTGTACGTGGAGTGCCCGACTTTTCTATTCTGAGTAAACTTATTTCTGAATGTTAACACGTTTATATTTAATTGTGTGGCTATCTAAATAATTCAAACTCTTCCCTGAAATCATTCTTATTCATATCTTGTTTTAGTCGTTTCCATGGTAACCGAACGCAATAAAGTTGACGAAAAATTGCAAATATATGTTTATCATCTGATGTAAACTCTTATATTAACCTCACTTCTAACTCATCATCTGAGTCAAGAGTGAACTGTAATTAATAAATAATACCAATAAACATTAAATTAGAAACTAATCAATTCATATATAAAGTACAATTTTCTGTGTTTATCTATTTATGTTCGGTTAAATTTACGAAAAAAAAACGAAACAGAAGGTTTTAATTCTTTAGTATTTTAATACATGTTTGTTATATTATATTTCTATTTTATGCTTTTCTGTACATTCTCTTTCTTATCTTCATCTTCGACAAGTTATCTTTCGTTTTCTGTCTCTATCTACTTCTTTTTATTTTTACTTTTCTATCTTTTTATCCAATTTATCTTCCTTTAACCTCAATTGCATCTTTACTTATTCCTTCATATTATCATTCTTTCTTTTCTTCTTCTAATATTCTTTCTTTTTTTTTCTTCTTTTCCAATTCGAAAATAAATCCCACCTCTTTCTTTCTTTCTTTCTTTCTATTTACTTCATATTCTTCGTTTATTTTTTCTTTTCTGTTCCCTTTCCTTTACTATTTTTCTTTCTTTCTTTCTTTCTTTCTTTCTGTTTTTCTTTATATTTATTTCATATTCTTCGATTATTTTTTATTTTTTGTTTCCTTTACTTTACCTTTTTTCTCTCTTTCTTCCTTTCTTTCATTCTGTTTTTCTTTCTATTTACTTCATATACTTCGTTTGTTCTTTTTTTTCTGTTCCCTTTTCTTTACTTTACCTTTTTCTTTATTTCTTTATTTCTTTATTTTCTTCCTTCGTTTCTTTCGTTTCTTTCTTTCTTTCTTTCTTTCTATTTACATCATATTTTTCGTTTATTCTTTTCTTTTTTGTTCCCTTTTCTTTACTTTACCCTTCTTTCTTTCTTTTTTCTTTTTTCTTTCTTTCTTTCTTTCTTTCTTTCTTTCCCTATAATCAGAAAATCTGCATGCGTCTAATCTATGTCACGCCATTGTTTGACGTCACCAGATTTCTCATCCAATGAAAACGCTAGTTTTTGTAAACATAAAAGTTTGGCAGTCAGACTCCAGTCGGAAAGAACAGACAAACAGATGCTGAAAATATATTCTTTTTTCTGCTTTTGACCTACAAAACGAAAACTTCATCTACATCTATTGAGTTTAGGATCTGCACACAGGCATATTCATTCATTCATTTTCTTCTTCGCTCTGTTTTTTTCTTGTGGTTTCTTTCTATTCTTTTTGTTTTTATTGTCTTTTCTGTATTGTTTCTTTCTTTCTTTAATTCACACGTTGCCTTTCTTATCTTGTCTTCTTTTTTTCTTTTCCTTTTCTTTCTTTTCCTTGTTCTATTTTACTTCACACATTCTTCGTTTTATTCTTTTTCTTTTTCTGATTGTTGCCTTTTCTTTCTTTACACGTTTTTCTTTCTATCATTGCTTTTTCTTTCTTTCTCTTCTTTCCTTTCTATTATTCTTCACACATTATTTCTCATTTTTTTTTTTTCATTATTTTTCAGTCATGCTTTACTGTACCATTGCTTTGCGTGTATCTTGTTCTTTCCTTTCGTATTGTCTTTTTGCTTTCTATTTTTCATAACGTATTACTTCACTAAATCTTTTTCGCTTTATTTCTTTTCCTTTCTTCGTGATGGTTGCCGCATTTCTTTCTTGTTACTTATTCACGAAGTATTTTCTTTTACTTTCATTGCATTTTCTTTCTATTCTTTGATCTGGGTTGTCTGGCGTTTCAGTTAATCTATTCCTTGAACTTTTGTGAACGACGTTTGAGAGAGGCGGAGGACGTCCGAGGCGGATCGACTTGGCATTCGGAGAAACGGAAGGTCTACTAGAAGAGGCACACGAAGGCGAGTGATGAGTTGGATGATATTCATCACATGACGGCACTGGATATGGTTGTAAGAAACGAGTAAGCAAGCGGAGGTCAGGCTTCCGTCGGCAGAGGCGCTCGTAAGGATACTAGAGTAAATAGGTGTATTCTTTGAAGCGTTTATGAGAGTAGATGGAGTAGTATGATTACATGTTAGGAGAGAATGGGCGAGAGAGGAATATGGATATCTAGCCGGCACCAAGCATGTCGGATCTCGACCGAGATGCTGTAGCGTAAATGCTACGTGGTCGTGATTGTTACGATCTCGTGGTTTGAGATAAGTACTCTGTTGGTCATGTGGTGAGGAAGACTGAGCCGTTTTTGTATTCTTCTTTTTAATTTTATCAACTTCTTTTTTATAATATTCGGTTGATGAAGAAAGTATGTTCATTGATTAATGGTCTATCTTTATATATCACCCTGTGTCTTTCTTTTCTTTCTTCTTTCTTTTTCTTCACACGATCCTTTATTTATTATATTTCATTATTTTCAGTTCAATGCTTTATTTTACCCCGAGTTTTTCTTCTTGTTTTCTTTCTTTCTTCTTTTTTCCTTACTTTTCCTTTCTCTTTTTTTCTTCTTCCTTTTATTTTTCACATTCTTCGTTTTATTTTCTTTCCCTTTTCTGTTGTTGCCTTTTCTTCTAACGTTTAAACACGTTTCCTTCTTTCATTGATGTTCTTTTCTTTCTTTTTTTTCTTTTCTTTCCTTCTTCTTCTTTTTTCTTTGTGTCTTTTCTTTCTTTCTTTTTTCTTCTTCTTTCGTTTCTTTTCTTCTTTCCTCTAACTTTCTTTCTTATCATTTCTCTCTCCTTTTTCTTTTTTCTTTTTTCTTCTTTTCTACTTGTTTCTACTCATTTCTTTCTTTCTTTTTTCTTCTTCTTTCTTCGTTTCTTCCCTTTTTTCTTTTCTAGTCTTCTTTCGTCTTTGTTTCTTTCTAAAATCTTCTTTTTCTCCTGTCTTTCTATTTTTCTTTCACACATTCCTTTTTTTCATTTTTTCAAGTTTGTTTTATTCATTCTTTACTATATTAACCTTTTCCTGGTTCTTTCCTTTTTCTTTCTGTCTCCTTTATTCTTTCTTTCTTTTCTTTTCTATTTACTTCACATTCCTTTCGTTATTCTTTTCCTTTTCTGTTGGCATTTCTTTACTTTAACAGACACCACGTTTTTCTTTCTTCTTTTACTTCTTTCCTTTTTTTTACGTTTTTTTTTTTCTTTTTTTCTTTTCTTTTTTTTTTTTTTTTTTTTTTTTTCTTTCTTTCTTTTTTTTTTTTTTCTGCTCTCTTTTCTTTTATCTTTTATTTTTTTTTTTTTTTTTCTTTCTTTTTTTCTTTTATACCTTTTTCTTTATTTCCTTTTTTCTTTCTTTTCTTTCTTTCTTTTTTTTTTTTTCCTTTTTCTAGTTTTCTTCAGCACATTCTTTTTTTGTTTTTCTTTTATCACATTTCATTATTTCATTCATCTTTTCTTTACCTTTCTTTCTGTCCTTCTTCTTTCTTATCTTTTCTTTTCTTTTCGTTTCTTTCTATTGACTTCACATTCTTTCGTTATTTTCTTTTCCTTTTCTGTTGTTTTTCTTCTTAACTGTTACGACCTAATGTTTTTTTCTCTTTCTGTTTTTTTCTTTGGTCTTCTCCTTATCTTTGTGTTTTCTTCGTCTTTCTTTCTCTTCTTTTCTTATCTTTTCTTTCTATTTTCCCCCTTCACACATTCCTTTTTTCATTATTTTCAGTTCGAGTCTTTTCTTTACCTTTTCTTTCTCCTTTTTCCTTTGATCTTGTGTCTTTCTTATTTGACCTTTCTCCTTTTCGTTTTCTTTTCTATTTTACTTCAATTCTATCGTTTATTTCTTTTCCCTTTTTCTGGTTTGTTGCCCGGTTTTTTTATTTTACACAGTGGGTTTTTGTTCTTTCTTTTCAATTGATTTTCTTTCTTTCTTTTCTTTCTTCCCCCCTCATTTCCCCCTTTTCTCTATGTTCCGTTGTGTATCGTCAGTTGATGATTTTTTTCTTTCTTCCACACTATTCTTTTTTCATTATTTTCAGTTCATATTTTTCTTTAACTTTTCCTTTCCTTCTTTCTTTCTAATTTCCCATTCCATTCTTTCGTTTATTCTTTCCTTTTCCTGTTGCATTTTCTTTTACTTTAGCACGTTTTTTTTCTATCTTTTTTTGTGGTCTTTCTTTTTTCTTTGTTATCTTTTCTTTCTTTTTTTTTATTTCTTAGTATTTTCTTTCTCATTTTTTCTCTTCTTTTTTTCTATTTTTTCACCATATCTCTTTTTTTTTTATTCAGTTATTCTTTTTTTACTTTTCTTTCTTTTCTCTCTTTTCTTTTTAATCCTCTTTGTTCTACTTCTTTTTTAGTCCTTTTCTTTCTTTCTTTTTCTAATTTACTTCACATTGTCCTCGTTTACCTTCTTATTCTATTTTGTTGCTTTTCTTTACCTTTACAACCAGGTTTTTTTTTTTTTTTCTTTCATTGGAGGTTTTCTTTCTTTCTCTTTCTTTTTCTATTTTACGGTTACACATTCCTTTTTTTCATTATTTTCAGTTCATCTTTCTTTACTTTACATTTTCTTTCTTCTTTCTTTTTTTCTCTTTTCTTTTTATCTTGAGTCTTACTTCTTTCTTCTTTTTATTCTCTTTCTTTTTTCTTTCTTTCTTTCTATTTAACTTTATCATTTTCGTTCATTCTCTTTTCTTTTTTGTTTTCCCTTTTTAGCTTTACCGTTTTTTTTTCTCCGCTTTACTCTTTATTACTACGATTAATTCATGCTTTTATTTTGTTTTGTTTATTTCTTTTATTTCTATATGCCTCATATTTTTGTTTTTTTTTTTTTCTATTAACCCCGTGTTTTTTTTCTCTTATCTTTTCTTTGCTTTTGTTCCCATTCTTCTCTTTCTTTCTTTTCATTTTCTTTCTCTGTGCTTGTTTATTCTCTTCTTTTCATTTTTTTTCGTATTTAGTGATCGTTGCTTTGTCTTCTATCTTTCTTTTCTTAGTCTTCTTTTTTTTCTTTCTTTTTTCTGGTTATTGACCTCATACTCCTTCGTTTATTTTTTTCTCCTTTTCCCTTTTCTTTGGCTGTTACCTTTTCTCCTTTAACCCCTCTTTTTTGATTTTTATTCTAGATTTCATTGTCTTTTTTTTCTTTCTTTTCTTTTCCCTTTTCTTTCTTTCCTTCTTATTTTCTTTCCTTCCCCTTTCTTTTCTTTCTTTTTCCTTCCTTATTTTCTTTCTTCCCTTTTTCTCTTAATCTTTCTTTGCTTTATCTGTGTTTCCAATTCTTATTCTTTTCTTATGATATATTTTTTTCTTTTTTCTATTCTTTTGCTTTTCTTGTTTATTTCTTTTTCTTTCATTTTTTCGTTCTTTCGGTCTGGTCTTTCTTTTAATTGGACTCATACTCCTTCGGTTTATTTTTTTATTTATTTATTTTTTTTTTTTTGTTATATTTTTTCCCTTTTTTTTTTCTCTAGTTCCCATAGGTTTGTCTTTTTTGCTTAACACTTTCTTTACGTGAAACCTTTTCTTTTTATCTTCCATTTTTTCGTCTCGTTTTTTCTTAAGAGTTTAACGTATAGGTAACTGGAGGAACGAATTTGTTTACACAGATGTCCAGAGCACATATAGCCTTAACAGACAGTACCGCGGAGCCTTCGTCATTTTATATTAGGGTGAGAAAATATTCAGCAATTCAAGAAAATTTGATTATAGATATAGTTAATAATGTCTGAGCAGAAATAAATTTAATGGCATTTTAAAAAACGATAGCATGGTAAGTCCTTGTACTTTACTGGAAGTTTAACCTCCAAACCCTCTTATCATTATATATATAGCGAAAAAAGAGAAAAGGACCAAGATTTTCGTACCAACAAAAAAAAAATCTATTGGTAACAGTATTTGGCCAAAGAAAAAAAACAATTTATATGTAATTATTGTATATCAGATGATATATATATTATTTCATATAACGCTATGGGTTAGAAGCTTAATATGTAAAAAGTGCTTCGATTACCTAAGTGAGCCAGTAATAAAGATAATCTAATGAGTCGACGAACTACTAATTGAGTTTTGAATAAAGCTCTTTCAGGGGCTAAATCCGACTCGGCATTTTAGCCAGAGGAAAAAGTTTTTTTTATGCGAAACTAATAGTAGGTTCATCTGACTGCTTAGATTTATCTTTATATTAATATTATATATTATATATAATATATATAATATATATATATAATTTATTGTGTGTTGTGTGTGTGTGTGTGTGTGTTGTGTTGTGTGTTAAGGGTAAGGAAAAGAATCTGAGAATGCTAATAATGTATATAAAAGGTATGAAACACAATGTGTTAAATGAATATATTTTTATATCATTTTCACAGCTATATTATGAACATAATTTGAATTTTATTAACAATTCATGTCACCCTCACAGAAGATAATAAATAGTGTAAGTAACCCAAACAGACACCCAGCCTTAAATGAAATATTTATTATTCATTTTTTCATTAGCTAATATTTTGAAACTATATATTGGCAATTCTTCATTAAACTAAATCATGCATTAGAGTTTCAAATTGAATTGAAGAGAGGCGCTAGATATTCTGATATAATTACTCTCTCTAAGATTATGCAAATTTTAAGAAAACCTAAAGGCTTGATGGTGAGATGGATTTGTATTTTATTTAATAATACTATAATGATATTTGATATATTCAGATTATTCAGCTAGTTATTGAGAAATTTGTGAATGTATAAAAATATGATATTCATTTATATAACAGCAATTGTGTGTTTAACACTATACAAGTCTTTTTCTCTTTATAACATAGTAAGCATTATCAGATTCGTGATGTTTCTCTATAATACCGCTTACTTACACACACACACAACACACACACACTACACAACACACATAATATATATCGTATTTCATATCTATATCTTCTTCTATCTGAATATTCTATATATGAGTATAGTAAGTGAAGAGATTGAATTTAAATCTTTGACAAATATTGAGATATGTTATATGATGGAGATAGAAGATGTCAGTATGGAAAATAGTGGATGGGAATAGGTCAAGGCAATTTGAAACAGCACAGATATCACATCGCTAAATTTTAGTTTTTCGTTTGTTGTTCGCTCTCGTTTATACAACTTATCGGGCTAAAATCCGAGTCGGGGATTAGCCGGAAGAAGGCGTATAAAATTATTTCGGAAAACTTACAAACTAGTAGCAAGGTTTCTGTCACATGCTACCCTTCAGAACCAACAATAGGATTATTCTTACTTGCTACTCTTAGGGTATTAGGGAGGCATCAACATATATAAATATATCCACAGATTAGCTACTTCCACCTAGCAGCACAGCCACGTCTTAATATATAAGGATGAATTTATATATATTAATATATTTATATTTTAAATAATACATATATTATACTATAATTGTTATTATTTAATATTACTTTTTGGTATACAAAATTATTATAATATTAGTTACAAATTAGTATATATTTTATTATTATTGATGTTATAGTATAGACACATACAGAGAAAGAGAAGCGAGAGGTGTCTAGTATCAGTTTTTAAATCTCTACTTAGATCCAAGTTGTTTATGGAGTTGTAGGGTGGGAAGGAGTACTGGTATATTCACCTTCGTTCAGACTCATACCGGGGATCTAAATCTTAATCAGCTTAGGCTATCATTTCTTATGAGGGTATCTTGTCGATTTGATTAAGAATTTTTTATAATTGGTTTACTTTTTCTTTTCTTTGATATTTTTTAATTAGTATGGCCTGACTTTTAGTTTTCTAGATACTAATCTTCAAACTCTGCTTTCCCGTAATATGAAGTATAAAGATTCTTAGTTTTCCAGACATATTCATCATCAGAGAATTCTATCTCTAAGTAGAATTTGCTTGATTCTTTATTTTCTCCTATTTTCTCTGTTGACATCGCACTAACTGTCATAGTCTTGAGCATAGAGGTACTTAATTAGGAACATAGGGTGATATTCGGTACTCCTAAGATTACGTCTATTACGTTTAAACTTAAGGGAAAAATGTAAAACCTGGAAATAATATAATGTGAGGGGTAGGGTAACAGATATTAAAAAGAAAGGTTATTCAGTAAAAGAAAAGTTGTCTACAAAGCAAAGATACTAGCACGTGTAATTAAAGAATAAAGGGTATGAGATAAATAAAATATTACGAGTAGGGTTCATAGAGGTTTTTCTACACGTTTTAGTGAATGAACTCATGTAAAGATACCGTAGGAAAAATCGAAAAAACTCTGAATATAGCAACTAGATGTAGATGAATTTATGCAGAGAAGATGAGCCGGTAGTTTAAAAGAGTATAAATAGGAATCGGGTCGAAGTGTTTTAATTCACTCATGAACTGGAAAAGGGATAGGAATTCTAAGCCGACACATGACGAAATGAAGTCGTGAAAAAGACAGTCGCAATGTTAGATAAGTGCAGAAATAAGAAAAAGATGTAGATTGACGCACACGCGAGGGAGGAAGAGGAATTTGGGTTAGGGAAGCGCAATCTAGGGAAACACGAGAAGAAAGAAAATGTACACCTGGGCGTGATTGATAAGCGCAATTGACAAAAAATAGTTGAAGAGCTAATCTAGTTAAAAGAAGGAATAGGAATGTGCTACTTAGGGGATCAGACCTTTGGTGGTAGCTACTATTGTGATAGCACACGGTGGTTTGATGGCTAAGCATGAGACTCAAGATGATCGAATCGGTTTCATATTAATCGAATTCCGGATTGGAGTCTAGCTGCGAGTATCAATAAGAATAAATAATAGTAATTAATTATAACGGTTATAGTTATTATATAGATAGGTAATATAGTGTAAATAAGGAATATGGTTGGATAAGCGGTACACAAGTGTTCAATTGTACGAAGGTGAATTCTAGGAGTGGGTCCTATTCCTCTACCAGTAGTTTGATGTAGAGTTCAGGTGTTTCCGTTAATAGAGAGCGTCAATAGTTTAATTATTGTAAAACAGGAGCAAAGATTTTTTTTTATTGGGAATTTAAAAGGCCAACTCTGCGAAAGTAAGGAAATGGTCCTAACCAAGATACTCCATGGTATTTAAGGCCTTTTATAGGTTGCGGTCCTTAATTCTCTACCAGTTAGTTTGATGTTAGAGTTCCAGGTTCCGTATGAGAGTCACTGGTCTTTTCTTCCATCTTCTTTCTTTCTTTCTTCTTTCTTCCTTCCTTATTTCTTTCCTCCCCCTTTCTTTTCTTTCTTTCTTTCCTTCCTTATTTCTTCCTTCCCCTTTTTCTCTTAATCTCTTCTTGCTTTATCTTTTCCATTCTTTCTTCTTTCATTTCTTTCTTTCTTTTCTTTCTTGTTTATTTCTTTCTTTCATTTTTTTCGTTCTTTCTGTCTGCTCTTTCTTTCTATTGGACTCATACTCTTCGTTTTATTTTTTTTTATTTTCCCTTTTTTCTGTTACCGTCTTTTGCTTAAACTTTCTTTACTGAACCTTTCTTTTTATCTTCCATTTTTTCGGTCTCTTTTTTCTTAAAGTTAACGTAATAGCGTAACTGGAGAACGAATTCGTTTACAACGATGTCCAGCACATTAGCCATTACACAGACTACCCCCTTCGTCATTTATATTAGCGAGAAAATATCAGCAATTCAAAGAAAATTTGATTATAGATATTTAATAAATGACTGAGGCAGAAATAAATAAAATCATTTTAAAACGATAGCATGTAAGTCCTTGTACTTTACTGTAAGTTTACTCCAACCCTCTTATCATCCTATATATATAAAAAAAAAGAAAGGACCAAGATATTCGTACCAACAAAAAAAAATCTATTGGTACAGTATTTGGCCAAGAAAAAACAATTTATTATGTATATATATGTATATAATATATCTATATATTCATATAACCGCTAGAGAAGCTAATATTGTAAAAAGTGCTCGATACCTAAGTAGAGCCAAGTAATAAAGATAATCTTAATGAGTCAGACGAACCTACTATTAGTTCGAATAAAGCTCTTCAGCCTAAAATCCGACTCGGATTTTAGCCCTGAAGAGTTTTATGCCGAAAACTAATAGTAGTTCATCTGACTCATTAGATTATCTTTAATATATATATATATATATATATATATATATATATATATATATATATATATGTGTGGTGTGTGTGTGTGTGTGTGTGTGTGTGTGTTGTGTTAAGGCTAAGGAAATGAATCTGATGCTATATTAAAATAAAAGGTATGAAAACACACAATCCTGTTAAAATGAATATATATTTATATCATTTTCACAGCTAATATGAACAATATTTGATTTATAAAAATCATCACCAAGCTTGTTTGTAATCTCACTGAGAGAGAAGCAGAAAATAATTTAATTTCAATTGAAAACTCTAATGATGATTTTTATAAATTGCAATATTGTTCAATATTAGCTATGAAAATGATATAAAATATTTTCATTTTAACAGAATTGTGTGTTTTCATACCCTTTTATCTATCTATCTATCTATCTATCTATATCTATATGAGGAGTGAAGGATTGAATAAATCTGACAAAATGTGGATGAGAGTAGAGGAAAATGTGGATATAACAACACAAACGATCAACTAAATTTAGTCGTTTGTGTTGTTATACCCAATTTTTCACCTACTCTCAACCACATACATACACAAATATACACACAGACACACACACACGCATATATATATATATATTATATATATATATATAATACTATATATATATATATATATAATATATATATATATATACAGAGAGAGAGAGAGAGAGGCTGTAGTATCTTTTTTCTCTCTACCACGGTTTCGGTGTTCAAGGTAATTACCTTCCTCAAATAGCTAAACATTATAGCTAGCTACATTTTTTATATATACTTGTCGAGTTAAGAATTATTTCTATTTCTTTCTCTGTAATTTTAATTAGTATGGATTTTAGTTTTTAAATCCAAACTGCTTCCCTTTGAAGTTAAAGATTAGTTTTCCATATTCCTATCAGGCAAAAGTAATTTGTTATTCTTTCTGTCATCTATCCTCAACTACAATATATATATCTATATATATATATATATAAATATATATATATATATATATATATGCACAAAGCTCTCCTTAAATAGATAGAGGTATCTTTGTCAGCTTTTACAAGTTTATGTATTTATCCGTAAAATTCTCTTCCACTAGTGGATTTTGCAGAGAGTCCGGTAGTTAGAGGTTAAATAGATCGGTCGAGTTTTTATCTCTGCTGAAGGTAGACAGCAAATTCTAGCCGCACTGACGATACGTCAAAACAGAACTGCATATGTATGGCAATATATGTTCGCCACACCAGGTGGGTTGAACTCTCTGGACGGGAAATTCACTGACGCCTGATTATACTTAAATTGAAAAGCTCTCTTTAAACGGATAGATGTCTCTTTGGCAGCCTTTGTGGGTCCTACTGATAGCCCGGTGGTTAGAGGCTCTGACTAATGCTAAATCGGTCATTTCGATTCCGGTTGGAGTCTAGCTGCATATATATATATATATATATATATATATATATATATATATATATACTATTATATATACTTTGGTGCGGTACAAGTTCTTGTCCTACAAAGGTGATTCTAGGTGTCCTAATTCTCTACCAGTAGTTTGATGTAGAGTTCAGTTCCGTATGAGAGCTCATGTTTAATTATTGTAAACAGAGCAAATATTTGGGAATAAAAGGCCACTCGCGCAGTGGAAATGGTCCCTAACCACGATACCCATGGTATTTAAGGCCTTTTATTCCTATATATATATATAATATATATATATATATATATATATATATATATATATACTTGGTGCGGTACCAAGTTTCTGGTACAAGGTGATTCTAGGTGGGTCCTAATTCTCTACCAGTAGTTTTTGTAGAGTTCAGGTTCCGTATGAGAGCTCAATGTTTAATATTGTAAACAGAGCAAAGTTATTTGGGAATAAAAGGCCTTAAATACCATGGGTATCGTGGTTATGGACCATTTCCACTCGCGAGTGGAAATGGTCCCTAACCACGATACCCATGGTATTTAAGGCCTTTATTCCCATATATATATATATATATATATATATATATATATATATATATATATATTATATTTATAAAAAGTTTATTTCAATCGGTTTCTTTTTAAGAACTAGCATCTTCAGATAGCCAAAAACAATATTTTTTGTTTTGTTTTTTGTTATTGTTTGCCTCGAGTCCTGGAATTGCTACATCTACGCAATCCTTAGAATTTTCTCTGTGTTATATACCTCTTGTTCTGAGTATATAGATGGCGAGAGGCATTCTTATGAGAAGATGAGAGGTATTCGTTCAGAATTTTCTCTGTGTTATATACATTTTTAAAAATTTTGAATCAGTCTTCTTTTTTCTTTTTTTTTAATGCTGGCTTCTCTTAAAAAAGAGCCGATTGAAATAAATTAATAAATCATTTAAGTTTTTACTCATAAAAGAAGGAAATTGTAGGAAACTGCAGTAAAGTATGTGTAATGCTACTAACAGTAAATTCTTTGAACAGATTAAGTCTGATTTTTTACAAAAGGGATAGTTTTCATTTTTTTCATTTTCAGAGTGTTGTGATGTTAGTCCCAACAGTAAAAAGAAGTCAAGTCGAGATGGGGTAAAATAAGACAAGTGTATTTACAATTAATGGTACATGTACGACTAGCTTGTCGTTAACGGGAACAGTCCTCCCTTTCCACTCGGTGTCTCACTATTTATAGTGAGAACCGGTGCATGTTCTCCACTGTAGGAACGGCCGGTACAACACAGAGAATTTTTTTTTGTTGCTGCTGCTTTCTCTTATGTTTGATTTTACAAGTAAACACATGGGAATTTTCAAATCTTATTATAATTGAGATTCGGTATCTGTCAGTCACCGAAACTATATCACTGCTTATATCACCTTACCCTCAGGAGTTGCATACATTTATCAATCATTATTTAATTTATAGTCAAAATGATTCATCCATTGAACAAATCTAATTCATCAACAATGTCTCTATGAAAACTTGAGTTAGATTGGCCTCAAAACAGCTCATGTTATTAGTACATTAGTATATATATATATATATATATATATATATATATATATATATATATATATATATATATGTGTGTGTGTGTGTGTGTGTGTGTGTGTGTGTGCTGTTCCATATTGAAGAAAAAACATAAAAACCTGTCGTTTGGCTGATAATAAATTATTTCAATCGGCTCTTTTTTAAGTGAAGCCCGCATTAAAAAAAAAAAAAGAAAAAAGAAGACTGATTCAAAATTTTTAAAATGTGATCCCATAAAATATAAGCCTCGTGTTGTCTATGCTAATGACAGCCTTTGCGAACCAACTTCTACAGGACCAGACCAATTAAAAGAAATGAAGAGGCTAGAACTAAGAAAGACCAGTTAGAAGAAATGAAGAGAACAGACCGACCAGTCACTAAGAATGTCCCAGCTACGCAAGAAATAGAAATAAGTAACTCAAGTAAGTAAGATAAAGACTTAAATATGCAGGAGACATATACGAATGCCTGTCATCTTCTCATAAGAATGCTTCTCGACCTCTATATACTCAGAACAAGAGGTATATAACACAGGGAAGATTCTAAGGATTTTGTAGATGTAGCAATTCCAGGACTCGAGGCAAACAATAACAAAAAACAAAAGAAATATTGTTTTTGGCTATCTGAAGATGATAGTTCTTAAAAAGAAACCGATTGAAATAAACTTTTTATAAACCAAACGACTGATTTAATGCCGAATCAAGTCATCTCTGACTCAGGCTCTATAAAGAACTTTTTATTTCTTAAATATTTACCGAATTGAGAATTAAACAGGCTTATCACTGATTGACTTCGGTAATCTAGCGGGAACCGAGGGTTTCAGCTTAACTTGAAAGAAGAGAATATAAACTAATATACCAAACTGAAAATATATTAGAAAGAAAGAAAGGAAGAAAGAAAGAAAGAAAGGAAGGAAAAAAGAAAGGAAGAAAGAAAGAAAGAAAGAAAGAAAGAAAGAAAGAAGAAAGAACACAGTTGGAGAATATAATAAGCGAAGAGTGTGGCGTGAAAACGTCCTTCCTGCAAATTGAGATAATTATTTTACACTAATACAACCAGAAGAAATTAAGATGGGTGTGAATATAAAATACAGACATGTTTACTGGAACGGAAGAAGAGGTAGAAAGATGATTTTCACGCGAGAAGAAAGAGTAATAAGCCAACTGTAGTGGGAAGGAGAGGTGTTTTAATGTATGCAATAAAAAGGATGAAGGTAAGTATTAAAGAGAAAAAAAAACAGAGAGAAAGATGTGAACGGATGAAGGTAAGTATTAAAGAGAAAAAAAAAACAGAGAGAAAGATGTGAACGAAAGAAAGAAAGAAGTTTGGTTTGGTTTCTTTGTTTAACGGTAGCTCAACATGGATACACCAGTGAAGGCCGACCAGCAACAGCCAGAGTCAGCTCTATGTGGATACTGGATACCGTGTAGAAGACTAGCCAGATGTTGAGGAGGAGGAAGAGGAGGAGAAGAAGAAGAAGAAGAAGAAGGCGGAGGATTTTTGTTGGCTGGTTGTTTGGGTTTTACGAAATGTCAATCCATTGGGTCAGTTTAGCTCAGTCAGTAGAGCGTTTGTCTAGAAACCACAAGGTTCCTGGTTCGATCCCGGCCCTCGCCAACTCAGCTTATGAGTAGCAGAGGTATCTGTGCGGTAAAGGGTGGAGCTGATGGTAGGTGTAGCGCTCCACCTCAGACGCAAAGACAATCTCCTTGGTCTAGCGCTAGTGAAAAGGGGATAGACTCCCTCGCTGATTGGCTGATACCGACTTTAGGCCACCCCGCCGATTTTTTTATGCTTCATTCATTCTTGATGGGTACTCAATTTTTTTAAATTCAATTTTTTTAAACAGATTTTTGCAAATTCGTTTTTTCCTATTTAACCCATAGATAGAACCCTAAGAGGGACTACCACTTCGGGTCAAAGTGGACCTGAGAGTAATGGTGATGACGGGGTACTGTACATTCCCCAGAGTTCCATAATTGGAAATTCACCATTAGATTGAGTTTAACGTCATACCCAGGGCATTAAGACCCTCAACCACCGTCTCCTAGCACATATACGATAAAAAATGTTGGGGACTCGTCATAAGGGCAATAGGGTCGGGGAAATCATATAGATGCTAAGGCTTAACTTGACTAGATCGGTTGATGAAAGAACTAATGAAATCCTATATCTAGATGGGTTTTTGTAGAGGTTTTTTTTCATTTTGCTTCATAAACCGTATTCCTATGGTGGATATAAAAAATAAAAAGCAGCCCTTAGTCAGCAATGAAATAAACTAGCAAATATATACACCCTCCCGGTGCAAGTATTTAAGTTTTAATGTAATGAAATATCGTATTAAATTAGAAAGTCTCATAAGAAGGCAGATAAAAAGATATGTAACAGAGTGGGGGTATAATAGAAAAATAGAAATGAAACTTACTCTTCCATCACTCCCGTCTTTCATTGCTGAATTTTACTTATTTAACTATTTAGTTAAATTAGGAAATAAAATTTTAAAATGAGTTATTTTTTCTTGTTAATGGATTTCATTTAAGATTCATTGAAGAGATTTTTGCTTATATTCATTAAAATAAAACCAACCAATTAGAAATCAATAATACTAAGCACATATTTAATAAAATCACGTTTTTAAAATCAATATGCAAATTAGCCTTCCCATTCACACTGTAAACCGCTATTTTTTGTATATATAAATACAATTGCATGTTGCTTGTATGTAGATATGGACAACACTAATAAAAAGGTGAAGCAATTTTATTAATAATTGAGGTTTAAATATAAATAAAATCATGGAGAATGTGATGTAAATATCGAAGGGAATTGTGACTTGAGTAGTAATATAGTTTCGGTTACAGACAGAAAAACACACAATCTCCATTATAATAAGATGTGTACACACAAAAAAAAAAAAGACAAAGAAATGATCAACTTGAATAAGATAAGAAAAACAACAACAACAACAACAATAACAGCAAAAACAAAGATAAGCATACTAATCTGAATGACTAGGCATCCTATTGTGTTGTAATGGTTAGCAAACTAGTTTCGCAGATCCGTCACATCATATGAGTAATTGAACTATAGCCCAAATACACAGACACACACACATACACACACACACACACACACATATATATATATATACAAGGTGTGTCATAAAAGTTTCAAGATCGAGCTGTATTAACCAAAATAGAATGAACAATGTTAACGTTAATGTTTTTCAGAATACCAGGTATGACATAAGAGTGTCAAATCTGAAGCTGTATTTACCAAGATAGAAATGAACAATGAATGGAACGTTAATTTTTTCAGAATACAAGGTGTGTCAAAAAGTCTTGATACTCTTTTGACACACCTTGTATACATATATATCTGATAGGTATAATTTTCAGGGTATATATTATATCTGTATATATCGGTTTAGCTCAGGTGGTAGAGCATCGGACTAGGAACCACAAGGTTCTGGGTTCGATACCGACCCTCAGCTACTCAGCGTATGAATAGTACAGGGAGCTGTGCGATAAAACGAGGAGCTGAAAGCATAGCTCCAAACGATATCCTTGGTCTAGCGCTCGTGAAAAGGAGATAGACTACCTCACCTTCTGGCTGATACTGATTTCTGGCCACCCGACGACTTTACTTTTTACTGATATATATATATATACATATATATATATATATATATATATAATATATATATATATTTGTATTTAGTGCGAAGCATGAGTAATGTATGAAATGAATGAGAAAATATATATATAATATATATATATTATATATATATATATATATATATATATATATATATATTATATATATTTAAAAGCAATTTCGTTTTACCTGACGAATGCCATAACAAGAAACCGAACGGTTGTAATAATTGTTCTAATGATAATAATAAAAAGCTAAACCTTATATATATAATATATATATATATATATATATATATATATATATATATATATATTCTACCAATTATCGTTACGAACCTTTTAAAACTTTGTCGGTATAAAATGACCCACCACTGTTGATATACCGTAAAAAGACAAATGAACATTTTCTTTTTACAGCTGAAAAGCTAGTTCGATCCTCGCTGGATGTCTGTGGCGAACGGGTTGGGTAAATAGGGTACATCAGGTGCTATACTGGAAAACAAGTTGGAATAGCCAATTATTGTTTGTGAGTTCGATTCTCAGTGGGGGATTTGAAGTCCTTTAGGATAATTTTTCGATGAGGTTACCTTAACGGTTGATAGATGTTTGCCTCGAGATATAAACTGGTTTATTTGTTTAACGGCATACCAACTCCTTATGTGTTACCTAATGCCCAAATTTGTAAATAAATAATTACACGGGTCTGCGTTAAATTTTTTCTCCAAAGTTCAAATGTTTATCAAGCGATATATGATAGCCATTTTATGTTGAATTCAAAAATACCATTCATTGTGTTTAGTAAGTGTTGCAATATGACGCTTGTGAGCTAGAACTGCTAATGGAAGGAGGAGGAATAAGTAACAAAGGCTTAAAAATAGTGATGACCCAAAAGAGGAGAGCGATGGTTTTGACCGTAGCGTGACCCCGAACGAAGAATTGAGGGGCAAGCGGAAGTCGGGTGTTGACCGGAAGTCACGTGGTGACGTGGGGGAAGAAAGAAAGGGTTCAGCCTCTTTTTGCCTGCGGATGTCGTAGGGTACGGACCTGACATTGGGTCCCCCATGAGAGCCCAGTAATCTAGTAGTGTTCTCTCTCTCTCGTTCTCTCTGCCTCCCTTCCTCCCTGGTAGAAGCCACTAGACGAGCACGTTAATAAAGGCTGGGAGTTGTGACGACATGTTTCTCGGGTTATGATTTTTTATCGGAGTTTTAGTACCAAGAAAGAAAAAAGGGACTACGGTGCATGTATCGTTTTAGTACCGTGAGTATTACAACGTAACATATATCGTTTTGGTGCCCGTTGACCTCGGAGTTCAAACACGGACTCATAAGGAACCAGTTAACCACGACGCAACGAGGGGATACGAAAAAAGAAAAGACATCGGCCGTAATTGTAACAGAAACTAACGTAAACGAAAGAAAGAGCGAGTCAAACAAACAAAGAAAAAGGACCCACGTGTGACGAAAAAAAGGGAGTGACTTGTTGAGAAACGAGAGAGAAAGAAAAGAAAAAAAAAAACAGAAGTAAAAAAAAAAAGAAAGAAAAAACACAACATCGAGCATTTGAGGAGAAAAAGGGCTTAAAAAAAAAAAAAAAGAAAAACAAAGAAAAAGACCCACCTTGAAAAAAGAAAAGGGAGCAACCTTTTAAAATCTTATTAAAGGAGATGAACGGCAACAACGAGTCAACAAACAATTGAGAACTTAAAAAAAAAGAAAAGAAAAAAAGGACCCACGTGTGAAGAAAACAAAAAGATTTAAAGAAGAAAAAAAAGGACGAGAAAAAAAACAACAGCAACTAACAATTAAAGAAGAAGAAAAGGACTTATAAAAGAAGGAGAAACCCACGTGGAGAAAAAATATACGTCCACGTGTGAATTTAAAAAAAAAAAAGAAAAGACGGAATTAATGAACATTAAAAAAAAAAAAGAACTTTAAAAAAAAAAAAAGGAAAAATATACGTAGAAGTGACAAGGTAGGTGATAATTTTTTTTTTCTCTTGTTCTACAGTTGTGTATTTTTTTTTCTCTTCACTAGTTATTGATATCATTAATATTAGTATAAGTCTTCTATTATTCTGTGACTGAAATTGTTTATGCGAAATGGAGTCTCAGACTATTAAAGAGTTTTTGCAGAATCTCACCGCAGGCTTGGTTGATGCATTAAATTCTGTAACGAGTGCTTTAAAAAGTGTTGAAAAGGGGTTGGATAGGGCCTATCAAAGAACACTTTTAGAGGATAGATTAAGAACAAGTAACAATAGAAAAAAATTTAACAAGCGGAGTAGAAACGTACCTACAGTGAGGAATTGCAATGTGCATCCTCAGATAGGTAATAGAGACCAGACTGGACGTTGTTGGGGGTGTAATAGCAAGTATCACCTCATTAGAAATTGTCCCGTAAAAATTAATAAAAAGTGGATGGCACCTACCCCTAAAAGCACATCCGAACAAATTAAAAATAGAGACAAGCATGGGATAGCCCTCAAAAATCAGCACCACGCTTTGTCTAATATGAATGGCAAAACTAAGGAGGGCACACAAGTCCATTCTACGTCCTCGGAACATATCTCAGAAAATAAAGATAAATATACAGCTATTAAGAGAGAAAACTCCGATAAGGATAGTAATACTTCACATAGTGATGTGGATACCGAGGGTACAAATCACACGGGTGAAGGTGATAGGAACAATGAACAACTATGTCCCAATAGAAAAAAGAAAAAGAAAGAGAAATTGAACAGACAGGTGGACGTTAATAATAATAAAATAATTTTGGAGTAATGGCTAAAATGGAAAGCCACAAAATAACTCCAACAGTGAATAGCATCACAAAAGATTCCCCTAAAACAGTAAGGGCTAAGGTAAATACCACACCGTCAGATAGTGACTACAGAGAAATAAAAGAATATGTTCCCCTAATGGAAAGGAAAATAGCTATGCTTAGAGTTGCAATGGAAGAAAGCATTAAAAACGCTGGGAGTACAAATGATTATGGTAGTAGCAGCGAGCTCACCCGGGGTCAACCAGTACTGCCCACAAGGAAACATGATATCCCACCAGACAGCGACTATGAAGATAGCTTTAAAGGCCTGTGGTTCAAGTGTTTGTTCACACAGCAGATACCTTCCAGAAAAACCTAGTTTTGGCGCTCGGAAATAAATTAGAGATAGATGAATGAAAAAAAAAAAAAAGAAAAGAAAAAGGATGAGAAAAATGAGTAAATGAAAATACGAATTACACGGAATATGAGATGGAATAATGACGAAAAAAAAAAAAGATAAATAAATGAAAAACTGAAAGGGATTAAAATGAATAGATACAAAAAGAAAAGGAATAATAGAGAAAAGAATTATTGACCAGCTGAAGAAGGCGACGATAACGCCGTTGCTTGAAAAAAAAAAGCTATAAATCAGTATAGGTCTGCAATTGATAAGAATGAAAAATAAATGAGTAATTTTTTTTTTTTTTAAATTCAAATTGGAGAGAGTATTTCCAAAAAAAAAAAAAAAAAAAAAAAAAAAAAAGAGAAAGAAAGAAAAAATGAACAAATAAGTAGGTAAGGTCAGAGCACAATTGTGGAACAAAGAGGAGAATATCACCTGCTTTAATGATTTTGTAAATGTTCTTTTTACTTTATATATGTATGTGTTTTTTGTATTATTGTAAAATTGAATGCTCGTGTGGCTCTATCGGAGAGAGGAAGGTCTATATCGGATAGAAGGGAAAAAAAATCTAATGAATAATTACGCATATTCTTGAAAAAAAAAAAGAGATACTTTTGAAAATTTTTACGGGTAAAAATTTTAGAATGATGGTAAGGGAGGAGTGTTGCAATATGACGCTTGTGAGCTAGAACTGCTAATGGAAGGAGGAGGAATAAGTAACAAAGGCTTAAAAAATAGTGATGACCCAAAAGAGGAGAGCGATGGTTTTGACCGTAGCGTGACCCCGAACGAAGAATTGAGGGGCAAGCGGAAGTCGGGTGTTGACCGGAAGTCGGGTGTTGACCGGAAGTCACGTGGTGACGTGGGGGAAGAAAGAAAGGGTTCAGCCTCTTTTTGCCTGAGGATGTCGTAGGGTACGGACCTGACATTGGGTCCCCCATGAGAGCCCAGTAATCTAGTAGTGTTCTCTCTCTCTCGTTCTCTCTGCCTCCCTTCCTCCCTGGTAGAAGCCACTAGACGAGCACGTTAATAAAGGCTGGGAGTTGTGACGACATGTTTCTCGGGTTATGATTTTTTATCGGAGTTTTAGTACCAAGAAAGAAAAAAGGGACTACGGTGCATGTATCGTTTTAGTACCGTGAGTATTACAACGTAACAGTAAGGTCTGATTTCTAAGATGTGCTTCAATACTTCACAACATAATAACACTTATTTAAAAGCCTGTGGACTCTACTTGTCACATCTATAATACTGTTCTGTATATTTTAAATAAAGCTTGTATCTTAAAAAATTGATCCGATTAGAAAAAATGGGTATGATTTTTGGATTCAGCGTAAAAATCTGTCTTAAAATCAGCCATTATATATTCGACCCTGAAAATATCGCAGGCCAGTGTTATGATATATATATATATATATATATATATATATATATATATATATATATATATAGAGAGAGAGAGAGAGAGAGAGAGAGTTTTAAAAATATATGATTAACCCGAAGGAGAATGTTTCTGAATAATTTCATAATCTTTCCCTTCCTTATTTCTGTGATCTTATAAAATATTTGCAAAGATTACAGGAATGGTTTTGAAGACTTTTAAAGTCAAATGGTTTTGTTTGTTTGTTTGTTTGGTTGGTTGGCTGGTTGTTAGCTTTTACGGAATGTGAACCCTTGTTGGGTCATTTTATGCCAAAGATGTTGTTTTTTTTATTCTTGCTGGGTGTTCATTTTTTTAACTCAATTTTTAAAACACATTTTAAAACTATTTTCTAAAATCTATTTAACCCATAGATGGGACCCGAAGAGATACTTACCCCTCCAAATTAGAGTGGACCTGGGAGTAATGGTGATTAAGGGGTACTTCACAGTCCCCAAAGATCCAGAATTAGAACTTTACCACTAGATGCAGTTTAACGTCATATATAAGACTATAAGTCTCTCAGCCACTGCCGTCTAGCACATATATGATAAAAAGGGAAGCGCGTGGTGTAATGGTTAAAGTAATCGGAAATGGACTCGTCGCCCAGAGTTCAAATCCTGGATGTGGAAATTGCATTTTCACTTAGTGCTAATACCCTTGGGAAAGGTATGAATCCTACTCCCTCACTAGCCATGGGTAAATAGTAGGGCAGACTGGGCACTTAACCTTGGTTAGGCAACCAGTCTAGAAGGAAAACTCTGAAATCAAACCTGTTAAACATCGCTTAATAAATTGACCTTATGCCACATCCTGTTCGTGCGGAGGGGTTGGTAAATATATATATGATAAAAAGGGACGGGAGCTTGCCATTAGGGCAATCATAGTTTAACTTGACCATCCGATTGTTGGGAGGGGGCCTCTCCGACAGCCCGTCTAGCCCAAGTAAGGTCAAAAGTACCACGGGTCTCCACTCATGACCATCAGCTGGCCCAATTGGGGGAACTTTACCCCTCTGCATAGGTGGAGTCGGCGCATTCTACTGACCCAGCAGCCAGTGCGTTGTTTTAATTGGAATAACACTCATCTTTATTTTCATCCCTCTTTGGGTTGGTGGGTTCTCCAGCCTTCTTCAAGTGGACTTTTCTTTCATAATATTTTCTTATGCTTGATATTTCTCAGATAAATCTGCGATTTTGAGAGAAGAAACAACCTGTTGGATTGTTTTGTAATATAAGGTGTGCTGAAGTCCACCACTTAAACTTATAGACTCTGCGTGGGCGCGTAGAATAAAGCCAGACAATCAACACGCTCGAATACTTGGTTAGTTAACTATTTAATCGCCGATCTTGAAAGACATTCACTTGCACGTATTCGACATGGACGAACGGATCTGCAACCAAGGACTCTGCTCAACCAAAGGATTCTACCCAACAATAAGGAACACCGAGAAGCAACCAATTGATTCTACCTAACACTAAGGAATAACCAAGGATACTTCACTAAGGAACACAAGGGACACCTGCAGCCTTAAAATGTCGACAAAAATCGTAACAGAACCAAATAAATTTGATGATTTCTGATGAAGTGAAGAAGGTGGGAGAATCCACTGACCAAAACAATTTTGCATATATTTATTGATAAAATATTTTCCCTGTATTTCCCAGTATTGTTTTTGGGTAGATTTTTTGCCTTGACTCACAAATCATCTATGAAGTCCCCATGATCTAGCTCTTCCAGCCGGGGCAGAAGAATACACCAACTGCACCTCTGCAGAGGAGTAAGACCCCAACCCAATTCGGCTACCTGGTGACGGTAAGTGGGAACCCGCGATTCGTAACGACGGGATCCTTGTGACTGAGCAGTCCATGCCATGCAATATTCCACTTTGACCCTTAACGGGCGGTTGGAGAGCCCCCCCGGTCACTCTGTCAAAGAGCCAACAAAAAAGAAATCACTTTCAATACTAAAAAAAAAATAATTATAAGGAAAATGAGTATTGTCTGCCTTTATTGGTTAAAGGACACAAGAAACAAGTCTCTTGGCAAAGTTCCAACAAAATGTTTCCCTTTTTCAATCCTTAACACATATACCTGAGAAAGATTAAAGTATAGTGGTCAAAACCAGTGACATAGTTAGAAGTGGGCAAAATGAGTGATTTATCCACCTTGGGGAAATTTGTAGGCATAAGGAAGAAAGCAACATGTTAAAAAAATAACAAAAATAAAGAAAATAGTAAAAAAAATATCATAGACAAATACTTAATCTCAGAACCTCAAGAAATAATCTTAGATTCACTCTGAATTCAAACCTGTTTAATTGCACTTGATAAATTGACCTTGTGCCGCATCCTACTCGTGCGGAGGGGTTGGAAGACTCCCGCAATGGGGCCACCTGTTGGCCGTGGGTGGCGACCCGTGATGCTTAAGGATAGAGCCCAGGTAGATGAGCAATTCATGACATGAAATTTGCGAAAATTCTTCCATCAGCTTGTATGCATCTACAGTAGCGGCAATAAATAAGCGCATCTAAACATATATATATATATATATATATATATATATATATATATATATATATATATATATTTTTTTTTTTTTTTTTTCTGAAAAGCGAATTTCCTTCGAAATCAAAGATACCAGAATTTTATCATTTTTCTCGACCCTTATATTGAGTGCGGCAGAAATTCATCCCACATTTTAAGCTATCACTTATGTGGTGCATGAGAAATTTGACAAATGATAATGGTAGCTCCATCAAGTTAATGTCTTATTTTATTTTATCAGAAGTGATCAGTTACGATCATAACGTAAAATAAAATTGCAACATTCTGTATATATATATATATATATATATATATATATATATATATATATATATATATATATATAAGATGAGATTTGATAATTTGGTTTAGAATCATTGTTGAGTAAAGTATATTATTATTTATATTTTTTGCTTGAAGGCAATTACAATGCGTATATCGTATAAAATTCGATAATCATTGAAAATAATCATGACAAGAGAACTCGGCAATTATTGCGCCCCACGTAGAAACAGCTGTTTCAACTTTATAAAGTTGAAACAGCTGTACGATGTTCTACATGGGACGCGATATTTGCCGAGTTCGCTTGTCATGATTATTTTCAATAATTATCGAATTTTATACGATATACGCATTGTAATTGCCTTCAAGCAAATAATAATAATAATAATAATAATAATAATAATATATATATATATATATATATATATATATATATATATATATATATATATATAATCAGCTTATGATCTATGTACGTACCTGTAGTTAGAATATTTTAAATAAGGTCCGTTAGATTCAGAATCACTGTGTCTGTGGAAAGTTACCGGGGCCGATGAGTGACAACGGTGACATTCCAACTGACTTTCCGGTAGACGGATTAGACACGTGAGAATTAGTTTAGTTCAGCTTTACCAAGAAAACACCAAATATTGTCTTGTCGAGTAATTAAAAACAAGAAGAAACCAAACCGAGAAATTAACAGAACTAAGAAGATCAACCCCAGCAGAAGCCGTAAAGAAAAGTCTGTTAGGAATTTAGTGGCCATCATTTAGGCTTTAAGCTAGAGCGCTTGTCCAGCGGAAATCCTTGGTAAATAATCCTTTGGTTGTTCCTTGGTGCTCCTTAGTATTGCAAGTCCTTCGTCAATGAACAAAAGAATTATCCCCAAATATCCAAGGTCATATTCAAGTCAAGATACTTGAAATAAAGTTAGCCCAATCAAGATATCTGCAAATACAAAAATAACTTTATATTTGGTGACAAATAAAAACAATATACATTGTTGGTTAGCAAGAGAAATCAAAGCAGAGAAATCCATTTCCAAGTCGGTAGAGACAGAAATCTATGATGAATGGCAGCAAACCCGTGTTCGAGTATTGCCATTGCTTGATAAAAGATATACAAAAATAAAATAAAGTTCAGAAGTTCAAAGAATACAACGATGAGCTTCAAAAAGTTCAACAAGTTCAACGGTGAGCTGCACAAATGTGTCTTTTTAGACCAGCTAAAGTCTGGCACATCTTTCCACATTCACAAGTCATTCCAGGAAGCATAGGGTATTTTATTGGTCCATTTCGGCAATGCACAGTTTGGTGACTCTTCAGGCCAGCTCTGCTCAGACACGGCCTTCCGCATTGTTCACATAGTAGACCGATTTGAAGTCCTTGGTCGTGTGTTTTATTAACGTTTCTCTTGCGAACATCTGGCTTTAATCGTTCATGTTGCCTACGGTTGGTCTCAAATTTCTTTGTGCCTTCCAGCAAAGTTTTTCTCCACTGCCCACAGTCCAAAGAAATCTATATACAGATGCATACATCCACCTTTCAAAGGTTGACATACCTATTCATTTGCCTGTAGATATTTAAATCAAGCTGCAGAAAAGCAATCTTTATGATCAATAGTGTTCTTGTTTATTTTTTAAATAAATTTGTTATTGCCAGAATCATTTGCTGAGTCAACTGGGGGACTTTTCTTGGTTCTTTTTAATTCATGTATAATTATGAAAGTAGATATCTACTTATGTCTGTAAGTAAACATTATGTATAGTGCTAGTTGGAGATTCCCCTCCGGTCACTCAGTCAATAAAAAATAAATCATTTTCAATACTAAAAAAAATAATTCACAAAGTGATATTATTAAAACTAGCAAAAGAAAAAAAAAAACGAAATACCCTCCGGGTGGTGTAAAAATTAAATTTTGAAAGATATAGTCTGTGGGAGAAAATGGGTAGCTTGAAAAAAGGCATTTTTGGGCATCTTTAAAGCCCCATATCTCCCCCAATTCTCATCAGAATTCAATCATCTTTTACTATGTGATACTCCTCATCGAACTCTATCAGAAAATCATATTAAATTGGCACTTTATATTTGCACGAAATTGCCCATTTTCACCCACTCTCAGGGGGATTATCAGGCCTCATATCTCACCTAAAACTCCGAATTGAGCACTTTTTTCTCCATCAGTAAATTCTACGCACCAGAATCCATGAGAAAGGACAATAAAATCGACAACTTAATTTTTCACCAAAATACGTAGACATATAATGGCTGAAAAAGGGCATTTTTGGGGGGCATCTTTGAAACCCATATCTTCCCCAATAGGAAAAGGGGCAATTGTAAACGGTACTTCCTATTGCCAACTCATTAGGGAAAATTCACTTTATTTATTGAATGACCCTTTTAATTTTCAATCCTAAAGTTAGGAGTATACATAAGAAATAAATAATTAATTTTTTTCCTAGCCACACGCCTCACTATATTCGAGATAGGATAACCGAAAGTAAGTTCTATTTATTACAGAGAAATATCCACTGAAATGTGTTTATTTATATATTTATATCAAACGTGTTGTATCATAAGTAAGTAAAGTCATCAAATTTATTAAATATATAAAAAAAATAAAACAATTAGAAATGGAAACTTAGTTAAATAAAATGTTGCGTGCATATATTAATTAATGATTAAATGATCATTTTGAATATTTTACACATAGAGTTTACACAAAATCATTGGTATTTGTTTATTTGTAAACTTTTAATTAACTTCTTGGTACATAAAACTATGGAATTAACTTCTTGTTACATAAAACTATGGAATTAATTAAAAAGTTTAATATTACTACAAATGCAGCATTCAGCCCCCTCCCAACATCCTATAACTCTAGAGTCGCCTGTCTTACATTCAACTCACTTTTCCTCTAGACTAAAGGGTAGACGAAAAACACCCGCCCCGCAATAAAAATTCTGATGTCTATTTCAATTGTCTATGTCAATTCATTGAAAAATCCATGTTTTTTAAAAGAAAATACAATTCTAACCCTTACGTTTGTGCCAAAACTCGGGGAAGTTTTCGATTTTCATTAAATTTTCAGTGTTGATTTAGCAATGAATTAATTTTTATTTCTATTTTAAAACTTTCTGATTTTTTTGCAAGTCACTTAACCTTGTCTTCCCTTGTTTTTTGGGTACAAAATAACGGTGTGTATATATGTGAATGATACTATTTTCTACATAAATAAAAATACTAGACAGAACCTGTGAATAGAAGAAAAACAAATTTTTTGGTACTCTTTGCGGAGAACTTTGGCCTTGAAAGTAAAAAATGATTTCTAATATTGATTACAAATTTTGCAAATACTTTTTTCCATTTGAAGTAATTATGAAACTTTTTAATTAATTCCATAGTTTAATTATTCAAGTTTTCATTATTACAATGGAAAGGTTTCACATGCTGAATTATAAATAACAGCTTTTATTTATTTTTTATTAATATTGATA